>KN881721.1:200575-722593 GCA_000934395.1 Fistulina hepatica ATCC 64428
TTTTCTGGGTATAAACTGGTACTGGCCGTGAGAAAGAACCCCTCGCGGTGGGCTCCAAAAAGTTGAGGGACACCCGGCGCTTCCCTGGGGGAAAACCAAACCAAAACCACCACACCAACCCCTCTCGGGCGGGCTGCAGGCAGTAGCGGCGGGCGCGCGACGGGGTCACGTGACTAAGCGAGTCCTTCCTCGGCTGATAGAAAGCACAAACGGCCAGTAGCGGGGCTCTCGCAGGCGGTCGGAGGCGTTTTGGGGTAACGGGACGCAGTCGAGAGCTCAGAAAATGTAACAGAAGCACTCAGGGACACAGATCTCAAGTCTCGAGGGGATATCTACACGCTAGCGATGTATTCACTAACGTGCGGGGTCATATTCGAGCGATCGGAGCGCTAAGACATGGTATAGGCTGCTTATAGTCTACTCTAAACACACACAAAACACAAAAACAAGTATATAAACAAAGAGCGGACATCACATGACATGGCGCGGCCTCTCGCGGTGCATCGGGACTCTCGTCGAACCTCACGACGGTTGCCAAAAGCGGTCGAAAATGGCATGCAGCTGTAAAATGGGTCGTAACTGCGTGGGAACAGCGCGGGGAGTGCGCGCGTGATCATGTGATCATGTGCGTCTATGCACGGCGCATGCACGGCGCATGCACGGCGTGTGCGGGGACGACGCGGGACGAGGAGCGCGCGAGGAGCGCAGATCACGTGATCCGCGCGGCGCGATAAAGTCACGTGACTTCGGGAAGCGAGCACTCGACGAGTACTCGCGCGATCACGTGCATGCTGGTGTGCGCGCAGCGACGAGACAAGAGTGCGGGGGTGCGCGACAGTGCATGACGAGGTGCAGCGGCGGAATCGTGCTATATGCGGGTTTTCCTGGTCGTACCGATTCTGTGCTCCTCACCGAGGGCCGAGAGTGGATCAGGTCCTGCCCACCGTAGTAGAGTTTGTCGAGGAACCAACGTCCCTGCAAGTGGAATTTTTCGCCAAGCTGTTCAGCTTCTGCGTGGATGCGCGAGATCCAATCCGTGACAGCCTCGTCGAGTGCTTCACGACGCTCTGCAGCGGCCCCGCTTCGCACCTTTTGCTGGGTCTTCGGGCGAGTTTGGTTCGACTGGTCCAAGGGAGGACGCATGCGCGGTGCGCTGAGAGCTGTGACGGTCGGTGTTGACGTGGATGGCATAGAGACTGCTAGTATATCCAGCGCTATGAGAGAGAAATTTGCAGGGCTGAGTTGCCACTCACCGATCGTATTCGGAACCCAGTCTCACACCTAGCCAAACGTACCTGAGCACTCCTGAAACACACGGGGCGGCCAGCTGCCGAATAGAAAGGTGGCAACGTATTTCATTCACAAGTGCATTATACAGTCAGAAAACAGGGGGAAGACGGATGAGGCGTAATAGATGGTAGCGTGAAACACACGAGAAAGCAGCAGAGAGTGGTTTGCCAAGAAATACCATATGTCTAGCACAGTTTTTACATACCTACTTCAGCGTGGGTTGGAAGGCTACCGGAGAGTACGTCCATGCCCATAGCTAGAACGAGATAAGGCATAATGCGAGCGTCCTGCGGAGGGAAGCGAGCCCCGAGAAACTCGCACCAATTAGCCGGCGATGCAGACTGAACGACAGATTGGATGGTGGGCAAAATGTGATGAAGGTTGGACCCACGAACGAAAGCGAACGTACAGTGACCAACGACGGACCCCCACTCGGAGGGATGGACGCTCGGAAGAGCAGTAAGTGAGGACGGCTGCTGCGCCTCAGGCCCTGCAGGACGGCACGATGCGAACTCGTGGAAGGCTTCAATGCGTTGAGCCCACTGGTCAGCTTGGGTGCGGCATCCGGCCGACGCCTCCTTCTCGCATTCAAGCATAGCTTGCAGGTGGACCATCTGGCCTTCTAACTCTTTACATGTGTTGATGACTCCATTGAATGCCTCACGAGGCACAGACGCCGCGTCACCCTGCACGGCCAGCGTGGTGACCACTTCGCTGAGAACAAATGGGCGGCGGAAAGTCGGCAAGCCACCGTCCTGGGACGCCTTCAGCTCACGCTGAGCGCATTCAAGCACCGTGACGAGCTGCTCGTTCGTGGTCTGCAGCTGACAAACCTCATCCTGAAGACGCTCAACCTGCAAACGAAGCTCATCGACGCTATGGTAGACTCTCGGGATGCCCAGTCGCTGGAGTCTGTGCACCTCCGCTTGCAGTGAAGAGTTCTCGCGCGACAGCTGCTTGACTTTGAGCGCATAACAGTCGCGCCCCCTGGGGATGCTCTCGTCGTCGTTCTTGGGCGGAGGGGGAAAGATGGCGCCGTCCTCGACATACGTGAGTTGCCACCTGGGCTGAATGGCTGGAGGGATCTTGTAACGATTATCCTGCCAAACGCTCAGCGGCATGAAGGCGCACGCGCCGCCGGGTGCCCACGTCTTGGTACTTTCTTGGGTGGCCAGGTTTTGAAGAGCCACTGAATACGCTCGCTTGATTGGGCTTCCAAACGTATAACTAATGCTATCAACAGCGCAGCGAAGAGGGGCGTGTTCGGCGTGAGAAACACAGTCCATGAACCGCGGCGTTACAAAAACCGCCTGTTCTAGCCCCTCCAATGCAGCAGCGTGACCACCGGGTGCTCGAAGGGTCGGGGACGCATTCAGAAGGACGGCAAATGACATCCCGTGGGTCAGTCGGTCCCAGAGGGCAAGCTGTACGAGCGTTAGGCAGGCAGTAGTATAGGCAAATAGCGACGCACCTGGTTTTGGATAGAGTATTTCAGAACCTCTAGATACTGCTCTTGCAGGGGATACGCGTTCTTGACGTCCTCAGGATCACCCGCACCTGCCGGCAGGTCGATTAACGAGATCGCATCCGAATAAAAAAAGTCGACAGGGTAAAGCAAGTCGTCGCACTTGGAAAGATCGTGTGCGAGCCAGGCGATGTGGGATGCCAGGAAGCGGGATTTCAGGCTGGTGGGCGCATCGTCACAACCGCGCTGGAAACGCAACTGTAGGTCACGAAGAGCTTGTGGAGAGAAGGGAGATCGCGCCAATTCGGTCCAAGAGCGAATAGGTTCGCCGTCGAGGCGCGCTGGGCCGGTGTAGAGCCTGGCAGCAGGAGAGGGTTCTGCACTGTGGCCCAGAAATCTCGGAAAGCTGCCCTCGAAGAAGCCCGAGCCCGTTGATGCCATCGCTCGGTGGATTTAGCCGTCAATTTGAAAAATTGTGGAGGCCTTGATTCGTCGTCGACCAGCCAACGCACAAATGTCAAACACGATCACCTGATGCCATCTTTTCATTCGAACATTCACCCTCTTTCAACCACCCATTCGCACTGCTTGCTCTCAACCACCACGACACCACGGTGAGCACCCACGCCCGCAGCCTCGAAGACGATCGAGCGAGCGCTAGATACCCACGCCGGGAATCACGCTCTGCAAAGTCGTCATCGAGGTTGCTTAGCCGCCCTGCTCAAAACTTGACGCGCAACTGACTGCCGGCCGCAGGATTCCAACCTGCTGCAATGTGGCCGCGACCGGTGAGTATCCGTTTCCACCCTCGCCCCTGCACTCACTCCTCCCTGCGTAGCTACGAACCGGAATGCAGCCCCAAGCTTGGAATGGTGAGGCGGTCAGGCTCACCGATGACCTCTGCCCCAGAGTTGAAACACTGTACCAGCAAGCTTTAGCACAGTGGGACGCCCCCGTTCTCGACGACAGCCCGTTCAGCTCACCTCTGTCGACCCCGCCTCCTTCGCGACCCGGTTCCCCGCAGCCGCAAGCCTCGTACGATGACAACTCGCTAGGCTCATCCCAGCCGCCTCCCCCGCCGACTCGTAAGCAGTGCGGTAAAGCCTACAGCAGAGTGAATCGCAAGCGCCGGCATGAGCGCGAGCTGGACCGCCCAAACAAAGCTGCCCGCACGAAGTACGTCCAGCCCTCCACTGCTCGGGCCGTGCGCGTCGAATACGACGCCAGCCAGGCGAAAACGACCTCCACTGCTTTCACTGCAGCCCGGCCACCACCAACTCAGGGCCACGACTATTCCCTCGCCGACCTCACTGGTCCAGACGCCCCTCGCCCCTTCCGCTTGTATAAATGGGACGGCCACACGACCGTCCCCATCGTCGACTCGGCAGACCGAGTCCTCGGTGTACTCGCAGGCCAACCCGATGACCCAGTGTGGGGGCAGGCGCATGAGAGTGCAGCCGCGGCCCTGGAACAAGCGCGCTTGCAGCTCAACACACGCTGACGCAAGAAAAGGGGTAAATCCAAGAGCCACCGCCGAGGCGACTTCGTCGTTTTGAACGATGGAATCGCGCACGGCACCGGCCAACTGGTAAGTACATCCCACCTCTGGCGTGCGCGGCATATTCAACGATGCATAGCACCCTAAGAACCTGCGGCACAACTCCGCTACCAAGGACGTCCTGGCGGAACTCAAGGCCAACCCCTCTATCACCCGCATCGCGCACTTTGCCTCTGCGGTGTTTGCAGCGTGGGCGCCACGGCTGTTTGCCTACTACCTCACTGCCCTGAACGTACTGCTTGCCAACGACCCATCGCTAATTCGCAACTTTGCATCTAGCGTCTGGGCAGCAATAGCCTTCAACTTAGGCCCCCGGACTGTTACGTGGCGGCATAAAGATTTCCTCAACATCCCGTTCGGCTGGTGCTGCATCACGGCGCTAGGGCATTTTGACTACAAGAAGGGCGGTCATCTAGTCCTCTGGGACTTCGGCTTAATCATAGAATTCCCCCCCGGTGCTACGGTGCTCATCCCATCCGCCATCGTCGAGCATTCGAATACATGTATTTCACCTGACGAGGTGCGCTACTCACTCACGCAGTACTCGGCGGGGGGGCTGTTTCGGTGGGTTGAGCAGGGTCTACAGACGCAAAAGACACAGCGAGAATCGCTCGATGAGGAGGGTATGAGGAGTGTAAGAGAGGCCAGCCAGAGGCGTTGGGCTGAAGGCCTGTCATATTATTCTACCCTAGATGAACTAGCTACCGCTACTTAGACATACATTTCCTGCGCGTAATAGTTGAATACCAGTGATTTCGCACCAACTACACAGTATCTGAGAACTAGGCTAGGGTGTTGTAAGTTGGTGTTGGCGTGGTGCCACAATCATGATTCATGCTGCAATGTGATCTAAAGCCAGACTCCGCATGAAGTTGCTGTAACTGTCGTCAATTCTGATCGTTTCGGGCCGTAATTTTTGGTGCGCGCACCTTTGATGACTTGTACATGAAGACGGCACCCTTAATTTTACTACAGAAGCTTGGGAAAGTGGCGTACTGGGGAATGCGTAGCGAAATTCACAGTGGTGAAGTTGTGATCAAAGTGGCGAAGTTGTGATCAAAATGGCGAAGTTGTGATCAGATGGATCGATGACGACGGCGACGCCGGCTATCTCAACTGCAACCACCATACCCACATACCCCGATTGCTTGTGTCCAGTCCAATTGTGGCTACCACCCTTTCTCTCTTAAAATGGATCCCAAGTCGGCGTCTACGTGTTTCGAAGATGACGATGGCAACACCCGCAATATTGATGTGCAGGCTGAAAATCGGCGTATTCGACAGATCTGGGCGAGCAACAAGTACTACTGGCGGTGCGCGCTCGGCTATCTTAGCTGGTCAAGTACTAACTGACATTTCTCTTTCATTAATTTAGAAACCGCGACCGCCTTTGTGAACAAGCTGCAGAGCATCGGGCTAGGTACCGCTGCCTGTCCCTCATTTTCTTCTTCTGACCACGCACGCGATGGCCCCACATCAATTAGGAAGAAAGCGGAATTGGAAAGTATAGAGGACGAAGTGGAACGAGAGCGGCAGCGGGACTTAATTCGCACTCGCCGACAAGCGCTACAGGCTGAATGGAGGGACAAAAATCGACGGAGGCTAGCTGAGAAGGCTCGCACTAGACGCCAAGGGTATGTCGACCTCATGGATCCAGATTCTCGAACTCATCAATGGCTGATCAGGTTGTGAAATTGCTTCAACGCGCTTGAGAGTGGGTGGCCAGTTCTTTTGACACCCGCATTTGTGGAGTGTTGAATTTTGCTTAGTGAGCATCCTCTTCCTTTCAGCTGAGTAGTCTGGTTGAAAAACTACGACACCATAGATTGCCATTCTCT
The DNA here is from genome assembly GCA_000934395.1 of Fistulina hepatica ATCC 64428. Lineage (NCBI taxonomy): Eukaryota > Fungi > Basidiomycota > Agaricomycetes > Agaricales > Fistulinaceae > Fistulina > Fistulina hepatica. The sequence goes on from KN881721.1 coordinate 206,727, forward strand.
CCGGTCTGATGTGTTGTTGGGGCCGCCAAAATCCAGTCTGAGCGTTTTTTAACACGCCGCCATCCACGCGCCCCTTTTTTCCACCAGGCTGCCCACCTTCTATACTCCTTTGAAATCTCATAGTCTCGTAGCGCGCACCTTTTCTGACGTTCGAGCGCACTGAATTCCTTAGCTTCGTATCAAGCTTCAAACCCAGCCTTTGTTTTCTACCGTTGTATGCGTTTTTTTGGCCCCACATATAGCTCGGCAATAAAATTGACCTTCGCAAAATGCGTTTTGTAGCCTTCGACTGCGAAATATCATTGCCAGACCCCACATCAGGTAAGTATGAGTCTTAACTGATCACATGATGCACCACTGCAGAACTCAACAAACTATGCCCTCGATATCTCATCCGCACGTATCTACCATCCTGCAATTTAGCACAATTTTCTGCCTGAGCAATATGCCGGGTGCTTCAAAGAAAAAAAAGCGAGCCAAAGTTGTTTATGATTCAAGCGCCGGGCCTCGTAGGGTCACCTTTCAAAAAATCAGTAAGACGCCTGCTGAGCGAGAAAGAGCGCGTCGGAGGGAGCTTGAACTACTCGCAGGTATGTTCATTCTCTTGATTTATACTGTGTCTAGCTGATGTGATAATGGACAGCATTACCCTCATCCGTACGCGAGGACTACGTTTACAGCGCTGAGCCCGGCCTTGCCTCCAATGATGAGGCTTACGAGACGGCCAGGTTGGCCTTTACCCAGCCAGCACCAGGGGAGGAAGGGTTCGACTTCAGCCATGCAGGGGCAGAGGGTGTGTTCCATAGCGTCGTGCATGATATCTTGCACCGGTGCGTGCCGTTTTCTCGTGGGTTTCATATGATTATTTCACCTCATGTTCGGGTATGCTATCAGAAAACATTATCGGGACCCTCGAACACGGCATGATCGCATCCAGCAGCAGGTCAATTCGTGGCGAAAACAGGCGCCTTTGTTAAAGCGTGCATACCTTCGATGGAAGGCTGGTGGACCGCCTCCTGATGCAGTGGCGGAAGGGGGTTGGACAATGACCGTATGCAGCTTACGTGGTGAGTGAAGACAGTTGTTAGCGCTGGCTTCAATTTCGCAATTTGAAGGATTTCATCAGGTATTCGTGAGGAGTTATTCCAGCCAGTTTCCGACTCTCAAAGTTTGAACGAAACGCTTGCTCATCATGGGGTAATTGGTGCCACTCCCAATAATCCTCAGATCGCATTCACCTTCCATTGCCTGGAGACGTACCGTCAGCTCCATCGCTCATGCCCCCGTCTAAGCATTGATGGGTTTTGCCGCGCCATTCAGAACCTTCATAAAGTGCGTACGCAAGTTGCCTTTATTCACATGTTTAGCTAATCTACTTCGTGTTCATCATAGCAACCGCAAAAGTATTACCTAGCCCGCCAGTTTTCATGGGCCTACGATGTGTACCTTGGAATACTACGTGCAATAGATGAAGACGTCAACGCGGCGTTGAATCGACGTGATCCTGAGATTCAGGCTAAGCTTCTGTGTGCACCGTGTATGTATCGGCTGGAGGAGGATGCCCCTTTACGTCCCTCGATGCTTGTAGCGTGTGATGGCAACAACTCACTCAAGCTCATTGACTCGTCCTTTCGCATTGGGCAGGTGCGCGTTGATGATCGTAGGCTTCCCTCGTTTCGCTACCTCGAGCCAGAGGAGGTGGATGTTTTCAAGGATGATGTGGCACGAGCACGAAAGCCTGGTAACTCATCTGGCCTGCAACCGGAAGCTAGTACACCGTCGGCTTCATCACAGCAAGTACTGCCCCCTGCTGCTACGGGGCCACCGGCTGAAGCGACGCCAACACACGACGATCCCGATGAAGGGGCACATGTGTCCTTGGACGATATCCCCTGGCTCAATGCCAACAAACTGGAGGAAGAAAGCCAAGTGCAGCTGCGCGCATGCGCCGAGCGTTGGCGTGCAGCGGCACCAGACGCAAAGAAGAAAATGACTGAGCTATTCGCTGTCTCAGGTATATTCATCACGATCTGTCAGCACGGCCATGTTCTGCTGGTCTGCGATATGATTCGGAGCGGCGAGTTGTGAGTTTTTTTTTCCCCTTGAATTCTCAGGACGCTAATTAAAGTTTTATACCACGCTCAATAGAATGAAGTATCCAATCGCACACGTGGATAAGGTTATCGATAGATATGGAGCGGACGTTGGTGCTGGGTACGATATCATGTGCGAGTTCATGAAGACGCTCCGGGTCAGCAGTATCTCTGATAAAGTGAGGGACTCACGGCTGGTCGGCATCGTACCTGCTTTCCACAGCCATGCACACAGCCGTTCTTGTCAGGTGTGGTGGCACCCACTCTACATTGAAGGCCTGGGCCTTATCGAGCTGGAGGATTGTGAACGACTTTTCGCTAGGTCAAATGAGCTCGCAACGGGCACGCGTATGTGTACACCATTCCATCGACGCCAGCAAATTTTGGAATTTCTACAATTCAATGACCTCGACAAGTATGCGTTGCATGGCAAACTGCTGTACAGCAAGTACCGTGAGGCGCTTCGCATTATTTCCAACCATGGCGCCGAACTGTCAGTTCTTGAGGACAAGTTGAAGACCACCGCCCAAGACTACGAAGACTATTTGTCTCAAGAACGCGCGTATCTTGACAGCCTTCGTCGAGAACCCCCCGAGGTAACACAGAAGTTTGAATACATGGAGGCCCTTGAGAGGCTTCAAAAAGCTATGTACGTGGTCTGCCCTCTACCTCGACTCCTTCATACTAATGCAATAAATCAGTGCAGAGTCTCGAATTGCCCAAAGAGAGTTTGAAAGACTAAATGAGGCCTATGAACGTAACGAGCCCGTCAGCGGCAACGTGGGCAAGATCAAAGCTCGTTACACGCGGACTGCAAATCGCGTCGTCATCCTTGATGAGGAGGTCTCCCGACTAGAGGATGTCATGGGGTTGGATGGTCGGTGGACGCCAGAATCTCCAGAATTCGTGGCGTGTTCTAAGGAGATGGGTGAGCGTAGGTATCGGCGTGCGCTCGACGAGCTCGAACGCCTGGTTGTACAGCGGCTACTTGAACTTACAAAGCTAAATATGAGCGGTGTCGGTGTGTTTTTCTTTTTGTATTGACTTGAATAGCTCTGGCATTGATTCAAACACATTATAGGTTACAAGCTTCGTGAAAAAATTCGCAAAGCACTGCAAGCGCGTTCAGAGGCTATTCGAAAGGCATTGGAGCGGTACAACACCGCAGCCAAATCGCTCATACCTCCCCGCCCAACTGTGACATGGACGACTGTGATCGAGCAAGTGCAACTAGGCGAATTGACTCTCCTTCAACATTCGAGGCAAGATATTCGTGCGCTTCCATGGACGCAGCCACTGAATCGTGAGGCGGCCCGCCTTTATTTCAAAATTAAACGCGCGCGTGAAGAAGTCATCCGACGCAACGTCGAAATACAGCGTCAGGTCACCTTCATGCTCGACAATTTCAATGACTATCGGCATACAATTGCCGCTATGTCAGCCGAAGACCCTGATCTGGCGGCCGAGTTGCAGGAGCGCCTGGATTATCAAGTCCAAATCGATGGGGAAATTGCGACAAAACTATATGAAGCCTCACGACTACCTGGATTTTCGGGAACGCTGCTCCCTGGGACGCGTATCGGGCGTGAGCCATTTCGATCCACAGATACGTTACCCTCATGGGCGACATCCATTTTGGGACTGATCATTGGCCCTGATGCAGACGGCGTCGACAACAGTGACGTCCCTCCTTCCCATCCTGCTACTAGTGCAACACCACCTCCCTGCCCAGTTACGCATGCAGACCACTCACAAGATGGACTTGCTTCATCAGACAGTCGCCAGACAGTAAGCTCCGTCGACCGACAGGCCACTGATGAATCACATCGACGCGAGCTCGTTGCTGAACTTCAACGGCTGCAAGAGGAGCTGAATGGTGTGCAGGCACAGCAGGCCGCCCACGGTGATCAGTTGCTTAAAGGCAGTACCAACGCCGGAGGTTCACAAACGCCGCCTTCAAGACCTCCACAGGCAACAGGTGCGTCTATTTAAAGAGTTGTCGATCGTGGAACTCATCGTGTTCAGTGCGACGAATTATACAGGTTGGGGTACCGCCACTTATAACTGCACCGAATCCACGAAAGCGGAAAGGCCGATGCTTGGACAACGATGCCCACGAATCTGACTATGAAGGCTCTGGTGATGACGACGACGAGGTAGACGAGTGTGATGCAGGAGTTTTGGAAAATCAAGGCACTGAGTTGATAGAGGTCTTGGCACACGACTCCGAAATATGACTTTTTATACCATGTTTGTGTGCTTGGAACATGTTCAGAAACTATTTTGGAATTTTCGTGATTTGTTTTGTGATTTTCTGCTATTTTTTGAGGCCCATATCGTCGACGTCGTGCGCCACGGCGACGAGAGCGTCGGTGATGACGCCGCCGTCATCGGGTGATGAGGTTGAGTCATGCTGTCAGCAGGTCAGAGTAGTGACGTATGTATATTAGGCTGTGGAATTGATGGCCCAAACTTTGGTCTGGGCCTGCTCACGTGAGTGTCTTATTTTTTTCTGATTTTTTTGCAATTTTCTGGAGTGTTTTTGAGGCCCGCATCGTCAACGTCGTGCGCCACGGCGACGAGAGCGTCGGTGGTGACGCCGCCGTCATCGGGTAGCGGCGTTGAGTCACACTGTCAACGAGCTGACGTTTGACGTTGGCGCGATGACTTGACTTATGAAGTTGATGGGACCTGGGCCTGGATCTCCTCACGTGCACTGCCTTTTTTGATTTAAAAAATTTTTTGGGTCATTTTTCACTGTATATTGATGTACATATCGTCGGGGTCGTGTGCCACGACGTCGAGGGCGTCGGTGATGACGCCGCCGTCATCGGGCAGCGGCGCTGAGTCATGCTGTCAGCGGTTGACGTGACTCGCGGGGTTGATGGGCCCTCGACCTCGACCTCCTCACGTGGACTTCCCTTTTCGGCCTTGTATTTCAACAATCTCAGGGTATTTATCGGGGTTCAAGACGGTGGACCGATATCGACTCCCGCTAGAGGGCCGGATGGGGTCGGACCGGTCCGTCTGTTTAGACTGTAAAGGTGGGAACCGCAGGTGGGTCCTGCAGGTACGCCGCGATCGTATCACGGCGAGGACCACATTTACATCCGAATGAGACCACTGGCTTTTGATCATCTTTTGAGAAAAACCAAAACCAAAGGTTGACAGCACCAAAATACTCTCTTTGCCTCTAATCGAGAACCTACATACTCTGTCTATTAGAAGCTCACTGGCAAGAATGGAGAATTTTCTGACTTTAGGCTTTGACTTGCAAGCCATTTATCGTATTTTTTGCACCTATTGTTCTGCGTACTCGTGGTATTTTTTGGCTACTCCTCTGTTGCTTTGCTGGTGGTGACCTGATGTATGAAGAAATGGATGGGTGACAGTGGCTCTGTGCACATGCCACAAGATATGCCACGAGTTATGTTGCGATCTGCGTTCCCTCCATGTCTTCCCTGGAGGATCTCTTGTTTGTTCGACACCGAGTCAATGAACTGAGTGAATCCTTCGTACATCCATGCGGGTTTCGGATTTGAGATGTTCGTTGGGTTAACCATAATCTTGATGCAGTGGTTTTATCCAAATGAAGTTCGTCCCCGATGAAGGATGCGGGGGGGGAGGGGGGGGGGGTTGTTACATGTAATAAACGGTAGAAGAGGATTCAAATCAATATGTTGGATATCATGCAATTAATGTAATAGGTCAATATATCTAAAGAGAGAAGAAACCGGAAATCGAGTTGTTCAAACGCTGGATGCGAAGAAATACGAGCGCTTCGTGATGCATGGAGCACGGTTCGCACAAGCTATTGCAGAACGATAGATCTAGCGTCATAAATTTCATCTCGCGGCTCAACCAGAATGTCCAGGGTGTCTCCGGGTCAGGAGCAAGCCGCTGTCTCCAGTACTGTGCAATTTGTGAACGACACGACGAACATACAACATCCGACGCATCGTTCTGTTCATCTTCATCTTGATGTTCACGAAGTGGGTCCACAAGAATCTCAGCTATGAAGATTTGAATAGCCTCGCGGCCTACGATAAGACGTCGCATGTCGGTTGGCGTTAATACGAGATGCGAGCAGCCGCCGTCCGCATCCGTTGCCCAGCGTTGAACGGACAAAGCGTAGAATGCGGAAGGTAAGATGGACGGGACGTCGCATTCACGTGCAAGGGAAATTGCCTCTGGAGCTCAAATGTCAGAACATGTGTGGTCACTATAGTGAACGCAACAGGTTACGCACCGGCAGCGTTTGGCAGCGAGTTCAGGTCCATGTCGAATATGTATTCAGGCCATAGCATTTGCAAGCGCTGAATAACACATTCTCGGAGAGATTGGATCATGTATTTCGTCGCAATACGCAGTGCGCCTTTGAGTTGTGACCACCCGAGCGCGCCTGCGGTGGTCTGTCTATATGGGACATGTCACGTGACCGTGAGCGACGCGCTGAGACATCTTCGCGAGGGGCAGACTCACCGAGTGTCGTATATCCAGGTCAAAGTGGCCTCCCAATCAGTCAGGGAATCTCCTGCAAGCTCCACAACCGTGCAGCCATCGACAATGTTTGTGCCAGACGGCTGCGGGAGACTGAACATATCGCGGAAGACGTCTGAACACAACAAGCGGTCTTTGTGCACGCGAAAGGAGGTGCTGTCGACGCGTATAATTAAATCTGGAGTGGTAGGCTTGGATCCAGGCAGTGCCGTTGGGAAGCGTGTAGCGAAACAGAGGTATCGGGGCGGTATGCCACAGCCTACTTCGTTGCAAGGGTAGTCTCTTGCGGTCCTGCGACGCTTGACTTGGCGTTCCGTGTCGACGTCGACATCGCGTTCAAGCACTTCTGTGCAAGTCATGGCTGAAGAAAGTGATGTGCCACGCCACTGCAGTACTTGAAGGGGGACTCGTGGGTAGGAAAAGGGCCAAGTTCAAGTTGTTGTCAACGGGCTGCAAGGGTGGATTTCCATTTCAACTCTTAGTTGACTTGCCTAAAAAGGACAGATGATCGATATTCGGGACCGGGAGCTGCACGTCCAAAGTTTTCCCCTCTGTTCACTCTGCGGTCATTTGCAAATTACACTATGCCAGACGCTTTCTTCGTCTCCTCTAAGCCTCGCAAACGGAAAAGGACAGCTTCGGCCTCGGATGGCGTGAAAACGAAATCCAAGCGTGCTATTGTATCCCGTCAAAACGGCCACGCTTCACATGCTGTAGCCGACAAGAAACAGCGTGCTTCTAAGAAAAAACAGGCTGACGAGCAGCTGGATTCAGATCGTACAGACGATGAGGACGACCTTGACCTTAGGGCATCGTCGTCAGAGCCCGGCTCGAGCGGCGAAGAGGATGAAGAAACGCCTGCTGGGAAGCGGTTACGACTAGCAAAGTTGTATTTGGACAGCGTAAAACATGATCTTGGTATGCATATTTTTTCGACATATACGCGTCTCTAATATGTGTGCCGGAATTAGCTGAAGGGGAGTTTGATGCCGCCGAAATTGACAAGGAGGTCATCGCTTCTCGCTTAAAGCAGGACGTCCTGGAGCACTCTGGAAAAGTGCATCTATTTGTCGCCGATGCAGTAGGTGTTTCTGGAAAAGATGTTCATCCACCAAGGCTGAGTTTTGTAGTACAATTTCTCTACCAGCTCACAACGACCTTTTCGTGGGCACCGATTCTCAATCACCAGCGCTGTGGCCTCTGAATCCGGGCAATACCTATTCACTGCAGGCAAGGAAGGTTCTATTATCAAATGGGACCTCCACACCGGCAGCAGAAAATCCACCTTCTACAAAATCAAGCCCGATGTGAAGGGTAAAGGTCGTGCTGTCAATGATGCATCCATACATGGTCACACGGACGAAGTTTGGGCCCTTACCATGAGCAGTGACGGCAAATACCTTGTATCTGCAGGCAAGGAAAGGAAGTTGTGTGTATGGGATGCTGAAAAGGCCGAGTGGATTAAGGGCTTTGGTGGCCACCTGGGCCATAAAGATTCCATCTCAGTGCGTAACTCAAACTACACGTTTCTTATGTCCAAGGTCTCAGGCGTCGCCAGGCACTCTCCTTCCGAATAGGGACCCATCAGCTGTATAGTGCTTCATTCGACCGAACCGTGAAAGTCTACGATCTTGACCCAACAGTGATGGGTTATGTCGAGACGCTTTTCGGACACCAGGATCATGTAATCGCATTAGATTCTCTGAGGAGCGAAACGTGTGTAAGCGTAGGCGCTCGCGACAAGACAGTGCGATTCTGGAAGATTGTGGAGGAGTCACAGCTTGTTTTCCGAGGCGGTGGGAAAAGTCGCGTGCGCGACGTGTTGGAGGGCGGGCTTGTGCGAGACGACGAGGACGAGGACGCCGAACCGTCAAAGAAAGAATCACACAAGAAGTTCATCGAGGCCAGTCTTGAGTGCGTGGCTATGGTGGACGAAACAACCTTCCTTAGCGGTGGGGACAGCGGGTCAGTTTTTTGAACCTAATTTCTCTTTCGTCAGTCTGTCTCACTCGAATTCCCAGACTGATCAGTCTATGGTCTACACAAAAGAAAAAGCCTATCTTCACGCATGCAACAGCTCACGGACTACAGGACGCGCATTCGTCAACGGAAGGTGTCATCCAAACACCACGATGGATAACGGCGATCGCCAGTCTGCGTTACTCTGATTTGTTTGCTTCAGGTAAATTTAATGTCACGTTCTCATACCAAAGGCCGTGTAACTTATGTTCGCTAGGCTCATGGGACGGACAAGTGCGACTATGGAAACTGGATGACAAGTTAAAATCGTTTAGGATGATTGCTCAACTTCCGGTTGCAGGGGTCATCAACTCGTTGCAGTTCATCATGCCGCCTCGCTCATTTTTCGAGTCTTGTACGTGGACACAACGGACTTCATTCTCGAAACAGGGCGCACAACCCATTTTGCTTGTGGTGGGCATTGGGCAAGAACATCGGCTTGGGCGATGGGTACAAGCGAAAGAGGGTGTGCACAACGGTGCTGTTGTCTTTGCTATCTATCCTCGGACAGCAGAACCTGTAGATCACAGCAATAGCAGCTGATAACTTTAAATTTCAACGTTCTCGTGATGAATGCGGTGATGTCGACTCGACTGGCGAGTCCAATGCAGTGGTCTTTGTTGAAAGTTCAGAAAGTGCGACTCTAAAAATGGAGTGTTCTTTGTGCGCGATCGTGAGTCACACGCGGTGTTGTTGTCTCCTTGTTCTTATCAGCGTTCTTAAAGCCACCAAGCTCGTGGCTTGCTTTACGCAACTTACTTACTATTAGAACATTTTTGCAACTTCACATGCTTCTGCAGCGTTCTAGATCTCCTCAGAAGACTAATATCTTTGAATTTAAACTTCGTTTTTTGATCGAATTCTTCATTTTTAAGTCCTCGAACCACCTCAAACATTGCTCAGAGTTGAACAACAATTGCCTGCACCTCATCATGGTGTACTCCTCCCCTGTTGCCTGGTGCACAGGATATTTTGTAGTACCGCCGTGGCTACAGCCTGATAACGACAGTGTTTCCGACGCCCCGTGCGACGCGCTGAACCCAGCAAGACGCAATGCTAATCAGGACGATGCACGGGACCGAGCGGCGGCTGACTGGAAACGGTGTCGTGACGCGATGGTTGCGGAGGCGCGTCGCGGAGAAGGTGCGTGTATCTACGACATAAAACACACATCCGAACAACGAAATTGACCGCATTTCAGCGGAATGGGTCAGATGCGGCGGGGTTCTCTACGACAGCGAGGGTCGGCGCGATTTGACGCGCACGGAGGCATTGTTAGCAGAGTCGCAGCAACAGGCGGACCTCGCGCTGTGGCACGCATCTGAGCGGTGCTGGGACGAAGTGTATAAGTATTCGCGATCCGAAGAGCTCCATTTTGAGGATGTGCCGTGGCCCCAAATGGGCGCGCCGCCGTTGTGCCCAGAGGACTTGGATCCTGAGAACATCGCAGCGTTCTTCGCGCTTGGGCTCGACGATGCAGCACAGTCCAGGAGGGACCGGGTCCGCCAGGGAATGCTGCGGTGGCATCCCGACAAGATGGTCGGTTTCTTGGAGAAGGTTGTCTGTGAAGATCGTGAGGATGTTCGCCAGGGTGGGCGCATCATTCTTGACACTTTGCGAAAGCTTCACAGGAGTTTTTGACCGCTTTGTCGTGTCGGCTTTCAAGCTTCAAGTCCCTTCTTTACATCCACATCCTCCCTTACGATTCTCATGCTTACAAAGGCAATATCACCTTTCAACGTGGCATACTTCATTAGCAACAGTTACATCTCTCTGATTGTCGTGTTATCTCGTACCTATGCAAGCTGATCCCAGCTACACAATGCACTCACGATGCTGTGACTGCACGATTTCCAAGAAACCCGGATATTTATTTACTATGTACAGGATTACATATAACTATATATCACCTGTATACTGTAAGAATCTTGCAAATACAGAGTCAAGACTCATGACGGTTCATTACGCGCCGTTAATTGTCATTACAGCCCGCCAAAGCTTGCTATAGGCCGTTGGTGCCCTGGCGGGAGCGCTTGCGCTTGACAGTACCGATGGTAGCAGTTTGAGTATACACAGACGGCCACATCGAGTGCACACGCGGGGCAATCGGAGTGTCTAGATCATCCTTGAACTCGTCATCGATCGTATGGCTCGCGAATGGGTCTGTTTCCAGTCGCCATTCTCGCAGCTGCGGTTTGGTCACAGGCATCTCCGGAGACGTCGGGAACGCGTACAGCGAGGGAATGGTCGGTGTTGGAGGCGGTTCACAAGCATCCGACGTACACACATCCGACGGAGGATTGCTCAGTCCTGGTGGTTTCCGTCGTCCGCGCACGGTACCTACACTCTGAGGGTCATGACCAGGGATGATCAGTGTGTCCAAGGTATGACTACCGCTAGCATCGAAAAGACCCTTGACAGGCGACCGTGTACGAGCCCGACTAGTTACTGGCTGAGGACCGCCCGGCGTAGAGTTCGTAAAGGCAGAGTTGAAAGAATCATAGGCGGGCGTGCCAGGGGATCCTTGCTGCTGAGACGAGAGCAAGCGAGTAAACGAACGTGGGGGACATAACTGACGAATGGTAGACGAGGGAGAAAAGGTTCGCTTCGTAGTGTGAGGCGTGGGGGTTATGGGTACGCTCGAGATATCATGCGGGGACATGGGGGGCACAGGAGGCGCATCATAGGACGGCATAGAAGAGGCCGAGGGAGTCGGTGGCGCTTGGGTGAACACCGATGGACTGGATGAGGATGACTGGATCTGCGATGAGCTCCGAGTGCGATTGTGCATGCGAGGGCGAAATGTCTTGCGCTTCAAGTTCTCTGGATGTTCTACGACGACAGGATCAGAGTCTAACGAAGAATCAAGACGAAAGGTCACAATCGAAACAGTCATAAGCACAAGAGGAACAACATAAGCCTATAACCACGGACCAGCATGTGCGCATTTGACGATTGACACCCTGATTGTGTCATCAGGTGAAAACGACTCGAGATGTGCGTTCGTGAGCACGGCGAACGTAGACGTCGGCGACTCGACAGGTGCAGGCTGCGCAGGCGACGGAGGAGCGCAGACGGACTGATATCGGGTGAGGAAACTTGCGAACAAACAGGTGCAAGGCTAAAACGTACATGGCGCCGTTGCCGCAAATCAGAGTGGCTCCAAGTCATTCCATCGAGGTCGGTGAACTCGAATGCAACGCCCTGGAACGAAGTCATGAGCACCTGAAGCTGCTCGGCCGTCATCTTCAGCGCCTCCATTTCCTCCATACGCTGTTCTGTCTCGATTTCCAACAGCCGTCGTCGCCGTTGGACAGCGCGTATTGACATGCTACTGTACGATTTCCAGAAGATAGAAAAAAATAGATGTGTGGTAAATAGATTGTAGGCTAGTCTGTGCAGTGTTCGAGTGAAAGAGGCAATGTCAATCGTGGATTTATCCCGGAAAGGCACAAAGCGGGCCGGCGCGTGACCGGACGTGACAGTTACACGTGAGTTAGCGGGTCTGTGACCGTGACGCGTTTGTGACCAGTACGCGAACCTCGTAATTGCGCTGAGTTTGTCGTGAACGAACACCCCTCGCGCGCTTCTTCCCGACGCTTGTCGCGTTTTCCCATCTGTCTCGTCTTTCTTACGATGCTCGAAGCCAAACTTAGCGAAGCCGCGACACTCAAAAAGCTCCTTGACTGTAGGTTTTCAGCTTCCTGCATGCGTTAGCTGTATTCTGAGCGCGTACAGCGATCAAAGAGCTCGTCACCGACGCCAACTTCGAATGCAATGAAGAGGGTATTAATTTGCAGGCTATGGATAATTCCCATGTCGCTCTTGTTGCGGTCGAACTACAAAGGGCGGGCTTCAAAAAGTTCCGCTGCGACCACCCCATGCCTCTTGGGGTAAACATCGCAACTTTCACGAAAGTGCTCAGGTGCGCGAAGGACGACGACACATGCACTCTCAAAGCAAGCGACCAAGTGGATGTACTTAATCTGGTGTATGAATCGAGAAGTATGTGTTCTATTTTGAACACATCGGATGATGCCGCTGACTGGCGAGTCGCGCAGACACGGACCGCATAGCGGAATACGACATGAAGCTCATGGATATCGACTCTGACCAGCTTGGTATTCCAGAAACAGAGTATGACGCGCGTGTAACAATGTCATCTGCCGAGTTTGCACGTGTCGTGCGCGATCTCATGCAACTCGGTGAGAGCGTGCGAATTGACGTGTCTAAGGAAGGCGTGCGGTTTGCCACCGATGGTGACGCGTCGAATGGCAGTGTGCTGCTCAAGCACTCTGATGGCTCAGCTCCCGGTGCTGTGCCCAAGAACGAAAAAGACGAGGATGAAAAGCCAGATGTGGTGGAGATAGATGAGGACGACGAAAAGGCTGAGAAGGTGGAGAATGAAGACGAGGATGGGAAGCCTGTTGTGAAGAAGGAGAAAGACGACGACGTGGAGATGGAGAATGGCGACGAGGATGGCGACGAGCAGGAGGAGTTCAAGCCACAATCGGACGATGAAAACGACGAGGAAGAGGACGAAGCTGAGGACGAAGACGAAGAGAGCGGGCGCAAACGCAAATCAAAGTCAGGTCCTGGTCGCCCAGCAAAAAAGATCAAGAAAGAGAAGGGTGGGTCTAGCGGGAAGAAGAGGAAGGGCAAGAATGACGACGACGAAGACGACGGCAAGACTCCCTCGGTCAAAATCGAAATGAACCAGCACGTGTCACTGTCGTTCTCGCTAAAATACCTGGTCAACTTTTCAAAGAGCATGAACCTCACTAACAAGGTGCAGCTCATGATGAGCAACGACGTTCCCCTGCTGGTGTGTTGTCCGCTGCGCTCATGCCTTTCTTCGACCACTGATGTTGAGCCTCTAGGTAAATTACGAATTTGGACAGGGCCACATTCGTTATTACCTTGCACCGAAGATTGGTGACGATTAGGTCGGGTGACACCCATTGGGATTTAGTGCATGACATATGTGTTGTCGAACTTTTTTTTCAATTGTTTGTATGTTCTTGCAATTGAGATATATATACTCCTGCAATGTTATCCTGCTGTTACGCAAGTATGGATGCTGTGAGTCTACGTATTTTTTCTTGAATAAGCAAATAAGCAAGACGCGTTGCAATGATGTTTGCGTTGGAGGGGTATTTGCTCACGTGTGTCCCGAGCAAGAAGCATGACTCAGAGAACGTGCCAGAACCCTTCCGAGAGGGGGACGCCCCCCATGAGTATAAAAGCGGAATGAGTGCCATATTCACGTCCTTCAGCTTGCACAAAAACTTCTGCGGAAGAGTCCGTCCTGTTTTCTCTTGTCTACTTATATCTCAACCCGAGCCTTCGGCCACAAAAGCATTCTGTGCATTCTTATTCTCTAGTCCCACTAATCCATCATGCACCGTTTGTCCGCCACCTCTACCCGTTTGCTCGGGCGTGCAGTGCCGAAGCTTGCGCGCGGTGCCCACAAGGAGATTAAGTTCTCTAATGACGGTCGTGCTGCCATTCTCAAGGGCGTCGACGTCCTTGCTAATGCTGTTAGTGTGACGTTGGGGCCGAAAGGTGCGGTTTTTTTCTGCATAGTCTAGTCATGAGCCACTTGCGTGCTTCCTTTGAATGATTCTCATACTAATTGTATTGTCTAGGTCGCAACGTTATTATTGAGCAATCGTTTGGTGGTCCCAAAATTACCAAGGGTTCGTACATCCGGTTTATTTGCAGACTGTTATGGTCTAACGTTTTCTAGATGGTGTCACGGTGGCCAAGTCGATTTCGTTGAAGGACAAGTTTGAAAACCTCGGTGCCCGGTTGGTTGGCTTTCTACAATTGTTTCTGTCTTACTGATGCCCTCCTTAGTCTTGTCCAGGACGTCGCCCAGAAAACCAACGAAATGGCTGGTGACGGTACGACAACTGCTACTGTCCTGGCACGTTCAATCTACTCCGAGGGTGTCAAGAATGTCGCCGCTGGTTGCAACCCCATGGACCTGCGTCGTGGCTCACAAGCAGCTGTTGACCGTGTTGTCGAGTTTCTTGCTTCGCATACGAAGACCATCACCACTACTGCTGAGATATCTCAGGTGGCGACTATCAGTGCTAATGGTGATACGCATGTCGGTGACCTCATTGCGCAAGCCATGGAGAAGGTTGGCAAGGAGGGCGTCATCACTGTGAAGGAGGGCAAGACCATTGATGACGAGATTGAAATTACCGAGGGCATGAAGTTCGACCGTGGCTACATCTCGCCGTATTTCATCACAGACGTCAAAACACAAAAGGTTGAGTTCGAGAAGCCGCTTATTCTCCTCAGCGAGAAGAAGATATCTTTGCTTCAGGACATTCTCCCCTCACTAGAGGCCGCTGCGCAGGCGCGTCGCCCGCTCCTCATTATTGCTGAGGACATCGATGGCGAGGCTCTTGCTGCCTGCATCCTCAACAAACTTCGCGGCCAGCTCCAGGTTGTGGCTGTTAAAGCGCCTGGCTTTGGCGACAACCGGAAGTCCACGCTGGGCGATATTGCTATCCTCACTGGCGGTACCGTCTTCACCGATGAGCTCGATATAAAGCTCGAGAAGGCCACGCCTGACCTGCTTGGCTCCACTGGCTCCGTCGTTATCACGAAAGAGGACACTATCGTGCTCAACGGTGAGGGTGCGAAGGATGCAATCCAGGCTCGTTGCGAGCAGATCCGTGCGCTCATCAACGACCCGACCACGAGCGACTTCGACCGTTCCAAGCTTCAGGAGCGTCTTGCGAAGCTGTCAGGTGGCGTTGCTGTCATCAAGGTTGGTGGCAGCAGTGAGGTCGAGGTCAGTGAGAAGAAGGACCGCTACGATGATGCATTGAACGCAACCCGTGCTGCCGTGGAGGAGGGCATTCTCCCTGGTGGCGGTGTCGCCCTGTTGAAGGCGTCGCTCATGCTTGCCACGAGCTCCCCTGGCAGCTCGAGTACTACGTCTCCTGTGTCCCCCAACGCGGCTCCCGTGTCCGCGGCTAATTTCGATCAGGAGCTCGGTGTTGCGATCATCCGCCGCGCGCTCACGGGCCCCGCACGCACCATCTTGTCCAACGCCGGCGAGGAAGCAAGTGTTATTGTCGGCATGCTGCTCAACCAGTATGGTTCTGAGGACAAGTTCTCTTGGGGTTACGATGCGGCGAAGGGCGAGTACGTCGACATGATCAAGGCTGGTATCGTCGATCCGTTGAAGGTCGTGCGGACCGCGCTTGTTGATGCCGCTGGTGTTGCTAGCTTGCTGACCACGAGCGAATGCTCTGTCGTCGAAGCGCCGGAAGAGTCCAAGGCACCAGCCGGTGGCATGGGCATGGGTGGTATGGGCGGTATGGGTGGCATGGGCGGCTTCTAAGTACGTCGCCCATCGTGTCACGTCTTAGCGTCACCCCCTCATTCTGCTCCATCTTCTTCATGGGCTTTACAGCTTATCTATTTGTATCGTACACGCACATCCAAAGATGCTCACCTGTTAATGCAGACGATTTCGCACGTCTAACTATATACGACCGTCATGTCGCGCTTGTTTCTCGCTGTTTTCGAATGCAACGTTAATCCCAACTCAATCCCAACCTTCATTGCAATGTTTGTGCGAAACGTTGAAACGTTCCATTGCCCGTGGTCACCTGGTGCTAGTAGGGATTGCCAATCCTCATGAGGAATGTTACTACAACTACATATGCCTGTTGTGGCATGTGCATCGAGAATTATTTTTTTTGACCATGCTTTATATAGCGCTACAGGTACTCATGACGAGTACCGACAGGTTCACTGAAAATAGACCAAGATGCCTCATGCCACATGTCGGACAGTTTTTTTGGATCTGGTCAGACTACCACAAAAGGAAGGGAAGGGAAGAAGCCGTTGTAAAGACCATTTTGGGAAATCCAGTGTGGTTGACGTGGATCGTGCGATTGGGATCTGTGCTCGTTATCTATATGTATCAGTTGTCATCCAATTTTGTCTGGTAGATAAGAAACTATTGCACGGCGTTTGAATATTTACTCTGGCCCACCATCTACTTACAAATGCACCTATATTGTATGCAGCTCATCGGCACCATGCGCTGGGGTGCGCACAGCGACCGGGCTGCCGCTGTCTTCTTATCATCCTTACTTCCATCGTCCCGTGAGATCCAACCTTTACCATGGCAGAACTCTCTTCTCGAGTGTACACTTTCGACCCTAGACCGGACTATCCGTTGCAGTGTACTGTGAAGCGCCACTGGGACCCCGCGTCGCCGCACCTCGTCAATCCGGACGCGTACACCCTGATCTTATCTCACGGCACGAGCTTTCACAAGGAACAGTGGGAACCTGCCCTCGACGACTTCTATGCGTTGGTGCGCGATGGACACAACCGGCTGCCCATCCGCGACGCATGGGTCATTGAGTGCCCCAACCATGGCGATTCGGCAGAATTAAACGAGAAAGCTCTCGACTGGGGGTATGAGGTGACGTGTACGTGCTTTCGCGCGTTCTCTACTTGCTTGTGTGCAGTGTGCACCGAGCCTGACGGCTATCCGTCCGTAACCAGTCCGATGGGAGGAATATGCACACATGATCCACTTGTTCGTGCATGGCCTTGGAAGGGGCGTCGACATCGATTTCAGCAAGCGCAAGTTGATTGGTGTCGGGCACTCGATGGGCGCTGTTGCGTTGTATGTGTCTTCCACGTCGCTGAAATTTTGTTCTTACGTGTCCCTTAGCATCGACGCGATGAGCTTCTTCCCCAAGATTAAGCCCGAACGACTAGTTCTAATCGAACCTATGATCCTGACGAAGGCCACGAACAGCGGTCAGTATCCGATTAGCCGTCTGTCCTCGAGACAGCCCTCAAACCAAGTCACCAGGAACGCAGGGTAGATTCTTCTATAACAGTGCGAAAAATCGCCGCGACATATGGCCCAGTAAGGAGGATGCGTATACCGGTATGAAGGGTCGTCCCGCGTATAAGATGTGGGATGACCGGGTCCTGCGAATTTACGCCGTGAGAATGCTTTTGTCTCTCTCTCGTTTCGTTGGCCAAAATGAAAGCCGATGTTACAGAACCACGGCCTACGCCCTTTACCCACGTCGACGTACCCTGACAAGCATGAAGGAGTGACTCTGAAGTGTACTCGACAGCAGGAATTGGTATGCTTAAGCTTACTTTGTAGTTTGTTCAATACGAGATCGACGTAACTTTGCTTCAGGCTACATACAACGACCCACAGGCATCGTCTCGAATCTTTGATTTCCTGGGCCACGTGGTCAAGCGTGTTCCTACACATCTCATCGTGGGGACTATAGATAATCCAGCACTGTGAGCCGCGTTGATACATTTCACTCCGGACTTGATCCCACTCTCTGTCTACAGTCCGCTGATTGTGAAAGACGAGGTCATTCGTTTCGCTGCCGGTGGTGCGCAGAATCTCGTGACTATTGGCCACGTCGAGCGTGCTTCTCATCTAGTATGTTTTTATACTGGTGTTTATATGCATTTAGTGGTAGTGACGTTGGTTTTCAGGTGGTGCAAGAGAACCCGACTGGTGTAGCGCGAGAGCTGTACCAGGCTTTGACTACGCCGCTTTCCGCTACTAGATTCAAATTATGAAAGTATAGGTGATTTTAGACTTTTTCTCGATTCATGTGACTATACCATATCTCATAGTGCTCACAGGGAACAGAATTCATCACTGCAATACTTATGTTAGATGTAACGATGGAATGCTCCGACCGTGCACATCAACTATTCGGCGGCTGGTTGTGTCGTCTTATACATATCTCGCAATGCTGAGAATTATGCTATTGTGCTTCTCGAATCAGAAGTGAAATGGGATTTGCGACAAATATGGAAATCATTGGTGTGTCCGTTATAACCTTGTCTGAGTAAATGGCTTTGTCTTCCCTTGGAGGCCGAGGGTTTGTGTCAGTCTTAGGGTGACAACGTTGCTGGGAAGTCTTCTGACAGTTTTAATGGGTGCAAGTATTCGTGTCGGTCGGGATCCGACGTGAAGCAAACTTGACGCTGATTGGTACGTTAAATCTCTATTCAATGCTATGTTCCATTTTATAAGTAGGAATGGGTAGGCGCAGTCGTCCACGGTGCTTTGCAATCTGCACAGGGGCAAGCGAAGGCTGTTTGGGGCCGTGCGTGCGTAAGTTTAGCAAGGCTATTCAGCAAACACGAGGAGGAAGCGTTCAGATGAGCCCACGGTGTCCGGGCTCGTGTATATTGGATGTAAGTTTATCTAATTTGTGCTTGTGCGCTGTGTGCTTTTACGTATCCTTGCTCTTGTATGTTGATAACAAGTACATAACCACGCCTGAATTACTTGAAATAGTATATCCTTACGAATGTTTTTTTTTTGGATGCAATGCGCCAAATGGAGTATGTACCTGTCACACCAGCTTAAGCGACATTTGAACACAGTCAACTCGACCGAATTCGGGTTCAAGCTGTTCCCTACTTCCACTGCGCGATTCAAGGTTACGACTGCTTTTTCCATAACACATTATCCCGTTGGCTAATCGCAGCTTGCGATGGCTGAGGTCCTCGTATCTGATCTCCTCCCCGATGCCGTCCAGGCTGATTACGGCCAATTTGTTACCTATCTCGCATGGCTTGTCCCATTCTACGAGAAGCATCCTATTCCTAACCCCGACAAGCACAAATACGATGGGCCCGCCACGTTTGAGACAGAGACGATCTTGTCAAGTCTGAAGGTGCTTGTGAACCGTGTACGGACTGCTGAGGACCACCTCCGGCGCCTCAGTGCCGACGATAAGGCGGCTCCCCTCGCCAATGACCACAACCAGCGCCAGGGACCACGCAGCTTCGTCCACCGTGAGAAGGCGTCGAAAGAGGCCGCAGCCCAGGACAATGGTTCTTGCGACACCGACAGCAGTAACGAGAATGCGAAGGCGAAAGCAAGTACGCGTGCTGAGAAGATCTCGGACATCAGCGAGAAAAGCGTTGGGCTCTTCCATGGCTATAATATGGTCAACAGTGCGCCACGGATGGAAAGTACGTCGGCCCCGTCAACCGTGCAGGTTCTCCCCGAGAGCATCCACTGCCCGACATGCAATTCCCTTGTCACTATTCCTTTCGGTGTGACCATGTCTGCGCGGACGACAGACGGGTCGACGACTCCTGCGGCCACGAACGGGCCCCCGCCTGTCCCTCTTATTGCGGGCAGCATGGGAAACGGCAATGTGTTTGGTACACCTGGCGGATCGTCCACAGAAGAAGAGGTCAGACTCCTGAAGGCTCATGTCAGCGAAGTGGCGCGCGTCTGCAAGGCCGTTGCGCAAGGCGATTTGACCCAGAAGATCACCATCCCCGTGCAGGGTGAGGACATGGTGACCCTCAAAGACACGATCAATACTATGGTATGTTTCTCCTTTCATGCAGTCGATGCCTTCCCACTATTTTAAGTGGCTACAATGTATAACTTGATATGCAATCCCGAAGCACCCCTATCATCATCTCTTTCTTCTGCTCATTCCCCTTCCCCCTCCCCTTTGGCTGCTGTGTGCTTACACTGTCATAGGTTTCGAAACTTGCGCAATTCGCCCAGGAGGTTTCCCGCGTCGCCCTCGAAGTCGGGACGGAAGGGAAGTTGGGTGGTCAGGCGCTAGTTCTGGATGTTGAAGGCACATGGCGAGATCTGACGGGCACCGTTAACAAGTTAGCAGCAAACTTGACTAGCCAGGTGCCCTGTGTTTTGTTGAAAAAGTCGTATCCTGTTGTCGCTGACGGTGTCTAAATTAAGGTACGATCGATCGCAAGGGTCACTAAAGCCGTGGCTTTGGGCGACCTCTCCAAACAAATTGAGGTCGACGCCAGTGGCGAAATTCTAGAATTAAAAGAGACCGTCAATGGTAGGGCACTGACCGTGTCCTCGTCGTGCTTGCGCTGTATCTTCTTTCATAGGTATGGTTGTTCGTCTTCGAGCACTAGCCGCAGAGGTCACTCGCGTCACATTGGAAGTCGGTAGCCAAGGAAAATTGGGTGGACAAGCCTATGTTCCCGACGTTGAGGGTGTTTGGTATGAACTGGTTAAGAATGTTTGTATTCATCAGTGCCTTTCCATCCATGTATACTCATCCTTCTCCCCTGCGAAGGTCAACCGGATGTGTCTGTCGCTTACCGATCAAGTGCGATCTATCGCCGCAGTTACGACAGCGGTAGCACAAGGCGACTTGACACAGAAAATCACGATTCAAGTCGAGGGTGAAATGGCTACACTGAAGAGTACGTTTTTGTGTTCATTGAAGCCAGTCTCGTCGTGCTGACGATCCTCACCTCGTTCAGCGACTGTTAATTCAATGGTGGATCAGTTGAACGCGTTCGCCAGTGAAGTAACACGTGTAGCGCTTGAAGTCGGGACTCAAGGTCAAGTTACGCCACATGATGTGTAACGTTGATTTTAACGTAACAGACGGATATAGGTATTCTCGGGGGTCAAGCCAAAGTCGAAGGAGTCCAAGGCACTTGGGAAGACTTGACCCGTAACGTCAATGTGCGGTCCGCCTCTTCGTTCATCCAATGCGGTGACTGATTCACCTTGCAGAAAATGGCTTCCAACCTTACCGATCAGGTGCGCTCGATATCTGAAGTAACAAAGGTAAATTTGTCTGCTTGTTTTCTCGAGACATATGTCAATGACACATAGGCTGTTGCTCGAGGCGATTTGTCGAAGACGGTGAATGTGGATGTGCAGGTAAGTGGATTTCTTTTAAACGCGTTCAACTGGCAGAAAGGTAAGCCTGAATAGGGAGAAATGCTATCTCTGAAAACGACTGTCAACTCCATGGTTGACCAGTTGAACACACTGGCCAACGAAGTAACCAGGTAAGTCCTGGTAATCCACCGCATTACGAAGCCTTGTCTCGATCCACGAATTGCAGAGTGAGCTTAGAAGTCGGAACTGAGGGTAAATTGGGTGGCCAAGCCCACGTACCAGCTGTTGAAGGCATGTGGAAGGTACATGCCTGGAGTGCTTTCTCTAGACAGTTTTCTGATTTGAGTTCCAGGTCTTGACAGACAATGTCAACCTAATGGCCATGAATCTCACCAATCAGGTCCGTTCCATCGCAACGGTGACGAAGGCTGTCGCAAATGGAGATCTCTCTAAACGTATCGAAGTCGATGTCAAGGGTGAGATACTGGAGTTGAAGGAGACGGTCAACGGCATGACGGAGAGCTTGAACCTATTCGCGGACGAGGTGACGCGGGTGGCGCGTGAGGTAAGTCAATTGATCAAATCCAAATCGTTTCGGCGGATGACAATGGGACTGTGTAGGTCGGAACAGAAGGCAAGTTGGGTGGTCAGGCTGTCGTGCCCAACGTTGGTGGGACATGGAAGGCCTTGACGGACAACGTCAATGTTATGGCAAAGAATGTGAGTATATGAAATCGCGTAAGGCTGTCTTTTGAACGTTTTGTAGTTGACGCTACAAGTGCGTGCCATTGCTGTGGCTACGACGGCTGTGGAACAGGGCGATCTCGCGAAGACAATTAATGGGCTTTCGGTATCCGGGGAAATGGGAGAATTGGTCGAGACTATCAATAACATGATTACACAGTTGTCCCTATTTGCCCGAGAGGTCAAGAAAGTCGCTCGAGATGTCGGTACCGACGGGAAGCTAGGTGTCCAAGCCGAAGTTGGCAATGTGCAAGGTATTTGGCAAGAGATTACGTGCGTACAACGTCTTGGATTGTCCGGCTTCATATATATTCACACTGTTGTAGTGTCGCAGTCAACACGATGGCGGGCAACCTCACGACACAAGTCCGAGGCTTCGCTCAGATCTCCCAAGCTGCTATGGATGGAGATTTCACTCGGTTCATCACTGTCGAGGCATCCGGCGAAATGGATTCTCTCAAGACCCAAATCAACTCTATGGTCTTCAATTTGCGAGACAGTATTCAGAAAAACACTGCCGCTCGTGAAGCTGCGGAATTGGCGAACAAGAGTAAGAGTGAATTCTTGGCCAACATGAGTCACGAAATTCGGTTAGCAGCCTGCTGTCATTGTCAGGAGCACGATTTTGATCTGTGCTAGGACGCCTATGAATGGTATCATCGGCATGACCGAGTTGACACTAGACAGCGACTTGAACCGTTCGCAACGGGAGAGCTTGTTGCTAGTTCACAGTCTTGCTCGTTCTCTACTATTGATCATCGACGATATTTTGGATATCTCAAAGAGTCCGTTTTTTCTTGTCTCTCGATGCCCTGTGTTGACGGCCCTCGTCTTTAGTTGAAGCAGGTCGCATGACCATGGAGGCCGTGTCTTACTCCCTTCGTCAGACCGTCTTTGGTATCTTGAAAACGCTAGTCGTTCGTGCTTCTCAGAACAACTTAGACCTCACTTACGACGTGGAGACCGATATACCCGACCAACTCATTGGCGATTCCCTCAGGCTACGTCAGGTCATCACGAACTTGGTCGGCAATGCGATCAAATTTACGCCTAGTCAGGTATCTCAGAAGGGGCATGTGGCGCTCAGCTGCCGTCTGCTCGCTTTGGATGATCAATACGTGACGATTGAGATATGTGTTGCCGATACTGGTATTGGCATCGCTGAAGACAAGCTTACGTTGATTTTCGACACTTTTGCACAGGCGGATGGTTCGACGACAAGAGTAAAGCTATTTTTCTGTTTATCTCCTGCTATCTGACACGTCGAAACGTTACAGGAATACGGAGGGACAGGCCTCGGTCTATCTATATCCAAGCGCTTGGTATCCCTAATGGAGGGTGATATGTGGGTGGAAAGTGAAGTCCAGAAGGGCAGTAAGTTCTACTTCACCATCACCTCGCAAATCAGCCAGCAGACACTCGGTCAAACATTGGCCAAGATGGCTCCGTTCGCGAAACGAACGATCCTATTCCTGGACACGACGGGCAACGATCCCAACGTAGTTGAAAAGATTAAGACCCTCGGTCTTAAGGCAGTTTCGATTCGAAGCGTGGCCGAGGTCAAGCATAAGGACGATTGTCCTCATGTTGACACTATTGTAACTGACTCGATAACTATGGTAGGTGGCGCCCAGACATGGCAGTCATCGATGAACTGACCTGCGGCCACGTAGACTGAGGCGCTACGAGAACATGAGCATCTGCGATATATTCCAATCGTCGTATTAGGGAATATTCCTAAGCTCAACCGTGCGTTTTCTCTTCAAATGTTGCCGGGTCTTCGCTCACGAGCTCTGGATAGTCAAACGGTGTCTCGACAACAGCATCAGTTCTGTAATCAATGCTGACGCCTCTGCTTCTGATCTTGCATCTGCCTTGATCACGGCATTGGAATCCAATACCCAGAATCCAGTATTCCAGCCCAATGATATATCCTTCGACATTCTTTTGGCCGAAGATAACATGGTCAATCAGAAGCTAGCTGTGAAGATTTTGGAGAAGTATGGTCATTTGGTCGAGATTGCGGATAATGGCAGTATCGCGGTTGACGCGTTCAAGCAGCGAATCATACAGCTCAAGCCCTTCGATATAATTCTCGTAGGTTTTCCTTTTGTTGATATGTAGGATTCATGTTTGAATTTTGTGGTCTAGATGGATGTTTCTATGCCATTCATGGGTGGTATGGACGCGACGAAGATCATCCGAACGTTCGAAGCTGATCACGGGCTGACGCCGACACCTATTATCGCGTTGACGGCACACGCGAGTACGTATTGTCCTGCGCTCCGACTCAATACACTGGTGTCTGAAGCTTTTTGTTCTAGTGATCGGTGACCGCGAGCGTTGTTTAGCCGCAGGAATGGTAAGTTTAGCTTTTATTCTCCAAAAACGGGAGCACCGCTCTGACGACCTTTTGTTTCCATAGGACGACCATATAACCAGTTCGTTTTTTTTTTCTTGAGATCGTGTGCCTTTCGAGTCCTCTCGGCCAACAAAAATTCTGTCAGAACCTCTAAGAAGAGGTGACCTGTTGAATGCTATCAACAAGCTTGCGAGCGAAAGAGCCGCTCACAAACTTCAAATCGCGAGTCAGTGGCGGCATTCGAACGGCAGGCCCAGTCTCCTTGTGCTCTTGCTATTCTTTTCTGACTTGCCTTCTCTCCAGCCATCGTGCGATGACAGAACACCATTTCCGGTCAGCGATGTTGGCATGTTACCCACCTAATCATCGTCCTGTCGCTGCGTTTTGGTTTTCTCAACCTGTTCGTTTTTTCGCCATTCTCGTAGTTCTTTTTTTTTCTCCCCAAGCGCATACTGCCACAACCACGTCTGACTTGTCTGTGCTATCTTGTGCTGAATTTCATGTTACATAGGCTTTGTCTTTTTTTTTTTCGCCTCCATTTTGTATTTTTCTACTAACTGCAATATACCGTCTCTCTATAGCCTAACCATCTCTTCTTGTCCATATATGAACACGTCTACATATATATTTTTCTTTCGACTATAGACTGGTCAGAATGTGACTTATGCATTCCATCTACGCGAAAATTACGTCGCCGCCTGCGTGAGTCCTCTTGAAAATAATCTGAAATTGGCAATTCAAAGGCTGGAAGACCGGACATTAGTTCGCTAATGCGTATAAGAGAACTCTTACAGGCCGCCCAGCTCCTCAGTGCTTCGGCGTTGAGGCGTAACTTTTCTTTGCCTCTACCCCGTTTTGCTTTACTTGACCCTCATACGTCTGTCCAGAGGTTAAAAGTGCGGTCAACGCATAAATCTGTATGAACAAACTATATACAAGCTATATACAAGCCTAACTGTCCAAGGCAGATAACGGTCCGATTCCCACATCGAACGCGATGGAAGGCTTGACGAAAAACGACGCGGGCCGTGGAACATCACTGGAAGCCTTCTTCGACACCGGCAGCGCAGAGACCGCATCCAATGCACTCGAGACACGCTGAAAACTGCATTGATAAATGGCTCACCCCGGGTTATTTCTACGGGCTTACCCAATCCACCACAGCATGCGCACAGGTAACAGGGACAGCATAGCGGATTTTCAAAGGAGCCTACGATCACAAGGCTCCGTGAGCACAAGACAGGCGATCATGGCAACGTGTAGAGCGCACCTCGACAGCACCAGGCACTCAAGCAGATGCCGAGCAAGATGACCACGAAGAGGCCGACGAAAATGACAATGAGGTAGTCTTCACAAGAAGAAAGTTATATAAGTCTCCGGTGTCTGAGCTTATTGTTGTGAGAAATAATATCGCTCACATTTATTGTCCGTGAATGTCGAGCCGCTGCTCCCCGTTGTAGTGTCGCGCTTCATCATGCCGTCTCCGTGCACGCCCACATGCGAAACACAGAACACAGACATCATGATGATGACGGAGACCAGAAACGCGACCGCGGAGAACAAAACGCGTCGCAGTCGCGAGTTGTGGCAGCGCGCGTGGTTGTGGGTTTCCTCGTGCACACAGTCGTCCTCGCAATGTTGCTGGTGCCCCAAGTCGAGCTGGACTTTCTCGTCGATGGGGATGGGGGTATAGCCGCCGTTCGCCGTCATGGCTACCGTCGAGGCGGGCTGCGTGAAGACCTTGGGCATGATAGCTGGTAGGAACTGAAAGCGACGGATTTTAAGATGATCGATTTGGGAAAAGCAGGTCGTGCGATAAGGAGTGACTTTATATGAACGTCAAGGTCAGAGCTGTGCGAAGTGCAAGTGAGTGGCGCTGGGCAAGAAAAAGTGATCTAAAACTGCGGGCCCAGCACGTCTGGCAGTGCCTGTTCTCATTGGGTTGTCCAAGCATGGCTGTGTTGGTCAGACGATCACATGCACCTTTTTCGCGTCGTCGGATATGGTGCATTGCCCTTAGTTTTGACAAGCTGAACAATATTTTGAGAACATTGGGAAGTGGGGCTAGTCTCGCTAGACCCTTTCTCAACAAAAATCTCAGTGCAACTCTCATTTGGCTCTATGCATCCTCCAAATTACGGTTTCGCTTTGAATAAATACTTACCAGTCCCAACAGTTTGCTGTGTTTATCGCCACGCCATAAGTTGCCTCTGTCTATCCAAGCTGGCGCCTAAAACTTGGCATATCTTTACCAGATAATGTTCAGACAAGATTCTCGAGGTTTGCAGGACAGGGATATGCTCAGCACGTGGTTAGGAGAACGAACACTCTTATGTACCGCGCATGGAAATAATACAGCCAGGAGTGTCTTCACGTCCCAGTCAAGCAACCGCGTTACAAACACCATTCTTTTGCGAGATTCTGGCTTGCGTCCGTTAGCCAAGTCGAAATGAAGAGGTGTTAATAATACGATCATTCATTGCCGTTCGAATCATCTTCACGTGGGTGGTGTGCATTCACGGGTATTGCTGGAAACCATCCCCACGTACGTAAATCGATCCGTAATTCGCCAGACCGTCCTGCCTATACCAAGACAGACAGATGAGAGTTTATAGCTAGGGAATGGCAAAAATGGATATTACCTGCACCTCGACGCCTTCAGCTTCGAGTGCTTCTCTCTGACGTTGCGCTCCCCCAGTGCCTGGGCCGCGCGACGAAATTGTTCCCGTTGAAGAAATGACGCGATGCCATGGAATGTCCGTGTCAGGTCCAAGGAATTTCAGAGCTGCAAATTTTCGAGAGGTGGAAGTCAAAGGACCGGTGAATACTTGGCAGAGACGGCATCCTACCTTGACCGACATGTCGTGAATGGCGAGGCATTCCAATTAATTTCGCAATATGTCCTAGTTAACGTCATGAAACAAGAATTTGAGAGCGAGAAGCATGAGAGCCATACCATAGCTCGTTACCTTTTGCGGAGGTATCGTCCTCACCATATCATATACCTTCGAACAAAGTAAAGTTATGGGAATGCAATCTGACGCGACAATAAGTAAGAACGCACCGCCGCGTGAAATTCAGCGCTGTCCATGTTGCCTCTGTCCGTGAGCTGAACAATTTTCTGAATCGATATGATCCAGCAAAATATGACGCTAGTAGAATGAAATCAAAAAGGCATCCAGTTGCATGCTCACTGAGCAAGTTCATCGCCCTGACCAATTGATGATGAGTAATCAGTATAGGTTATCGCCGATCAACGGCGATATCGTCATCTCTCGGCGCCCCTGGTTTCTGACAGTCATGACCCCGCATTCTCCACGTTCGGGTTAGCAGCCCTGTACAGCTTTATATTCGCTTCATTGGATTGAGCACACTTGTTGTATCCTACCTTGATATGGTCATGTCCACAAAGTTAGTTGCTCGACTTTCAGGCTGACGATGCGAGTACTAAGACCTTGCAAATGCCCAGCACGTCTTACCAGAAAAATGATGCGCTGGAAGATATACCCGGTGCCTTGCATACCTTGAACTTGTTTTTATCTGGAGAGATGCACGAAAGCGAAGAATATTGTTTGAGTAGAGACCGCAATCAGTGCGTCAACGTTTCTCTGCCCCGAGACGCTGTTTATTAGCTTACATTACTGTCCTGAAGAGAGCGTCTCTATTTCGCCACCGGATATTCACTGATACAGTGTGTGAAGGCCATTATGTCTTACGAGGATGAGGTTATTGTCGTTCAGTTCTGTCGGTTGTTTGTGGTGACATTGAAGCATAGGATGTTATTTCCGGCTTGCGTCACACTAGACATGGGCATAAGATCGCTGCTGCCCATCGAAAGAAGACCCTCGCAATGGTGACACGAATCGCTGGACTTGTTCTGTCGGGCCTCAACACTTCTGGCGTCGGATGGATAAAGAGTATGACACCCGTTGAGCGCCACGCGGAGCTGGTGTACGCGGAGAGTCTTTATGAATGCAGCATTCTTGGTATCATTTACTCCGGAGACTGGCTGACGTTCATAAGAGAAATGTAAGTACCCGATGGAAAACAGAGGTGCCACACTATTGACCGGTCATGACGGCCAGTTTGAATATGCGCACTACAATCAATACGTACCGTCTACTCGGACAATATCTTGAGACGGTGGACGCAGAGTATCGAGCAGCTCATCCGCTGGATTCAAATGGTAATTTTCATGTATCCTTTCTCTATCGCAAGATGCATTTTCCGTCTCATGTAGGCGGCAAGGACGAGCGGGAAGACCCGTCGGTCGATAAGCATTTCCGCAGTGGTGTTTACCTGGGTGTTGGGGCAAGCCACCTTGCTATCAGCCTCATGCCATCCCGTGTAATGAGTATAGTGGAAATATTCGGGTAGTATTCGAGGTGCTGCTGTAATGAAGTGTGAGGACTGATTTTCTGTCGCAGTTACAAGGGCGACCGAAGGAAGGGTTTGCACCTTCTTGCGAAAGCCGGTGGCTGGAACGAAGCCTCCGACGACGGCGAACCTGGTATTGACGCTGGTACGTCCAGGACATCTATCCACCACCTGAAGCTTTTGTTGTCCCACGATTCTTGTCCACTCACTCGCAACTTACAGCATCCGAGGGTTTGCGGCGGCCCATTTGCGATATGTTGCTGATCGCGTTCCATCTCTATCTATCCGGGATCACCTTCGCGGGCATTGATATCAACATGGCAGAGCGGATATTACAGTGGAATCTCAAACGCTATCCTAATGGTGAGCGCTGGTTGTTACGTTCATCTTTCCAAACCAAGTAGTCATGCCTTAAAATATAAGGGCCCCTCTTTCTCATTTATGCCGGACGTCTAGCACTTAATCGTTCGCGTCCGACAAAGGCGATTGAATACTATCGCCGGGCCATAGAAGTTCAAACGCAGTACAAGTAAGCTGAAATGATGCAGGTTACTACGTTCTAATGTGCCCTTTCATAGGAATCTCCATTATGTGTCCTATTGGGAGATGGCTGTTGCTGCATTGTCTTTGTGGGATCTATCCAGCAGTCTAGAGTATTGGCGCATACTCGCGCAAGAGGCAACGGTGCGTGTGATCTTTCGCTTCTTTTCAAAATAAACAGCTGGCTCTTCATTTGCATCATTGCTAACGTTGCCACTAACAAATCTTGTCAGTGGTCGAAATGCGTGTACACCTATAGCATGGCGGCGTGCATCCTCCAGATGGTAGATCATGATATGGCAAAACAGAGCGGGAATTACAACGGTCCGATAGATGCCAGTGCTAACCATCCTCAGCATGAACGCAAAGATGTTCCCCAGCACGTCGTCGATGGAGAGACTCAAGCTGACGGAGACACTCAAGCCGATATTCCTCAGTTTGAAGAAGCTGTCCGTCTCATGGTATCCGTTCCTGGACTTCGCCAACGAATAGCCGGAAAAAGCATACCATTCGAGGTGCTTGCACTGCAACTTCAGTCTCCCACCCATATTTAACATTCTTTTATAGAAATTCTACGCACGCAAATCGAGGTCTTTTGTAAAGCAGAACAAAAGACTAGCGCTACCGGCTTTAGAGCTTGCGTACCATTGTTTAGCGATTGCACATGCACCACACCATGTTATCTCCACGAAGATGCTACCGACTGTACATGAGAGCCTGCGAAGGTTAGGTATTGTGGAGGATACAATCAAGATATCACCCGCCGACTACGAAAACGGGACCGGCGGATACTGGGATGATCTGTGTCTTACTCGGATGCTCGAGGGCGTGTGTTGTCGGTACATAGCTTATCCAGTGAGAATCTTTCTATTGAAATGCTGTTGAGATATTGAGAATCTAACAACACAGGATCCTGATGCTCTGCCCGAGTCAGAAGGCGGGGCGTCTTCGGCGGAGAGCATGGAGCTCGAGGACGCCGCGTCGAGAGCGAAGCGTGCTTTCCTTTCCGTGTTCGAATATGGACCTCGCGTCGAGCTAGACCATTACATCATCTACTATTCTCGTGCGTTGCAAATACGCCGGTAGCCTGTATCATCCTGCTGACTCGGTCGTGACCGTAGACTACGAATACGGACGACTCCTGGCCTGCATGGGAGACATAGAAGGCGCTCGCGAGCACTTCGAGAAGGTACTTTCTGGGAAACCATTAGAAGTGAATGCAGCGGGACGTAAGGCAAGTCATTGTGGCTTTATAGGACCGGATCGACGCTGATGGGGAGTGCAGAAAAAGTATAGCCTCCAGGTACACCAGTCCTCTTATCACCTATCATTTGCTTATTCAACGTGTACAGAACGCTCTGATGGTGCGCACCCACGCAGCGGTCGAGGCTCTTGGAATGCAGCGGACTAGACTATGATCGTATTCAAGACTTAACATTCTTCTTAGTAGAGTGGATTTGTACAGGATGCTTCATTTTTTTTTGTTCGGTCAGTTTGCAGTGCGCACTGCGCACGAAATGTTGTATAATCTGCTTGCTCAAGGATTCTAGTAGTACATACTTGGTATATATATGTGTATTTACACTAGTATAAAATGTGACCGTGATCGTAGTCTAGGACGTAAGGGACATAAGTACTTAAATGAAAACGATGAGCCATGCGAGCGGTCGCGGCCAGCAGCTCGCAAATTACGGCTGTATATTGTATTTTGGGATTTTGTGAAATGACACCTTAAGTGGGTCGCAATTCGTTGCAATCTGTCAATTGGAAGTTTATGGTGGGATTGTGATCGATTGTGTAATGAAATCTCTCGAACGACGTTATGACGGGCCGATCACACGATGCGGCCATCATCGCGCTCCAAGAACCGACACGAGTCGCCCAATCAACGAGTAACTGACGTTTTGCGTGCCAGGTTCTCTCGAGGTTTGGTGACCTTTTATATTTTTCTCCATTACGCGGAACGGAGGCGACTATCTCGTTGTCCAATGGCTTTCGTTTAAGGATTGAAGCCAGTGAAAAGTCGTGGTGGCGGGATGTAGCACCATGTACTTAGTAGATATCTAGCAACACTTATAGCATGATCGAGCGCCCACAAGCGGTTGGCACCGAGCAGTGGCAAGTCCGACTAGCTCGGCATCGAGTTACATCA
The DNA here is from genome assembly GCA_000934395.1 of Fistulina hepatica ATCC 64428. Classification (NCBI taxonomy): domain Eukaryota; kingdom Fungi; phylum Basidiomycota; class Agaricomycetes; order Agaricales; family Fistulinaceae; genus Fistulina; species Fistulina hepatica. The sequence continues at coordinate 238,193 of KN881721.1, forward strand.
AGTTGCCATCCCTTGTTTGCTTTCTCTTCGTCATTTGCAACGACAATGCCTCCAGATCGCGATACTTGCTACTGTGATAAATGTGTTCGCAAATGCAGTCCATCTGGGAAGCCCAACGTCCCAAAATGTACAGGAAACCACCACTTGAGGAAGCAACGACTTGCGAACGACGTGCCTGTATCTGCCGCTTTCCAGCAATATATCAATAACCTGCCTGCTGCCTCTGGATCTAAGACAACACCCTCCTCCACTTCCAATACGACGATTTTGCACGCTCGCCTCCCGGAAATTGCAAGGCGCGACATTCCTGCGAACGGCACCACTGTTACTAGTACGCAGCGCGGCGGTGCCGCCGGTCGTTGTGCCACCTCTTCATAAATTGGTAAGCCACTGTTTCTGTTATATCAATTCTTTTTGACCATATCAAACATATCTTATAGCAGCAAGAAGATGCCGGCAAAGTTGTAGAGCCCGAAGGACGCAATGACAATGCCGCGGCACAGAGGGATTTGGATAATATGTAGGGCATCGAGACCCATTGCCTCTGAGTCACGGTGCTCCATTGTGCTATATTACCTGCTAGCCTGTGCTCGATTCCCATCCAGCAGGGGTAATATTTCTAGCAACCTTCCGGCTGTAGTTGTATATAGTTGCTCAGTCTGACTTGATCGTCCTAGTTCCTGCCACCAGGACTTTTGACTGGGAATATTGAAATATTGAATAATCTTGAAGCTTAATTAGCTTGAAGGCCATGGCTTAACCACATACTAGCGCCTCATTTAAATTGTTTCCCCACGTCTTTTGGAGCCGACTAGATCAACACCACAGTTTGGCATGAAGACTGCTCTGCACTCGTCCACCTGGTAGTTCCATCAAAAAAAAGTTGTGTCACGTCCTGGTCGAAATATATCCCCAAACACCATCCCGTGTACATCGCTAATCTTACTATACATACAAAAATACATGTGTACTGCCGTGTCACTGCAGGGCCCGCACTTGTCACGACATGTATCCCATGCCAGATGAAATGGACGCGTTTGAGTCCTCCAACATCGTCGAGGGGATCGCACCACGCCTCGGCGATGCAGGCCGGCTCATGCGCTGTTCCTGTACACCGCGCGTGCTAGGCGGCGACACCCGCCGCCGACTGCCACCTGACATCGACTTAGTACCATCACCGAGCCCGGACCTACCAGACGGCGGCGTGCCTCGACCCATGGGAGTGCCACTGCGCGAGCTACGGACCGACGATGGTCGGACGGAACGCGGAGGCGCCTCTTTTCCTGCGGCGGGTGGCTCCAGTGTCACACGACGACAAAACGGGTTAAGGATAAGGTTCCACCATCGTGCACGCCGTGCGAGACGTTCGCGCTCTTCTCGACGCTTTTCGAACGCGGCTCGGTAGCGTTCGTATCCCTCGCGGAAATTGCTATCGATTTTCGAAGAGAAGATGAGCTCTCCGCGGGGATTTTGGGACGGGGGTATCGGTGGTATCGTGAGGGAGGTCGTAGGGCTTCGTGATCGCTCCGGCCCGCGCGATTGTGAGCGCGCACGCGATGTCTGCGGAAGAGGCTGCGGCCGTGGGAAGAAAAACGATAGCGGGTTGAAGAATATCTTTGACCCCAGCGGCGGGCGGCGGACATTAAGAAATATGTTGTATGATCGTAAAGCGCGGTTCGCGTGTGGGACATATCTGTGTCAGTGGGATCCTTTCATTACGTAGTGTGTACACGAGGTCGGGGTGTGGGACTCACTTATTAGCGTATCCAATTTTCTCGCCGTACATGCCACTGGCGAAGAACAAAACGAGGCTTGTAACGCTAACGAAGAGCAAGCCTTGGGCGATGTATGAGTGAAGCGTCACGTCGCGATCGGCGTATGTCTGGGGAAGCAGTCGTTGCGCGACATATCTGTACGGAATAACGAGCAGCGAAGAGTCGGGGGAAAGAAACAGGACCTCTGCCAGAAGAAGCACGATTACAAGCACGAGATTGACGAGAAATACTAGTCACATTTTCAGTTCGCTTGTTCTGACATACCCAAGTCGACTACTGACACTGATACTTTGCTTTGCGCTGTTGGAGGTTTGCAGCATTGGATTTCAAACGTTCTTCGAAAAGCAGAAGATCTCGATATGTTGCAGCGTCGTTTTGTAATGCAAATGTATGGTTATTGTTACTTCCCTTCGATGTCGGCGATGTCGAACGAGCAGACATGAGATTTGGAAATGGGTGCTTCACGCAACTGCAATAGTGAGAGAGAAACCCGAAAGTAAAAGCCAGGTCATCCAGGGCAGCCAACGCCAGCGCCACTCGAGCAATGGGGTAAAAACCTTGGTCGAGACAAGTCGTCCGACAACAGCCCAAGGTTCCGCCGAATCAGGGAACTACGCGATGAGTCACCCTGATGCCAATCGCGGCCACGTCGCATGACTCATGCCTGCAATAGCTGGTTGATCCCACTACTCCGTTTCACACGACTACGTTAACCCGGCATTGTAAACTGTTTGATATTATTTACTTGTTTCCGCCAGATGGTGATACATAGATTGGCATGACTGGAGGCTTTTCTTTCGTGCCCGTCACCAGCGATGTCGACGGCGGCGCGTTCAGTTGGAAAGGCGTCTCCCGCATCCTTGGTCCCCCATGGGCTCACTTGCCCATCATCAGCGTTGGTCTACTCGGCGTCCAAATATTCTGGTCCATAGAAATGTCCTATGCTTCCCCCTACCTGCTTTCTCTCGGAATGTCCAAGGCCTCGATGGCCATCGTTTTCATCGCAGGGCCCCTCTCCGGCCTGATAATGCAGCCTTTTATTGGAGTTCTGGCCGACAATTGCACTTCTCGATGGGGACGTCGTAGACCGTTCATGCTAGGAGGCGCTATCTTATGCGTCCTCTCCATGCTGCTTCTTGGCTTCACGCGGCCCGTCGCAACCTGGTTCACTGCGCGTGACACAAACGCTAACGATTCATTGACGGTGTTTCTTGCCGTCCTTTCCGTATACCTCATTGACTTCTCCATCAACGCCGTACAAGCGGTTGACAGAGCTATCATGGTGGATACCCTCCCGTCCGCCGCACAGCCCTCTGCTAACGCATGGGCGGCACGTATGCTTGGTGTAGGCAGTGTGGTTGGGTTCTTTGTGTAGGTACATCTTTCTCGTCTGTTTGACTTCTATTCAATCGGTCATTTGCAGTGGAAATATCAACCTACCAGCATTGTTCCCATTCTTGGGCTCCAGCGAACTGGAAGTGTTGTCCGTCATCGTCAGCCTCACCCTTCTCGGCGTGCATATCTTCGTTGCCGTTTGTGTCAAAGAACGAATATTAGTCAATCCCGTTAGGTGCGAGATTTCTTGCTGCTGATCCATCTGTTAGATTGAACGCCCGATAGCGGTAAGCGGCGGCACAAAACCTTTTTGCGTGAGTTTCGTGAGATGCTAGCCACCATGACTACACTGCCGAGAGTCATCAAACACGTTGTAAGTCTATTTCACCCATTCCTCTTCGACCCGACCGCTCAATAGTCACCTTTTCGACTTAGTGTCTGATCCAATTCTTGTAAGCAGTTGTAGCCACAGGTATGAGTATACTGAGAACTAATACAAAAATCTTAAGCGCCTGGATTGGCTGGTTTCCAGTACTATTTTACACAAGCATGTACATTGGGGACCTCTACAAGCATTCCTTCTACGCTTCGAGGTCCCCAGGAGATCCTGAATTGAGTGCAGAGGAACTAGAAGCGCTTGAAGAGCAGGCTACACGCCTGGGTTCACGCGCGCTTTTGTTCTCATCGCTTGTGACATTGGTCGCAACTTTCGTGCTCCCTTATTTCGTTTCGGAGTCGGCGAATGACAACGGTCACGCCAGGCTCCGCGGTGCAAAAAATTTTATCAAGACGCTCGCTTCACGTTTCAAAATTCATCTGGCAATGCTCTGGGCCTTCAGCCATGCGCTTTTCGCCGTATGCATGGTGATGACTGGGTATGAATATTCCCGCTCTCGTATTGACTTTCTTTGGCTTAATTTATTTACTGCTCTTGTAGCCTGGTTGACAGCGTTTTTGGCGGAACTGTTGTTATCGCTGTCACTGGCTTCGCGTGGGCTGTTACGCAGTGGGCGCCGTTCTCGCTGGTGCGTATATAAGTCTTTCAATTTCTTGGGCTTACATTGTCGTATAATCCAGTTGGCGACAGCTATTCTGACCAGTGCATCTCTCGGATCAAGTGCGGGTTCTTCCATTCGTCTTACTGACCAGAGGACGCCATTGCGCTCTGGAGATGCAGGCGACTCTGATGACGAAGTGGACGTCGTCATCGCGGACGAGCGTTCTGCTTTTTTGGCACGGGATGATGATGGCGCAGATTCCAGGCGTGCCGACGCATATGAAGTCAACACCGACGATGGTATTGGGCAAGTCTCCAGCGTCATGAGCAACTCGGCGGCGCGGGTGAGCCGCATCAGTGTCAGAGCGACGGCGGATGAAGTAGATGAGGAGAATGTGCCCGTCGACGACGAGCACCAAGCTCATGGACTGAGTGCAAAAGCCGGAATTATACTTGTGCGTACCCCATCCCGGTCGAGAAGCTGATATATGTACTGAGGTGCACAACTTTTTATGTTCGATTTCTACGCCTGCAACTCCGTTTTGTTTGCGATGGTCAGGGCATACACAACATTTTCATCGTTCTCCCGCAATTTGTGATCACGGCCATCGCAGCGGTGATATTCTCGATATTCGACCCACAGAAACACGTTTCTGGCCATTCAGTCGTGCCGTTAAATACAAACGCGACGGCATCTGCAGACACCACTGCTCCACCACTGCTTTTGTGGCCGCGGGATTCTGAGGATGTTGAAACTGCCTCCGACAGTGTTGTATATATTTTCTGGTGAGACAGTTGCTCGTTTGTTAGGCATGCCCAGGCGTCTGACGCTTCTGTAGGATTGCCGGCGCCTCTGCTACTATAGCCTTCGCCCTAAGCTGGCGACTAGCGCGGGAACTACAGCATCAATGACTACACGGATTTTTTGGTCTCATTGTTGGCAAATATTTGTACAATACTTCTTTTCCCATAAACTAATTTGTACACGAATACCCCTGGAGAAGTGCTCACACGACGTTCGAAACACCCTTGCATTGATCCGTTAGAGCACCTTGATACACATTGCGTCTAATTCTCTTTCGTCCCGAGGGGGGCTCAGTTGCAGTAGCGGTTGTTATCCAGGTTCATCATACCCTCAGAAAACGGTGCCGTCGCTGTCGATCTCGATTGGTGGGCCACCGGTTGCAGAACGTTTCTGCTTTGCGATCTCACGGCCGCCCTTCCAGGTGGCACTCTCAAGCACCTGCGCGAGGCTCAGATCAGCGCCAAGCTTCTTGCGCAGACCAGCAGCGATGCGGTCACTTGAGGACGGTCTGTCAATCTCCATTTCTAGATGTACAGCAACGACGATACTCACAGCTCAATGACGGTCACGGCGCGCCACTCGACGATCGCGGGATGTGACGGCTCTGCGTGTGGTAGGCCGTTGGCGTTTAGAGGGAGTGCGTTCGGTTTGAGAGTGAGGATGCCCAAGTCAACCAGTAGACCACCTAAAAAAGCTTGTTCAGCTTGTGGTCGAGTGAACTTTGATAGGTCCTCACCGTTCCGGTATTCAGGAAGACCAGTCATGTCCTCGATGCCTTCAAACTGCCATCCGAGAATTTTTTGGATGGGCTCGATGAGGCTATAAGTCATCCAGCCAGTGAGCTTGTGGAACGGCACGAGGTCATCGCCCTCCGCCGGAAATGCGGTCTTCAACGAACTGCACGGCCAGACGTCGCCCAGCGACAAACCGGCGAGTTTCGTACGCGAGGGAGGCCAAATGGCGTTGAAGCCATCCAGGAGCGCGTGCCATAGTGCGGCGATAGGGACCACGCGGGTATCGTTCTGCTGGATGGACTCGTTCTCCAAGAAGTCTGATGACATGAGTTCGCGAACATCTTGTGCTGTAAGGACGGCGCACCTATGACATTGCCCGGGCGGCCGTCAGCCCCGAAGAATTGAGGGTTTTCTTTGAGTGCAATGCTTAGTCGTGACAGTAAAGACGCGCGGCCTTCAAGGCCGACCATAGGGTTCGCCTCGCTGACTTGCATAGCCTTAGCGGTGTTCTCAGCTGTCACCTTGGCTAAACCAGCAGCTAAAGAACGTGTCAGCATTTATGACGAGTACACAGAGGGATGGCCGTGTAACGTACCATCAACTTGGTACGGTTGGCTAGGATCGCTAGAGAAGAATCCCTGCTTGAACATGTGGATACTGGCGACACCGAGACCCTCTGAGCGAGCAAATGTCTTGTCGGACGACTCTTCGTGGTATTTCCACGCATTTCCGGCGCCGGCATCTAGCAGAACAGAGACGACGAAGATGTCGATGATGCGGCGCGTCTTCTCTTTGACATCGACGTCCCATTTGGCCATCATGGGCTCAACGCGCGCATGGCCGGCGTCAAGATGCCTCCATCGGCCGTGTGGCGGGATCTACGCATGTAAAAAAATATTGAGGGAAGGATAGGCGGTGCTGTATATCCCGAGGCGGACCCACGCTTGCATAGTCGGTACCGAAATCTCTCTGCATTTATAATGCTGGTAAGCCCCATATACGGCGCAGTCGTTGTGGATCGCCGCGCACCTGAACGATGTTGGCGCAGAATACGATGACATCTTCTTCACGTTCGGGATGGTAATCGAAGTAGTCCAGCTTGCCAGCCTTGGCGAGCTCAAAGACCTGGCCGCATCGGTCACGGATGGAAGAAAGAGTGCGGAGGTAGGCGGCCTTGGACGCGAGGGGGATTTCAGCGGTGAGATTCATAGCTACTATGGGGGGAGTGTAAGGTTACTTTTAGGATCGACGGGCAATGGGCGCGTTATCTTATCTGGTTCCGAACAACCATCTGAACTTCGGCGAACACTTCACTGTGGACGACGTTGATGTTGTCTTCGATGTTCTCGTCGGGCGACCTCACACACTACTCAGTGCTCACCCAGCCGTCGCTCACCGTCGCGATACTGGACCGGCCATGGTAGCTGATCCTAAGATTGCGGACTTCCGCGACCGCATGCTGAGGCTCGATACTGCAGCGTCCGTTCAAGAACTCTTCAAGAACGTCGATCTAGCACGCGTAGAAGAAGTGGCTCTTAGCGGCAACACGTTTGGACTGGAGGCTGCCAAAGAACTCGGCAGTCTACTGCGTCAAATGGTCAACTTGAAAGTGAGTCTACCTTTCTCATCCTCGCGGCGAACATTTCTTACTCTGTGCAGATCGCCCAGCTCTCCAGCATCTTCATCACGCGGGGTATTGACGAGATTCCCCCTGCTCTGACTGCCCTCTGCGACGCCCTCACCGAGTGCTCGAAGCTTGTCGAGGTGGATCTCAGCAACAATGCTTTCGGGCGCCGTTCTGTCGATCCCGTTGTTCCTCTGTTATCCACAAATCTCTCCCTCGAGATCGTGAAGATCGCTAATACGGGGCTCAATTTCGAGGGTGGCAGAGTCGTTGCGAACGCCCTTGTCGCCTCTGCGAACAAGAGCAAGGAACTAGGCCAGCCATCCAAGCTGCGAGTTCTCGTCTGCAGCAAGAATCGCCTCGAGGACGGCTCGGCGGCGGCGTGGTCAAAGGCCATCGCGGCGCACACCAACCTCCAGCACCTCGAAATGTCAAATACGTGCTTTAGAGAGGACGGCATCATGGCGATCGCGTCTGGGCTCTTACACTGTCCCGACTTGCGGTACCTCGATTTGCGCGATAATCTGATCGCCACTTTCGACGAGCGGGAGGGAGAGCGTGGATACACCGCTATTGCAGACGTCATCCGAGGTTCGGAAAGCCTGCAATTCCTCTGTCTCGGTGACTGCCTTCTTCGCGACGAGGGGTGCGAGGCGGTCATGACGGCGCTGGGTCACCGTTCCTTTACTCTCCTCAAGACCATAGAGCTCGATGGCAACGAGTTTTCGGACGCACATTACGCGGCATTCCGAACGCTCGTGGAGAGCAAGCTTCCAGCTCTGTCGTCTTTGAACTTCGCGCTGAATGACGATGTGGAGGACAACGCCACGCTGGACGCTATTGGCATGGTCTTGGAGGGAAGAGGCGGTTCTCTCATTCTTGAAGAGGAGACCAAAGAGGAGGTGGATGTCAGCCAACTCGCGGCCATTATGGGAAAACTGGAGGTATGTTGATTGTTCGTCATTGTTGTCTATCATACTGAACAGTTCTTTCAGATCGGCAAGAACAAGAATTAATGGTATTCCGCTCATTTAAGAATCTTTCAGTAGTCACGTTTGTGCCACAACCCGCTCGCACAAAGAAAGAATCTTCATTATGAGCTCAACGTCGCCTAGACGGCTGCGATAAAACTTCATCCGTAGATATAGCCGGCTCATGTCGTAGAAACAACTCTTTACCTCGTTTGCATCGTCCATCGCGTGTGCCCTCAGGCCTCCGCCAGGCCCATTCCATCGTCCGGGTATTACGATTTGCAGGTCTATATTTGAAAAAAAAAAATCGCGGAGAAAAAGAGGAACATCTAGTTGCCCTTCTGGTGAGAAGACTTTCAAAGACTGAAGTACTGGAGTACTGACTGCTCAGATCACTTACAATATTTTGCATAATGCTACACCTCAAAAATAAACAAATATATTATGTTACACATATACATACACTATACTCGGCGTAATCGCCAGCCTAGTGGAACTGCAATGCAAGCTCATAAGGGGGCATTCAACAAGCTTCGTTTCGACGTCTAGAATATCTGTAACATCGGCTAGGTCGTTCAAAGGGCGCGTCATCGTCAGGCGATGTTAAGTTGTATATGGGGAGAGCATAGTCGCCACGCTCGCCACAGGGCTCTTGCATAGATTCAGAAGGCCGAGAAAGGATTCTTACTCGAATCTCCGGCTGGCTCCGAATACATGCGAAAATCAGAAAAGGGCTTGAGGATAGCCTGCTCCACCAATGAAGACGTACTCGCATTGGGGTGGCGTAGCCCCAAGGACGGTGCCACTTCGTTCCGCATCAGCTGTAAGGAAGCGTCCGTCCTGGGAACTTCCACCTCGAAGTGGCGGTGGAGACTTCCATTCATCCGAATGGGCGGATGAGGCAGTAGAAGACCTTTTGCATGCACATGCATGTCACCGTGTACCATTGTCCCTGCAGGAGCGGCCTCGCGTCTTTCGTCGTCTTCGTCAGTGGCTCCAAACTGAGATAGGTTGTCATCACGCCCTTTGGACATACGCTCCCTCCCCTCATTAATAACGTCTAGCGGTGTCCCCACGAACGCTGGAACAACGCGTTTCCTTCTGACTCGTGGGAATGTGGTAGGCGGCGGCGGCGGTTGAGTTTGCGGCGGCGCAGGGGCAGAAGGCTCCCTCTCAGCATCGGATGCAACGAAATCGAAGTTTGGCCATGTACGTGGACCAACTGAAGTCTGAAGAAACCAATGTCAGACCATGTATGTCCGTAGCGACGAATAATAGAACGACACCTCTGGATCATTCAATTCCGTAGCCGCCTCGTCGTGAAGCGTAAAGGCATCGCGGGATGGCCCAGACCTTCTGGAGGACGCGATCTTGCATGACAGACCACAGGATATGGCATGGTCCAAGCGCAACCTACGCCACCAACTACGTTCCGCACTGGAGTCACTCTTACTCGACTTCTCATCATCCTCTACATCGGATGATGAGGTAGACCTTCCAGTTGAGCTGCGTTTTCTACGAAAACGCGCCGTCCACGGACTACGCAGCCGCACCATGCGCATTGCTCTTGGAGGTACGCGGGGAAAGCATGCTGTCATACACGTTTTTCTCAACCCAACATTACTGTTTATAGCAGCGTCAAGGAGCACAACGAGACAAACGAGTAAAAGCACTGTTACATACCTCATGTCACCGCGGCAAGTAACACTACTGCCGTCGCGGGGGAATCGAGAAGGGCTGTGACCGCTCGTGTAAGAGATGGGTCCTAGTACCATATCTTCCGCCTCGAAAATAACGCCTCGAACTTGGCCCCTCAGAGCAACGATATCGTTCAGGAGTCCTTCAATCGACTGCGCAAGTGTCCTTGAAGGTACGGAAGACTGCAATTCTGTGAACGTCGCTACTGCAGCACTCAATGCCGCTGCCAATGTCCTCGAATGATGGATTACCACATCTGCTGAAGCGCGTAGGTCGGTCTCGGAGTGGCAAACGTCCATTGCATCTATGGCTTGCGTGGTGTGGTCAATGTCAACGGGTCTGTGTTGGAGCTCATATACATTTGCATTTGGACAAAGCACATATTGTTCAGCTGTAGAACAATAGTCGTCAAAAATCCACACTTAGCCACACAGACGAACAACAGACCCACCATAAGGCTGTGTCGCATGCAGCTATTGTTTCCGTGAAGGTCAAGATGTCATGGACACCTGTGCGAACTTTCATCACACTTGTGAACAAAAGCAAGAACAGGCTGCTGGTATCCCCGAATACATATGGCAGTTAACTTAAACTACATACACCAGACTTTGCGTTGGTAGTCGAGCAAGACGGGAAGAAAATCCCACAGGCCGTAGTCCGGCCAATAGACGGACGAAAAGTGGATTTGCGTGTTTTCGCAACACTACAGTACGTCAGACAACGAGGACAATCAGAACAAACCGACCACACCTGCCATAACATGTAGTCGCTCAACCGTTTTACGCCACTGGTACGAACGAGGATGTCGAGGGGTGGCGAACCCGCCTGGACAGACGGTAGATGAGCGTGAATCATGTCTTCAGTGATTGTTGGACGCCTGTGGAAACCGTTTAGGGACAATGGACGTTGGAGATCGCAATACGTACGGGTCCCCATCTACACTATTTATTGCGCTTTCTACTGCCGTCGCGATTTCATCACGCGAAGCGTATGGCATGCAGAGGTTGAGAATGGCTCTACCCAAGACGATGTCAGCCATGGCATGGTAACAACTTGTGGCTATAAACGCACTTGTCGCCGTCTTGTGTCATTTTCTCTGCTTTGCGAATGACCACCTGGACTCTTTCTGGCAGCAAACTTGTGCATCCGACGACGTTTAGACGGACACCATACTGCTCTAGAAGATCGCTGCATGACTACTTAGTAAACGGTCTGCACACGACACACATTATTATTCAAGGCGTACCCATGTGAGCAGAGTTCTACGAGTCTGTGCTCCGCCAGGTCCATGAGCGCATCGATTTCGTCCTCTGGTCGCTTGAAGTTTTCGATGGCAAATGCATAGACGGAGACGCATCGAATATTGAGCCTCAGACACACTTCCAACACCTTTGCATCATTTTAGACATGAGTGCACACGCATGAGCAGATGAACAATTGTGAAGAACCTGTCGGAGCGCCATAAACCCGCTTTCATGGCCAAGCGGTACACGGATGTTGTGGCTGCGCGCATAGCGGCGGTTTCCGTCCATGATGAAGGCGACGTGTTTGGGGATCGGCCCTGCCGCGAGGATGGTAAGGATTAACGACTTCAACTTCTCCGCGGCATATGAATAAAGAGAAGATAATAGCGACATTTCCGAGAGTGTAATACGATACACAACGAAGTACTTAGCAATCAGTAGTAGTTGCGATGACCGCGTTGTGTCACTCGCCACATGCCCTTCATCTGATGCGCCCTGATGCGCCTCGCAGCATCTCGCCACCCACATACCTACAGGATACTCGCTTGAAAGCACATATTTTGGCCGCACATCATTCAACGCCAGCAGCACCTCAGACCTCAGACAATGCATGACATGGCCAGAACACGAGAGTGGTTTTACAGGTTATAATTCAGCTTGTGCATGGCATATACATACGAGATCATGTACGGAAGCATATATGCAGTATCGCCTTCCCCGCACCCAACAGGGGAAGATGAGATGTCGGTGGCCTTACGTCCTGGGACCAGCGCCAGGAACATTCCGCCGACCGTCGCGACCGTCGCGTCTCGGGCCCGAACGGTCGAATGCTGTCGCAATGATGGGCTGAACCACTGTGACTGGGATCGAATCAAAGTTGAGAGCGTGAAGCAAATCCTGGAAGAAAGTGGCCATTTTAACTTCAAGACACAAATCACCATACGAGAGGGAAAACCATACCTTCGTGTCCTGGTCCACCTCCAGTCCACCGCCCATGGCGGTGATATCGAGGGCAGACACCTCGGGAACATAGTTGTCCTTGCGTTCCCGCTCCTCCTCCTGAAGCTTGAAAGAGATGCCACGAACAGGGCCCTTTTGGATACGCTTCATCAAGTGCGTCGTAAAACCGGCAATTTTGTTGCGCAAGCGCTTCGAAGGGACGACGGCCTGGAACCGATCAGACCATACAGCCAGCATAGCAGTGCTTGTAAACGTACGACTTCATCGATGATGCGCTTGTTGGTGTGGAAGTCAAGTGTGAGACGAGGGTAGCTGTCCGATATTCAGTGTCTCGAAAGGCATGATATATATACGACCACACACTATTTCTCAATGAGCGACCGAGATGCCCTCTTGGTGGTCTTGGTGCGAACACGGCCCTGAAAAAACAGGAAAACAACACTTTAGCGCGCATATCATGCTGAAGAGAGGGCTTGCCATTGTCTTGACGGAATTTACAAGGGAGAAAGGGGTCCTTAAGCTGCGGCGCGTACGGTGACTTTCAGTTTCAGTCGTCTATCACGGTCGTTGTGATCAGTTCGGCTTGCGTGTGCCGAGTAATGCCGTGATGCGATCAACTGTATAGTTTCTCGGCACGGCGGCTCACTACGCGCTCCTGCTCATCTGCGCGTCCAGTCAGTCGCTCGTTCGTCGATCTTTAGCTCCTTCTCGTCTTGCTCAAAAGGTATTTGCACTGGCCTAGCGTCGTCCGGTGTGACTCGTCGCCTTCGTGAGCTTTGTAGTATGGCTGTGCTGCTTGCTCGTGTTTGCTCGTGTTCTCCGGCGACCCAGGTGTTTTACCCCTTGTGTAGAACTGTGCATTGACACATAGTTTCTTTACTTTTTACTCTAGCCCGTTTGACTCGCACCCTCGCGACACTCATTCAGGGTTCCATATAATTGCACTCATCGTCGATAGTCATCCGTCAAAATGGTCCGCGTCTCCGTTCTCAACGACTGCCTCGTGCGTAGATTTCTTGGTTAACACTTTTATCATGCTCAATGCTAAATCAGAACAACATCAACAATGCTGAGCGCCGTGGCAAGCGCCAGGTCCTTATCCGCCCTTCCTCAAAGGTCATCGTCAAGTTCTTGAGCGTGATGCAGAGGCACGGTCAGTGTTTGCACCTTCACTGCATTGAATCCTTTTGCTTTCCTTTACGTGACGTTTTCGGAGTTATAACTGCGATCGATGGTCTTCTTTCTACCCGTCGCCCGTTTTAATGCTCCGATATATTGACCGTCTTTCAATAACCAAACAGCCTTCGCTTTTTTGTTTTTATGTTGAACGGAGGTTCACAGCATAGACCACATTCCATATCCAACGCTATTCCTTGTTCCAACGCAAACTAATCTGGAATAATTTCAGGTTATATCGGCGAGTTTGAGATCATCGACGACCACCGCGCTGGCAAGATTGTCGTCCAGCTCAACGGCCGGCTCAATAAAACGGGCGTCATTTCGCCCCGCTTCAACATTCAGGTTAAAGATATCGAGAAATGGGTCAATTTGCTCCTGCCTGCCCGTTCTTTCGGTATCCTGATCCTAGTGAGTCGTGGACATATACTCAGTAAGCAGAATTGACATTTCATCTTTTAGACCACCTCTTCGGGCATTCTCGACCACGATGAGGCTAGGCGCAAGAACGTCGGTGGCAAAATCTTGGGATATGTGTACTAGTTTTATTGCTTGTATGTATGTCGTGCTCTTTTATCTTGATATGTAGTTGCTATCGTATCAGTCGTTCTATTGACTGTGAAAAACGGGGTTTTCAGAGATGTAAGCCAAGTTGGGTAAATATTGCCTAAAGTTGCCTGCCGAGTCGGTGAGTTGGAACACGTTGCCTGTTGCGATGTGACGCGGGCAAGACGCGGAGCGCTGTTCTGAGATTTGGGCCTAGAAGGCTGAAAATCCATCGAGTGGGTCGATGATGAAGTAGCATTGAAGACTGAGGAGAACACGATGAAGCAACGTTGTAGCGCAGAGGGCTCGAGGGCGAGGTAGACTTTTTACCAGGTGCCGGTGAAAATTTGCTTGTGATTGAAAGTGACGAAGTCTTGCCGTTCCTATTCTTGCCTCCTACCACCACTATTCATTTCCACCCTTGACCGTTCTGAGGAAAGACAAGGAGACGAGCATCCAAGTCTCTTTCTTTTTATTGCTTGCTTGCTGAATTTGAGTACATGGCGGCACACGACTCCACCAAATCAGTTGCTCGGCGTCGCCCACGCTCTGTCTCGTCCAATTCCACTGGCTCATCGGTGTATAGCGCTAGTATTCCCCGCACGAAGCGCTCACCCTCGCCGCGGGTGTCGCTGACTGTCACGACCGAAAAGGGCGTGCAGAGCATCACGCGGGAAATGATCAAGCGGCTTGAGCAGCTTGGTGGCGGACACCTGGACGAACTAGAGATTGAGGCAAAAGAAAATGAGGAGGAACTTTGGGTTGAGCGAGCGCTTAAGCCTGGTGCAAATGGCAGTCTTCGGGGCGCGCCGGATGGTCTGGCCACGATACCGACCAGGCACGTCAAGGGCGCCATAGCCAATGGCCACGATGTTCGACGGCGACCTGCGACCCCGACGACGTCGAAGAAGGTGGATTGGGAGATCCCCAGAAAGCTTTTACATGCGTCCATTGGTGCGTTCTTCACGTAATTCTTGCTAAGGGATGAGAATTTCATGTAAACACACCGCCAGGTTTCTTCACTATCTATCTCTACAACACGCGAGGTGACCCAAAAATTGTCGTTTTCGCGCTCTCAACTGCGCTTTGTATCATCCTCCCCGCCGACTTCTTACGCTTCCGTTCAAAACGGTTTGAAAGATTGTATGAGCGCGTCCTGGGCTTTTTGATGCGCGAGTGCGAGAAGGCACGGTTGTCCCCCATGTTCTCCACAATCTACAGAGTTCTCATTGTTGCACAGGAATCTATCAATGGCGTTGTTTGGTACATCTTGGGCGTCAACTTCGTTTTAACATTCTATCCGTTGGACGTTGCGGTGGCCTCCATCCTCATGTAGGTCCCCTATTGGCGCAAGTCGTCTGTGCTGGTGTAACCACGTCCCACAGACTTTCCTGGGCAGACACTGCTGCATCGACCTTTGGTCGACTGTGGGGTGCATATACCCCTCGCCTTCCCAAGCGAACACCCATCCTCCGATTGCCCCTCGCACCGCGCAAGTCGCTCGCTGGTTTCATTGCTGCCGCGGTCACGGGGAGCCTGATCGCGTTTGGTTTCTGGACTTACGTGGCGCCAGTTCGTAGCGGGCTGACCTGGACCTGGGAGCAGGGTGTTGCGTCGTCCGCTGCTGGCGCACCCATTGCCAGTGGATGGTTCGGCATTCTTGCCATCAGTCTCGTCGCAGGCTTGGTCAGCGCGGTCGCTGAGGCATTGGGTACGACTTTCTTTTTCTCATCGTCTTTGCTGTGAACCGTGCTCATTTTTGATTTGTAGATCTCGGCTCATTAGACGATAATCTGACGCTGCCCATTATCTCCGGCGGCTGCTTATTCGCTATGTTCAGGTTCATCCAATGGTTCTGCTCTTGACTGACCATCATTCTCTCAAGTTGTGGCCTTATTTATGCCTCATTTTTTTCAATTGGATTTGTGCCTCGCATTTCAAACCATTACTTTTTCACACATACCATCCATAACTAGCCACGTGTCTACGATTTTTCATGATGCCCCGATGTTTTTCCTCCTAACCCTCCCTTCCTGGCCCTCTCTCAACTCCCACACCCACTTTGCCGCTCTTTTGAGGAGGTATATTCGTTGCATGCAAGCGCGGGGAGACTAGGCCAACGGCCAGCGTCACGGTGTGCATGCATACCATTGTTTCCGGCTCCTTTTCTGGTCTGCCTTTTTTTCTTCTCCATGTAGATGTAGAGTTAGGTACGATTGTAGTTTCGCTAATGAACCTCACGCACGTGTAGATGCATGCTAATGCCATTGTCAACACTTTCGGAACTTTTTTTTTTTTTGTTTTCGTCATGTTTATTCCAAATATGTATATACTTACTAGCATCTACCAGTGGTTCGCACGAAGGAAGATGTACATATATATTCAACGTCTACTACATGCAAATCTCAATAAAGATAGTCCGTGGTAAGTTCAGGACGCAGCCGGCACTTCAGATGGGCCTTCAGACCCAGCGAAAACACCGTCCGTTGGAATCCGTGTATATCAGTTGGGATCCGTTTGTTTGGAGTGAACGGATGTGGACATACACAAACGTACCTGGACCGATAAATGAGCCCTTCGGTAAACGCCGAGTCCATTCAAATCCGTGCAATTCCGTCTATTTCGTTTTGTTCTGTTGCTATAAATACATATAAACGCTTGCCTGACTCATCGATACCAAATCGGTTCCAATAGATTTTCATAGTGGTGAATAGATTCCCATATGCACGTGGGAGAAGAGGATATGGATTCAAACAAATCTAGATACATAGAATATATTATGTATGTCATATAGATACGTCTGCCGGCTGCTACTGCTGGCTGCCGGCTGCTGCCTGCTGCCCGCCCGCCGTCTAATGCCCGCCACCAGCCAATACCACCTGGGCGTTCGATGACAGTGCGCAACACTAGTGACCAATTTCAGCATCCGACGACCATCAGCATGTTGTACAATACACACCGTATACATATAATCCATGGCCTCCTGGGGCTCGACGACATACCAAATTGAATGGCACAACTTGCTTATAGCCCGGAGGCCGCCTGCAGTTGCTATCAATAAAATATTCGCCAATCGGCCATTAACCTACCTGCACCTGTGCAGACTCTGCCGCCGCCGCTCTGGCTTTCGACACAATGTCTGTGGGCGGGACCGTCAACGCGTCCGTGGGTGTGACCGTGAACACGTCCGTGGGTGACCGTCAATGCGTCTGTGGGTGGGACCGTCAACGCGTCCATAGGTGCGTAGGCAGCAGTGTCAAAGAGTTCATGAGTGGGATTGTTGATGGGCTCCTGGCCATGACTGTCGATGCATTTATGGATGCGACCGCCGACGCGACCATCAACACGTTTGTGGATGCGCCTGTCGACGTATTAGTGGACGCGCCTGTGGACGTGTGTGTGGACGCACCTATAGACGTGTTTGAAGTATCATCGTAGGTCAGAGGCAAGAAGCAAGAGTATATGTTGAAGGTGTGCTGAACTTCGGCTTAAAACCCACACTCGCGGTTCGGATTCTCGGAACCTCTCGGCACTGGGACCTCTGTTTCTAATTATGGAAGTCAGTGACCAATGTCTCCTTTGCCTTGTTGTTTGTCATCACGGTTCGTCACAACCACTGTCAAGTCTTATGTAGATTGTCGCTTACTTAGCCGAATGTAAACGGACACAAAACGATTTACAAGACTAGTTCGTCATCATACGGATCCCAACTGATTTACACGGATTCCAACGGACGGCGTTTTCGCTGGGGCTTCAGAATCTGTGATTTAATGATCATGAGGCATGTCTGAAGATCCTTGATTGCCTAGGCAGCACAGCGATGTCAATTGTTACAAAAAGTATGCGAGTTTATGAACTAAAGGGCAGATGCGATGCAATGTGGTTCCAATTCTATGCGATCGAATGTGAGTATGCAGGCGTATGGCGTGCTCAAAGGAAAAGGGAAAATAAATAAAGACGTGGTGATATAGGAAGAAGGGGCTTAACGGATGGTGGGACGTACATACACGTAGCATACACGTGCCTGAGTTTCACATATTTATGACCAGAGAAAATAACATATGTGTAGCCTTAGAAATGCCTCACAAGACGCTCGGCAGGCTATCAACATCACCTGCGAACTTATCGTCCGGCGGCCTCCACCACTTGTCTGCAAGAAAATGATGGTCAACAAGTGCAAACCGAAAAAAAGGGAATAAAAAGGCCTGACATACCTGGACATGCTACGAAATATTTGTCCATTGCGTTGACGAAGCGTTCTTGATACTCTGCTGGAGGAACGACGGTGATATCCTTGCCTCCCGTAGCAAGACCTTGCTTTGCTTTGTATTCTAAAGTTTTCGCAAAGGTATAGCTGCCTGAGAAAAAAAAAAGTCAAGACTATATATTTTTCTCCGACGTACACCGAGGGAAAACACACCTATGGTATCCACGAGGGCACAGACCAGCTGCTTCTGTTCTGTGTTGACCCCTAGAAGCAACCTGTCGTGCATGACTCGAATGAATGGCATATGGCCCTGTAAGGAGGGGAACTTACGAATAGTCCATTATATTGCTTTTTGCGAGGAATTCGGCATCAGTTCTTATGGCTTCTCTGAGCACAGCCTTAGAATGAGGTTGAACAAGCGTCAAGGTCTTCTGTTGACCTGCAAAACGGAGGAGGATTCAGTAACAGTGCTGGCGAATGACCGGTGGCTTGATCTCACCTTCGACCCACTCTCCATCGAAAAGTGTCTTGGATGCCTGCGTCGCAGCTTTCGCCTTCACTTTACGACCTTGCATGCCCTTGAGATCGAAGATCTTATCGATCTTTTGCTCATAGAAAATATTTTCCATGACCAGCAAATCGACATGCGATTGCAGAGCCCCGGTCTCCAGATTCCTGATCTCCACGGTAAAAAATCCGAGTAGCTTGGCAATCACCGAAGGCTTCGTCGCCGTTGAATCGATATACCGGAAGTACGAAGGCGCCAGGTCTAGAAGAACCTGCAAGTCCGCCGTATTCCACGCGTTTACGAGGGACTTGATAATGAACCGATTGTCGGCAGTTTTCCAGAAATTTGATTTGCTTTTTCCACCATCGGCCGTCCAATCCATGCTCTCGGACATGCTCTTCAAAAAATTCGTGTTATCGATCCCACACTTGCGCCGCATAAGGTCGAACTGCTTGGCATAGTACACCGTGCAGCTGAACTTGAGACGCGTGCCAATGGTCCAGTCGTACTTAATGTGCGGCCGGTCGTCAATAACCAGCGCTTCTGTGGAGAGGAGCCCGTGGTGGTTCCGGTAGAGAGGCGAACGAGGTCGAGCTGTCGATTCGCCGCTTAGCATGTACCGCATAGCATTTGTGAAGCCGCTGGCAAACGTGTTGCTGAGGAAACCATTCCTCTGTGTTGTTGGTGTCTGCGGGATGGAATCAGTAGGGCACGACTCATGCCGTATCGGCGCCGGCGCGGCAGGAAGCTTCGCTGCGCCATCAGCCGGTCCAACAGTATCGTCGCTTTCGACAGAACCGACAGACGGCGCCTTCGCGATTGTTGTTAGCTGAGGACTCTCAGTTGGCTGAGAGGCGATAGAAGCCGCGTTTGACGTGAAACTCTCGGCCAACTGCGACGACTCAGTAAGTTCGTCGAGGTCTTCTGTATCGGTACTCTGGAGGCTACCGCCCTCTTTTCCAGAAACAGGTGTCGCCTGAAGCATTGTCACCTTCACGTCCGGCTTGGCCCAAGCAGACGGAGGTACGAAACCCGCACTTCGGGATGTCCCAGCGCTGGGGCGGGCGGTGGCAGGACCAACAGAACTGAATTTGATACCCGAGCCAGGGGTGTCCGGCGCCTTATGCCTAAGCACTTCCCGTAGCGAAAGCAGAGGAATCTGGTCTTTTGGATTTTCTTTGCGGCTGATGACAGATGAATAAGCCTCCGGCTCATGCCACATGGTCTCGTCATCGTCAGGATCTTGCTGCTGCGGGCGTAAGGACCTCAAGAACTTGTAGCCTGACGCCGCCGCAAAGAAGGATGACGACAAATCGCCGCTGCTGGGAACTGACGGTGACTGAGATGCTGAAAGACTACGCCCAGCAGACATGTTCCATAACTCTTGCAGATAGTCAGCGGTGCTACGAAATGGCAGAAATTAGAACGACGCTCAGTAAAAGAGGGACTGAAGCACCTCAGGGTGTATGATATGATGCTGCCCCAGTCGTCTTCATGAAGTACAAAATTGATGCCGGGAGGCACATGGCATCCCTTATCCCACCACTGCGGAGCCTTGATGTCAATTTTACTCAATGACTTTGCGTCCTCCAACGACAGGTGTTTCTTTTGCCAAGCCAGGAGCCGTTTCACCGCCCCCTGCGCAGTACATTGGAAGGAACGTCGCGCATCGTTGAGACATGTTATATGTGTGTGTGACACCTGGACATACAAAGACTGTTCAAGGCCTTGGAAAGAGTGCCGAACGTTCATCAAGAGAACAGAAGGATCGGCTGGCCGATCCGCTGGAGGAGATACAGCCATAAGGTTTGCGTTAGGGCGAGGGAAGTAGCCATCCGAAGGCGAACCGTGAAACGAAGGTAAGCCTGAGATGGATGTAACAGACGTCGTGGGGAAAGGTATTAGTGTGTCAATATCGTCGTAAGCGTCGTCGTCAGAAGGAAGTCGGGGCAAGGCCTTCGAGGCATTGGGTATATTTCCGTCCAGTAGCAGTTCCTAATGGAGAACATCAGCGACTGTTTCGCAATCTGAAGTAAAAGCACATACCAGTCGATCAATATGCTCAGAGATGCTCTGCCAGAATTCTTTGATCTCATGTCTTAACACCTTGCGTTCATCAGAGGAGGTAACCAGGTCCTCTTCGATAGGTTGAGCCTGACGATTGGAGCGGTGTATGATCTGCACGCGGGGAACACGGACCTCGTATATATCAGTGACATTCGACAGTGAATATGTTAATACGGGTGCAGGCGCAGCGGGTGGATACTCGGCGGAGGGAGCGGGATGGGTGCGCGAGAAATGTCGCATTATATTCAGGCGCGACAAGGGCAGCGAATCCCACGGATGCGGCGGAGGTGTTGTATGCTTGCAGAGTGCAGGCGTCAACGTACACAACGACGACGAATACACGAGGAGCTCGAGGAATTTAGCGTACGACATAAGGAAAGCCCCGTCAGACATGCGACATGGCATGGTCTTCGCTCCGCATACCGCACAGCTTTGCCACATGAACAGATCTTGCCTTTCACCTGAGTCAGCGTGCACGCCTGCCGTTTCGCGAAACGACACATCAATGCGAATGCCGCCATGGACAAGGTGAACTTTGTGTTCTCCGCGATTCGCCTTACATCCAGGATGCTCACACGGCAGGACACCATTAGAGAGTATACTGGTGACGGTGTCTCCCAGCGACCAGTCCGCCTGTGATGACGCTGAGGTGACATCACGACGATAGTAGCGGTAGGACACCATGCGCGACTGCTCGCAGGGCGTAAACTCAGATTGCTCACCAGGAACGTATGTCGCGTATAACACAGAGAATCCTTGGTGGCGCACAAAGCCAGGAACGCCGGTCATTCCCTTACCACGTGCCTCCTTGCCCTCCCATCCGGTGATGTTACTTAGGCCACATCGCTCTTCAGCTTTGAGCTTCCGGAGTGGGTTCTTTGCCTCTTGATCTGCAATGCGCGCGAGCAGTGGAGGGGGGGAGAAAACGACACCATGCGACGCCGACAGCATGGCTTTGTCCTGTTGCACAGCTCTGAAGGCAACGGAAAATGGTGTATCTGGTAGTTCTTTCGGCTTTATGCGGCTATCGCCTGAGATGAATGAAAAACGTCGTAGACGGCTGCTCGCCGTCGCAGACCAAGACGTGTCATCTTGGGCCCGAGACTCCCATTCGCGATCCAAATCAAGAGAATTAGTGCGCGTGGGAAATGACACAGGCAAAACATTTGGGGTGCGAAATGGATTCCTCTTTCCAAGAAATGAGAGCAGACTTGCAGGCAGCAAAGAACTGCGGGTGCGTGCACGCGGCGCTTCAGACGAAGGAAACGAGACAGCCTTTGTCACTGGCTTGGGCTCTGGGTAAGAAAGTGGAACACCGGAGTTTGCAAGAAAACGTTCTTCCAAAAGCAAGGACAGATGGATGTATACTGCCAATTTCAAGAGCTTGGTGAGAGCATGTAGCTGAACCGACGATGTGACGCCCTTCAACCTAAACGTCCCCCCCACTAGTCTCACAGAATTCGGCTCTTGATCGACTGGAATCGCCATTCAAAAGGACTAGCATAGAGACTGCATAGGTCACTAACCTTGCCATTCGTCCAGTCCGTACAATACCGCGCTGGTTCTGTCCGTTTGCCCCGGCAGGTAGAATATACCTTGCCGAAATGCACAACCAACTGTGGCTGGCAGGATATCGAAATCAGGATCTTCGTCTGCGACGGGTGCACGATTCACGACCGGGTCTAGGCACAACAGTAGGTGCTTCGCTGTGGATTTCGGTGTAGGCGGGGCAGGATGTTCTGTGATGTCACGCAGTTGGCGTAGAGCCGTACCAAGCTTCTCCTGGTGTGTAGGGATAACAACGGGGTCTTCAGGCTCTATCGATGCTTTCTGATGGCTCTCGCTCGTATTTAACGCTGCCTGAGTCCGACTAGTAGCAGTCTGTGCCAGTGCGAGTTTGTGGCGCACGCGGATGCCTGGCAGCCAATTGTCGCGTGTGATACAATTACTGAGCTCGTCAAGAGCATCTTGAAAAGATGATATCCAGACATCTCTGCTGTCTTCGAGTGTAGCATCATGTGCCTCGGAAAAGAAATGCTCTATCAGGCGACGTCTGTGAACGCGTGCATCGATGGAGAGGGCCAATGTTTCTGACGTCGCCGTATTATCGCGTGGTAGACTAGGAAGAGGCCTTTGCATAGACATTCAGCATAGACAAATGTAAGCTGGCGCTGGAAAAGATGCCCCTCGAAACTTGTATATGTTCGATGAACAAGCAGAACATAGCACATCTAAAAGAGGTATTCACCGATATGAGTCATACATATACATTCGTACAATAATCACCAATGAATGACTCATAACGGTGATTGCCCTTTCTGAAAAATTCCCTTTTTAATCAAACGAAAATCGCAACTGATCGAATTGTTGTTGATTGACATTATCGCGACTCGTTATCGCGTTATCATCCGGCCATCGTAGTCGTTTAGATCATCGAGCCAAGGCTCGTTGGACTCTCACGATCGTTATAAACTGTTATAACTCACTCGGATAGATCGTGTATGTGACAATGTCCATGTGCCGAACGATCGTACGCAGTCACAGCACGATCTTATCTGATTCCCTGCACCCCCAATTAGGACTCCCAGTTCGCGCTTCCCACCTACCTTCAACGATCCCAGACGACATATCCTACTTCAACCTACACTTTTCACCATGTCTCACAATCCAATCAACGTCGACGCGGCCCTAACGGAAACCATTCAAGTCATCCGCTCCAAGCTGCCATCGGATTACCACAAACCTGCTGTCGCCATCGTCTGTGGTTCCGGCCTGGGGGGTCTGGCAGACAATCTGCGAGGAAAAAAAAAGATTTTTTACAATGAAATTCCCGGCTTCTCGTCCAGTACAGGTGCGAATGTGGTTTTCATGAGCAGCGAAATTGCCTCTGACAGCCAGTAATCGTGTAGTGGCTGGTCATGCAGGTGCACTCGTGTTCGGGATGTTGGGAAAGACGGATACACCTGTTGTCGTCATGTTGGGAAGAGTTTGTTTTTGATAATTCGCACGAATAAGGCGCATTGACTGATCTTGATTTTAGCTTCATGCATATGAAGGACACACTCTCGCACAGGTCGTGTACCCGATTCGTACGCTGGCAAGGATTGGAGTAAAGAATTTCATACGTCAGTCAAACCTTGAACATCTACAGTCCGCTCGTTACGCATTATTCTGAATCGAAATCCAGTCACTAACGCTGCTGGCTCTCTGAACCCGAAACTGTCAGCTGGAACGAGTGCGTTTCATGTCCGGTTACTTATTGCATCTCACTTCTGACACCGATTACAACCGTGTCCTCAAATAGTCGTGGTGTTGCACGACCACATCGCGCTACCGAACTTGACGGGCATGAACCCGCTCTTAGGGCCTGTCATCTCCGACCTGCCACGCTTCCTCCCGTTGTCCGATGCATACTCACCCGCGTTACGGCGTTTGGTGTTCATCGCCGCGCACGATCTCCAGCTACCGGACGACACGCTTGCAGAGGGCACATATGCCTGGGTGAGCGGACCGATTTACGAAACACCTGCAGAGGGTCGTTTCTTGCGGGCTGCTGGTGCAGACGTAGTGGGAATGAGCACAGTACCCGAGTTGTTGGCGGCCCGCCACGAAGGCGTTCCTCACGTCATGGCTATGAGTCTGGTAACGAACCCCGTCATAATTCCAGAGACCTACCGAAGCATCAAGGATGAGGTTGCGCAAGAGGTGCGTATTCCTCTCGCGATTGTTGCTTACTGTTGTTGGGTTGGAGAACGATCGTATTGAAACGACTGGGTTCAGATCATGGGAAAAATGGTCGAGCTTCCGGAGATGGCTGTTGTGTCACACGACGATGTGCTGAAGATGGGGAAGGAGAAGGAGGAAGTGATGCAGCAGCTGGTTGAGAGAATTGTCGAGTTGATCTGAGTTTGTTTTATGTCTGGGTTGAATGCAAGTCATGTCGTGATCATCGGATCATCGGAACACGGCCATCAGTGCACGCCTCACGTGCCACTGACACCCGTCGGACCGGCGTGACTTGCCACACGCCTCTCCTGGATCTTTGGGGCTAGCCACTAACAAGTAAGTCGTACTAGAGGCCTCGTGTGTTCAGCGAGGACGAACATGCTTCGGGCAGCCCTCGATTAGTATTGGTTTTCGCTCGTCTAAAATATCAATCACATCATGTTCCTCTCCTCTCTCCCTCCCTCCATCGCAGCCGCTGTTCGAGCGTTGCTTGGTGGCTCGACGCCAGAACTTCCGGGTCCAGTTTCACGCTTGTATGTCCCCGGCTTCTATAAAGATGCGGTTGCTGAGCCTCTTTCAATGGCAGCAATACCACCACCACCTCCGGTCGTAGGCACATCGTGATCACGGCACCCCAGGTCGTCCCTCAACCCACCGCCTTCTCTGTGATCATTTCTTCCCCGCTCCTGATGCTTACATACGTCGTCATCGCTTTCTGCGTCGCCTATATCGCCCAGAGCCGTCTACGATGCTTTCGGTCACGGATTGCCAAGCAGGAGCATCGACAGCGAAACAAATGGCGCTTTCTCCGGGCACGAGAACCCGAACTCTTGCCCTTAACCACAGAACCCGATGCCGTCCGTGCTGTTTCCCCTCCGTTGCCACCGCAATACCCCCCTCTGCCACTGGTGGACGTCAGCGTTGAGACGCCGCCTAGTGCGCATCTGTCCTCCTCGGATCGTGAGATTGTAAGCTTGACTTCTCGTTCGACAGATTCCCATTCGTCCCTTCTATCTTTATCACGGTCTTTAAACCCCAGAATGTTGTCGTCACCTTTCATGACCGCGCAACTTCCAGAGTCACAAGACATAGTCGAGTTGCAGGAGCATCTGTCGTGGCGTACGGACAGTGACGAGTCTTTGTCTTTGTCTGCCGGTGGTGACTATGTGATGGACGATAAATCGCTGCGCATCACCCCATCTCTTACTGCGCGGACTACGTCGAGGGGAGAAATAAGTAGTCTCGATGATGAGCGACGTGCGTGGATTGTCTCCTCCAACTGCGAACACTCAGACGACGACTACTGGATAGTAGAGAAAATGCCCTTGATTAACGCACGTGTCAACGAGTCCAGGGATCATGGCTGCGAAAAGGATGCCTCCGATGAGACTGTGGCAGTCGGTGATATTTCGCACGAGAAAGAAACTCCTACGTACGACGAGCGCAACGCAGACACAGAAGTTGACCCGTTCGATGATCGATTCCGCGTCCCCTCACCGGTTGAGGAACTCTACGAAGTCTCTGCGAACACTCTGGTTACTCCGGATACTACATCGGATTCTGACGTTTCACTACTAAAGCTCGCCAACGGTGATCACGTTTTGGCAAGCGAGCCTATGAATTGTGACCCCTTTCCTGTTGTGGACATCCTGTCCCTCAGCGCAGCATCGCTTCCGTCTCCCAAAGAAGAGAGTTTCCCTGAGCTTCCTGTAGTCATGCCTCCTGAATCTGAGGCGCCAGCGCTAGTCGTATCCATTCCTAAGCTCACTTACGAGCCGCCGACGCCTGCGCCTGACTCGTCTTTCACGCAAACATCTCCGCGCCACCGGACGTACTCCGATGATTCTGGAGGGTCATTGTCGGCGACACCCGTGTCACAAACTGTGTCACCTGTGTCGCAGACGCCCACCCCTCCTTCATCGCCCCCGCTTATCTCCGTAAGCAGGGTCAGCAGCATCGGGCGGAGTGCGGGCAAGTCGAGGCCTGCGTGGTCACAACGAGCTCTCGATGCACCGCCTCTGGGCATTGCAACCGCGTCCGCCTCCACATTGGTGTTGGCGAGAGGTTCGGGGGGCGTCATGTCTGACGATTCGGCCTGTGCAAATCAGCCTGACGGCGGGGCGATCGAAGACGGCGGCGGGCAGGAATGCGAAGCGACTCAGAAGGAGGATGAGAACGTTGATGTAGATGCTAAAGACGAGGACGGTCTTCAGGATGACAGGGGACTCGGCTGCACAGACAACAGTGTCCATCGCGAGGATTCTGACAACGCGCTAGCAGTGCATGAGTTGTCCAGCCCGGAACCTTCGATGACTTTCCCGACAACCGCAGACGACGAATCCGACGTTCTGGATGAACCTATCGCACATGCTGGGCATTGTGCTGACGATGTTAAATCACCTGAGCCGGACACGTCTCCGTTGACGTTGGCAGAGGACGTGGAAAAGAAGGAGGACCAATCTGATCTTCACGACGATCACGGTGGGGCCAGATCACTGGATTCTGACGATCCGTGGAACTCTCGTATGCTGGCAGAAGTGGAGACGCCGGTACCTCCAGAGGAGGTAGTGGAAAGGTATGACCTTGCCTCATCGTCCGATCCTGGCGAGCTTTCATCTCCTCATCATGATACCCCTCCTTCTCCTCATAATGCCACCCTTCCATCTCCTCATGATGCAGCTTTTTCATCTCCCCATGATGACACCCCTGCCGTTCCTACCATTGTACTTATGGACTCCGCTCCGATTGTCGCACCTTCTCCGGACTCGTCCGTGGTCGAAGACCTTCCGCCTAGTCCAGATAAAGTGGTGCCTTTCCCATCGGCGGTTCCCGATGGTCTTAACGACGAAGAGTCCTCATCCGTTCACGACGAATCGTTCGGCTCATCACAAAAGGAAAACTCAAATCCGTCTATAGACAAGCCTCCCAGTATTACTTCAAGGGAAGAGTCCGATGACATAGGATTACTCGCTCCTCAGCCTTCGAAGCCTGAGGTATTCGTGCGCCAACGACGCCTTACGCTCCCTGGATCATTTTTCCCTGGAGAGGAATTTGACGACCCACCGCTCGCACCTCTGCCGGACCATCCGATTCCTAAGGCTAATTCCAAACCGGATATCGGCGTGACCGAGGGAGAGGTCGAACATGACGACCCTGCCCTGCCTGACACCGGCGCGGAAGCACCTGATCATCCTCGTCAGCACTCGCAGCGAAAACGTTCCCCTATAGACGTTGCGCTCGCCATGCAACTGCGTCCGGGCCTCGGCGATGGCGCAGAGTCCGCGTGGTTGGTGCGCTTCTTGATGGCGTTTTTCGGCTGGCTTGGTGTTTTGACGGCTGGGCGCCGCAACTAGCGACTCATTGGTGTTTTCGCTGGTATATGTGTAAAGTTGGCACTTACGGCCTTTTATGATCATTGTAACGACACCACAGACTCTCACCTTTTCTGTATATGACGTTCCTTCCTTTTTCTTTGTTCGTTGCATCTATATTCGCATCTCTTTCTACCCCATGCATAGGAGGCTTTTTTTCCCGCACTTGGTCACCATCATCTTCATCATGTCTGTCCGTTTCTTCATGCATGCATATCTCTCGTCGCTCATATTTGGAACTGCAATTGCCATTAGCACGTATTCTGGGCCTGCATCTGTTATTTCATTCATTTCCGTAACTATGCCATGTTCACAGCATGTTTTTCGAGTAAGTACACATATAATTACCTAATACGGTTTCCGAGCACGCGGCTTTTGTTTGGCCCAGACGTGGACATGCATCGGCCATGGGTTCACCATGGTCGACATTTCAGTGATCGCCGTGATCGCCGTCCTCTTCCTGACTTCAACGATTTGAGCTTTATTTCTATCGTGAAAACATAAGACTGATTGCATTTGCGTTGTCCGCCATATTGTTCTAGAGATCATAGAATATTGTGTCTATTGCGGCCCAAATTCTAAGTGCGGTTACGCCTTCAGGGCTTCAAGCTTCAGGGCTTCAGCTTCAGCGCTGGAGCAGGCTGGAGCAGAGTCGATTCCGTCACCTGTTGTCTCTTCATTGGTCTCGTGTCAGCCTGACACAAACGCTGAAAGCTCCGCATTCTTCTGTAATTAGATCACAAGATGCACATTTTTGATGCTCCGTTTTCTCGAGCGATCCAATTGACATCACCATTCGGTGCTTGCGACATCTGACGACGCAGGACGCCGGTCGGTCCTGTCTTATAGCGACATTATTGGGATCGATCCTTTTCTCCACTTGCAATCTTCAACGCTTAAAGGCCACTTTCAATATGGCGTCTGGAGTCACTCAAGATCTTCCAACTTCACACGAATGGGCTCACAGCACGTCTGTACAACAACGTCCTATGCCCGGAACTTTTGAAACCACCCAGCATCGCCTTCCTGATCCACCGAGCGTACAGGACACTTCAGTGCAGAGTGCCGACGCTAACAAACTGTATCCGGCACATAAGTTTTCTGCCAACATCCGTACGTTGCGGGTGGTACTCTTGTCAGACGAAATGATAGTGACGGTGCTTTAGCAGGAATCCCTTTCCTCCCTTCGTCGTCGTCCCAGGAGGCCGGAGCCAATACGTCGGAAACCATGGGCAGCGACGATCACACGGCTACCGCAGCGCCGGGAGCTGGTATGAAGAAGCATTTCGTCAAGCACCACCACGAGCATCCCCCCAGAATAGCACCTAAACCCATCCCTAGGCGCATGTCGTTGCCTTCACAGGAGGGCCCTGATGAAGATTTGGGTCTCACCGGCGGTGTGGGCGCATTACCCGGCTCGAGATCCGAAATCAGCGTAGCGAAGCTGCCGGCGGAGCGCACGTCGCTTCCGTCTCAAGAAGGTACAGATGAGGACCTGGGGAAGACTGGAGGCGCTGGTGCGCTTCCTGGATCTAAATCTGAGATCAGCGTGGCCAAGCTTCCGGATGAACGGAAGGCGGAACAGGCGGCGGCGGCGGTTGCCCCTTCGTCGGAGCCTTTACCACCGCCTGTTGTTGGCCATGACGTTGGCGGTCTCCCGGGAACACAGCCCGAGACGTCAACGTCCAAGTTACCGGACGAGCGCGCTCAAGAATCGAAGGAGTCAGCACGCGGTTCGGCAGCTGAGGTTCCGCCGAAGGTATGCCCCAATTTTTCTAGTGCGTTTCGTACAAGTCTCACAGATTATCTAGGCCTCCAGAGCCTCCGGCGAGCACCACTCCCGTTCGCCCGTTAGCGGTTCTCCAAACACGAAACCATCACTGAGCGATCGAATTAGGGGAGAAGCGAAGGTGATCATCGGAAAAATAACCCAAGACGAGAACAAAGTGCAGGCTGGAAAACATATGAAAGGAAAGGGTTCTTTTTCGACGTGATTTTTTTCAGATTCTTCATGTGCGCGGATCCTTTATGGTGATGCTTTCTGGTTTGCATACTTGTCAATGTACCACCATGCCATATGCCTCCACTTTTATCGGTTGATCATGAAGTTGTATTTCTTTAGCACACATGGATATAGATATGGATATACCATTGAGTGTTTTTACGGTGATGGGTAAGGTGCAATGGCTGAGCATCTCATTTGCTTAGGATCATGTTAGCTTGCAACTGCGAGTATGCGCTAGAATTTAATGACCCACTGATATTCTTGCTCAAAGGATCATAACACTTCATGTAATATTTTGCATTCTTTTTAAATCAACAGAAATTGCAGATCGTACAAGCAATTTTGAGTAAATGTATGTTTAGGGTTTCAAGTTCAAAGAAACCAAAGAGAGAAAGAAGAGAAATGAAAACTGTATCATCACTGACTGGGAGAAAGGAGCATCGATAACAGAAGACCGAACGCCTATAGCACCGTCTTTTCCAGCTTCTCCGCCAGAGCAGCCGCCGCATCAGCATCCTTATGTATCTCATCGCTGTCCGACGGGTGATGCAAATTGTGGTGATGAATGATCGTCATTTCCTAGTTAAAACCAAAATTAGTCCAGTGGAAAACCATAATCACAGAGAACACGACAAACCTCCATGCGTTCCTGAAAAAAAAAATAGAAGCAAAATGAGCAATCGTACTGACTTGCACAAAACGTCTAACGCACCTTTTCACTCTCCTCTTTATATTTCCTCATATTCTCCGACAACTCCTTGGCGTCTCTATCAAGAGTGCCATTCGCCATTGCAGACATACGGTTGAGCGCACGAATGCTGAATGCGGCTTTGCGCCAGAGATGCTTCGCGTCGAACGCCTTCTTGACATGCGGCAGAAGATCCATCGGGCGGTTGTCCTCGTCAGCGACGAAGTGTGGCTTCTCGGACGCAAGCCATTTATGTTGGAGTGCCTCGGCAGCCGTCGGCCGCTCCGTCGGATCGATCGTCAAGCACTCGCGCACGAACGACTTCGCCGTCTCGCTGACGTTTGCCCAGTATTCCACTGGCTCAAAACGGTAGTCGCCGTTGATGATGGCCTCCATCTCCGCCTGCTGCGAGTCGCGGTCGAAGGGCGTATACCCGGCCAGCAGGAAATACGTAACAACGCCCATAGCCCAGATGTCTACCGGCTTGCTGTGTCCGGCTGGGACGCCGAATCAGATGATATCGGCAGCGCGAAAGTAGATACTCACTTTTCTTGAATATCTCAGGGGCCATGTACTGTGGTAATCAGTATCAGGACGACGTCGTCGCAATGAAATGCTCACCCCGGGTGTACCGCAGACTTCAGTCAACATCGTGAGTCGCTCTTCCTCCATGATCCTACTCAAACCGAAGTCGGCAATCATGATGTCTGCGTGCTCGTCGGGATCACGGAAGAGCAAATTTTCTGGCTTGAGATCTGTCGAATATCTAGAACAAGGGCACCGAAGTGAGAGGGACTCTGAATACATACCGCGATGGACGATACCACAATTGTGGATGTACTCGACGGCCTTCAAAATGGTACGCACGAGGTCCGCCGCGTCCCTATGCCATGCTCAGAACTCGATCCTATGACGGGCGCTGATGAAATGCTTACGCCTCGTAGTAGTTCCCCTTGGCACATATCCGGTCAAAGAGCTCGCCGCCCGTGCACAGATCGAAACATAGATACAAGTTATGAGTCGTCTGATTTTCCGCGTGGATAAGCATGCTACCCGCACGTGTAGCACTCCTGGCGCACCTCAAAGTAATCGTGAAGCGTGACGATGTTGGTATGGCCCTTCGAAATACGTTTGAGAACGGCGATTTCATTGCGCACCTAATAAAGAACCTCCTTCGTGAGCGGAGAAAGGGGGGAAGGTGGGACTAGAAGGCAAGTTCACATACCATGTGCTCCCGGCCCTGCATAAGCTTCTTGTTGATAACCTTGCAAGCGTAGTACTTGCCGGTGCGAATATGAATGGCTTCCTTGACAATGGCATAGGTGCCGCTGCCGAGCGTCTTGCCTGTGCGATACTGCCCGAGCAATCAGCGCACTGAGGCGAGTATGACTGGTGATAGCACGAACCTGGCACGGCACGGTGGCGGGCATGTTGGTTCGTTGCGTTTGTGGACGGGGGAGACTCTGAATGGAACGACGTGAGAAGAAAAGAAATCGAAAGGGACGACCGAGACGATGGCCAAAAGCCAAACGCTCGAGCGGTCGGCTTGCGTGCGTTTCCAATGTACAACACAGCCACCAGTTGAAATCAGGACACGTTCAATTATAGCTTGGGCAGTGCAAACTCTTCACAGCTTTGATCTCCCTTGGTGCTTAGTCCACTCGAGAAGGAATTGCAACGCTGTCGAAAAGAAAAAACAACACTTACGATGGCTATGTGTTCAACATCGCACGCCGCTGTCTCGTTCTCGTCCTTTGATTCATCGAAATGGTGTGGCGGAGAGGCGTGCCCTGATCCCTTCATTTGGTTCGAGTCCTGTATGCTCTTGAAATCTGGATGGTGGATGGATTCTGCTTCTGTCGCTTTAGCACTCGAGGATGAAATCTGTTCGAAGAGTCTGGCGGATGTTCCCTTGTTACTCCCGTCTGTGTCGAGCTCATGTTTCTTCCTTTGTCGACACGAAAGCTGGTTTTTCTTCTCAACGGCGGCATCACTTCGAGCGACGCTTCGACTGCTGCTGTGTGAAGACCCCATTTTGCAGTTGGTGGCGTTGCAAAGTTGCGTTGCTGCAGTGCAACCGAATGCAGCCCCTTTTATCTCCTCTCCATAGCCACATTTCGGTCGATCGATTACGAAGTGCGTACTGCGTCAGTCACACATAAACACCGCCTTTTGACTCGATAACATGCCTGACACAATGCGAGCGCGCCGCCTTCCTCCGCTTTTCTCGACCATCTCATGTCAGAATGCGGCTTTTTAGCGCATTGGCACCATCATTGCTGGGCAAATTTCCGGGAAGATGGGACGTGGACCTTGTGTCCCTGAATGGTAATTGTATTTCCTAAATTGGTATACGGTCATGGCACGTATATGCGATCATATGATTTGACCTAGGACGTGCCCTTCCCCTTCCCCCCTTCCCGACGAACGCTATAGCGACATGGTCCCCGCAAAACTATCCGTTGGTCTAGGCCACGTACATCTCCGACAAAGCATTGACCACCACCACCCTGATGCGGTGCAACTCATCGTTGTCCAATGGATGATGCAGATTGTGGCGGCGAAGTCATTGACGTGAAAAGCCATTCGCATAACCCCGCGGCAATGACGACAACCTCGTCGTGGCCGCGCCCGGGTCAGGCGACGCCTGCGACGAGACGAGCATCTTCGGTGGCGATCACGGTCTTCCACGACACAGACATCGACGCGGCCATCGACGACGTCGAGTAAAGTCGACCGTAACCGCGAAAGATGCTGTTTTTGCCATCGGAAAGGAAGGAAGACATGGAAGTGGCCGCGGCGTGGCACGCGCGTTGTTTTACTGTTCTGTCATGTTATTGGTCCCCTGTACGTGTATGTTTGTTTGTTTCATTGTCTGCCATGTACTCATATGATTTTGCTCATAGTTCATGTACGTAATTGGTCAAGCTATGTTTGCCTCGCGTATGCAAGGCAGACAGTAATTGCTCATCGTACTAACCAAGTGCAGGCGACATTGAGTTTTCGGCGTCTATGATTGATCGCATCGAAACAGATAATAAGAGCGTACAAATACCATGAGGCGTGTTTTTCCTTCTATTGGTATATTGCTGGAGTACCAAGACGCGCTGCTGTCCTGAGTATCTAGCAGTGTCTCCTGTAGCCCTGCGGCTTCGGTGCGACGGATCAGGCTTTCAAGCTTCAAGCTCTAGCTTGGCGTGCGAAGTAAGTAAGCGCTGACTCCTGCAACTGAGGATTTTCGGAACCGGGGTGCTTCAAAACTTGGGTGTATGGTTCTTGACACCACAAGAGGGACTGTGTGTGGGGATTGTCGTAAGGACAAAAGGTCTCGCAAATTTTTGAAAACCCATTATGGGAAATCTTGCCACGTGAGTGCGCCAATTTGAATGACCATTCGAAAGCCCCGCGATTACTAAAATTGTAAGGACTAGTCACGGTACCCATGGTACAGGGACCTGGCAATGTGCTGAAGCAATATAACGGACTGAGGAAAAGAGAGGAAGGTACGTATGCATATGTGGCGCTCAGGTGTTTGCCCAAGTGATATCCCCTTCGCGACCACATAAGTATGATGGTACCGTGAGTGATTTACACGATGAACATGAATTCCAAGGCAGACTGCAAGAGTGGCAGCATTTGGCAGCCTTGCGAGTGTATATCCAGACATATCAGTAACTATAGGGGTAACAGAAACGGCGATCAGCGGTAACTTGGCCCAAATTGAGGCAGATGTCACTTTGTCAGTCACGGTTGTACTCCTTTCCTTTTCACCACATTTTCGAACATTGCTGCACATCTATGTCAACGCATGTAATGGATAATTCTCTCGGAAAATCAACTCCTGCACCATACAAGAATGAGCCATTCCAACAAGATGCTCGAGCCCCGGACTCAGAAATCGAGGATGACTTCGACGACGAGACACATCGTTGTTTGGACCAGGAAACTCTCAAAAAAAGGGAGTTGGAGGCCGTCCTTGCCAATATGTCCCCGAAACTGGCCATGTATGAGCAGAACTTGTTGACTGTATTATGTAAAATTGGCCTATCAGAGAGTGATCATATGAGCATCACCCGAGTACTGGATGTGGTTGGTGCAGCGAAGATAGACATGGTGAAAAAGGACTATCCGTGGCTGCTTCCTGAGCTTCATGATGCAGCCAGGAGCAGGAAATTCAGAAGAATACGATCTCTCAGTGAGTTTTCTCTTCCAGACTTTTGAATTCTGTATAATCACCATCATCGTTCAGAAATATTTCGCAAACCTCCCTCTTCAAATTCGCCACATGAGACCACAAGTGAAGTACTAAAAACCATCAATCACACTAGTGGTATTTTTTAATTCATGACATGTGCCATTGTGAACAGGTTCTAATTTTATTGCAGCAGCTTCAGACGAAAAATATGAGGACAAGTCTAAGGAGCAGGACATGTCTGAGGACTCATCATCCTCTGAGGACTCATCATTCTCTGAGGACTCATCATTCTCTGAGGACTCATCATTCTCTGAGTCCTCCCCGGAGGAGGAGGAATCTGATGATGACGATGACGAGTCTGAAGACGACGACAATGAATGAGGACGACAACAACAAACACATCTGGGAAGAATGAGGCTGGGAAGCGCAGTCCGAAGAGAAGATCCAGATGCACTGGCATGCTGAACTCTGCTACATTTTACGCAGTGTCTTTGTAACTTTGATGTGTCTCTTGTGTAATAATAAACCAGTGGTTGCTTGAAGATCTAAGAAAAGTACAGACAGGACCTGGACAAAGTATTAATTAAGGCGCTTGAACGTCAGACAGCAGTTCAAGAGAAGGTCAAACCTGTTGCACACCTTCCTCATCATTTGACGCGGAAGACGTTCGAACCGACCGACCGACCGCAGAAGAAGAAAATTTGGCTTGATTATGTCAGTATTATCGATAACAAAATCGTATGGCTGGCGCATTGCTACGATTTTATATCCTACCGTACCTGGTAATCAACTGTAAATTAGTATATGTCATGCTCGAGCAAAGGTGGATATTGTTGTACACACCACAGGGGCGGCCAGCCTCAACAAGCTTTTCGTACTCGTGTCAGGGAACAAGCAGTCGCCTTCACATGCTTTGAGAACGCGGTACCTATGGCATTTGCAAAGAATGCAACAAGCACGAGCCAAAACCCAAATACTACAATCTGTTGAAAGAAAACATGAACAAATTAGAATGTAATGCTGCCAGTGCGGCGATGGGAACGATCGATCTGATGGTCGGAGGCAATACGTTTCTGATTCATGCTGGCAGTATGAAGCGCTGATCTGTCCTTAACTTTCTTTGTCCAGCCTTCCACTAACTGTCATGTCCGACTTCGACGACGATTTCGACGCTGAAATTTTTGCACTGGCTTCTGGAGATCCTAACAGGGAGAAGAAGCGCAAGCGTAAGTCACAAGACAAACAACAGTCCAAGAAGCGCCGAATGCAAGGGTGTGTAGTGTTGGCATTTTGCCCGGACAATAACGAGTAACCCTTTCTGATCTAGGGATTCTCCCGACGCTGAAAGCGAGGAGGTTTCGGACGCGCAGGAACCCGAAAATGACAATCCATATCCTCTTGAGGGCAAATACATAGACGAAGATGACCGTGAAAGGCTCGTATATATACCCTTGACCTATGCAACCGCTGTCCTTTGTTCTTACCCATCACGCCTTTATCCAGATTGATGAAAGTCCCCGAGATCGAACGGGAGGAGATTATATCCCAACGCCTCGAAGAGCAACAAAAGTTGGCCGATAAACGCATGCTCTCCCAGCTCGTCCGTGATCAGCAACAGACGGACGCATCTGCGGCGTCCGACTCGGTATCCAAGGCTGCCAAGCGGCCACACACAGCCCGGGGCGCCACAAAAGAAAAGACCCGGAAGCTGGACGAACTAAAAGCGAAGCGCAAAGAGAAGGTCAACCGCAAGAATGTGTGCTGTCACCTTGCTAGAAATTTGTGCTTCCCGAATCTGATGTCCCACAGAAACCAGCCTCTCCCGGGCATCGGTCAGGTTCTCTGTCGTCAGAGTCTATGGATATGTCGGATGCTTCGGGGGAGCGTATTGAGAATTTGGGGGCATCTGCCGGCTGGGAAAGTGAAGATGGCCAAATTGATGATGACGCCGACAAACGGTCCCGCCTCGATGACAAGTCAGGTCAGCCGGACGGCGATGCCACGGCCGAGTTTGAAGATATTATGAGCATACGCCTTACTCGTGCAATGATTGCCAGGCACTACCCGGTGTCTTGGTTTGAGGAATATGTAAAAAGTAGGTCCGTTGTATGATCACGGTCAGGGTCATTTATGGCACCCTCAAAGACACCTGGGTCCGCTATTTGGTTGGGAGCGAACGGAACCAGCGTATCTATCGTCTTTTGCGCGTCCAAGGTGCGTGTTTTTTCGTGCCTTATCCTTGTACTGTCTCAAATGTCTCGTTTAGATGTGGGACCACCACTGCCGAAACCGTACAAAATTGAAGAGGACCACTTTGCAGACTGCGGGCTCAAGTTAGCATACGGCGATGAGGTGAAGGAATTTAACATGGACAGGATTTCAGACGGACCGTGCGAGCAGGTAGGTCAATGTGCAATATCTTATGCCACAGCTGCCGACTGGGGATATAGTCCGAGTTCAAACGTTTGTCCATCTATTGCGCCTCCGTCAAAGTCAAGCTGCCCACCAAGGCCGAAGTGCGCATCAAAGCGAAGCAAATGGCAGAGCTTACAAGCCGTCCGCTGACCGAGGTTCCTCTTCGCATTTATGTCGGCCGATTGCTTTTTTTGTTGATATGTATACTTTGTCACAGAGCGACATAAATGCACGTGTCGCACGCAAAAACCATCTCATGAGCCTCGCGTCCAAAACAGGGGTCGTCAATATGAAGGACTTGTTCCTGCTGCGGTCCGACTTGGAAATGGAGCTTTCGCTCGCGCGAAAAAACAGGGACCGCGAGGAGATTGATCGCTTGACAGCGAAACTGAAGGAACTGACCGACCAAGGTCATCCGTCTGCCGCGGAAACCTCCGCGCAGCCGGATATATGGGCTCAAGTCAATGCTCGCAATCGCAAGGCGAATATCGACAGTGTGCGCCGTGCAGAGATGGAGGAAGCTCGTCGTCGTCGGGAAGCAAAACGCCGCCCGCCAACGGAAGTCGATCCTAGCGCGCGTCTTCGCACGATCCCGCGTACGTTCAATAATATTTCGCAGCGTCCAACGCCGGATGGATCCAGGTGCGTTTCGTTTCTTGATTTCTTTCATGTGTTATGTGTTGCCCATGCCCATCACCTCTTGCACATTCGCTTTCATGCTCGTGTGGCTCGGTCGTGCTTTGCATGCACGCTCACAGGAGTGGCACACCTGCGTCGCCACCAAAGCAACCCGCGAAGGCGCCGCCGGTGGAGAACGGGAAGTCTTTCACGGCGACGATGATGGAAAGTATTGAACTGGATCTGGGAGATTTCTGATGAGAACCAGAAGCTGAGGTCTTGTGAGATGGAATGATTTCGCCTAGGCGAGGGTTAAGAATTCGTGT
Source organism: Fistulina hepatica ATCC 64428 (assembly GCA_000934395.1). Taxonomy (NCBI): domain Eukaryota; kingdom Fungi; phylum Basidiomycota; class Agaricomycetes; order Agaricales; family Fistulinaceae; genus Fistulina; species Fistulina hepatica. Next base: position 276,184 of record KN881721.1, read on the forward strand.
CTTCATTCTTCGTGGAAGAATACATTGCGAGGGTTACTCACAGTGGACCTTAGAGACAGTACACATATATATTTCTCGTACATATAGGCTTTTCGGTTTCGTGTATGTTACTAATCATAATAACATAACATATATATACCTGGTTTTATGGCAGGCTGAAATTATTGATTAGACACATATACATCATGCATGTAAACTATGTAGTGTTGAATATATTATGTTTTTCCTTTCGACGACAATAAGGCGTTCGTCGTTCAGTCACGTATGCGCAATTTTGAAGTAATACTGATTGTGAAGTTCAGTGCGGTGTTTATTTGATCGCAACATATCCCTTGTAATATATATTCTTGTAACCAATATCGCCATGAGCTTTACCCTGCGTCCTGCTTTGCCCCCGCACAACTGTACATCGAGAACACAATCATCCGCTTCTCTTCCCACAGCTGTCGTTCGACGGACTCATTGACAGACAAAGTCTGGGAAAATACAACACCAGCCTTGATCATGTCCGCGTCATCGAGGCGGGTGGATGTAGTCCATATAGAGCGACCATCGCGCTATTCCTCGCGCTCCAAGAAGCCCGTACCACCCGCCCTAATCTTGCTCAAGAAACTTTCGTACCAGCGCATAATCAGGCCCATTGGGATGGCTGTATCGGGCGTGATCGCGCTCGTTGCGAACCCACTGACATAGTTGACAAGGTGTTTGACGATACGCTCAGCAAGGAGGGTCGTATCTGGGGTTTTCACCACTGGCACGAGCGTGCCGTTGGGCGCATTTGCCGCAATCACGTCCAGAGGCTCAATTGAAATGCCCATAACGGCTGTCACATCACCCTCTGTAGATCCAGACGATGACATGAAAGAGGACGACCCGTGTGTTGCTGACGCGGAGAACGTCCCGCGAAGGCGGAAAATCGCAGATGGTTTTTGATTAGACAACCTAAGTAAGTACAGCTGGTCAGAATGCATTTGTCACAGTGAATTAGACGACTTGCATGCCAAGCAATTGGAAGCCTTTCCCAGGCCAGAAAAAGTGCACCGTAGCTCCATATCCCTCTGGAAATGGCACTACGCATGGCAGATGAATTGGACGTCGAGAAGGTAAAAACCGATGTTCTCACCAGTACCAAGCAGGAAAACACAGATGTGGTTGATGGAATGAGCACACGGGAGTTCAAATATAGCATGTGTCTCGTCTATCTGCTGCAGATTTGTTTGCAGAGGACGACCAGCAACGCAACATCCAAACATCGTCGATTTTGGTACTTGATCACAGAATGCAAAATCTTGTTGTGTAAAGTGGAGGGGAGAGCGTATAATCGAATCTAGTTGTCAAATGTTTGGATAAGACGCGTGGAATTGGATGTGTCCTAGTAAATACATACGACCGTCAAGACCCTTGCGACGTCATGATGATTGATCGCCGACCGGAAAGTGCGAGAATATTGGAGAAGTACCTCGAGAACACGCTCGATAAGTGCAAGGCCGGCCACACAAAAGCTTCGACCAACAAAATTGAGATTTCACGCGAACAAGCTAGAGATCGTCGTGGTTGCTGACAAGAGGCGCGTCAAACCATTAGGATGTGGTATCTCGATCAATCAATTGATCGGGCACCTTCGAGTTGCTTTTCAACGTCCTGTGGGTCCAGTTGTTTCACACTGGCTGTCATGGTTGTATGTTCATTGTCATTCACTTGTCGCTTCACTTAGACTGAAATTGGACTTTAGAGAATATCTGTGCTTCAACATGCTCCCGACAAGCATTTACCAGCACGACCAGGAGATCCAACCCCAACATCTCGTAATCTGGATCCACTCATGCATCCTTTTGCCCGTGCGCGAGAACGCACGCGTGCTCTGAACGCCGTTAAAATGGAGCGAATGTTTGCAAAGCCATTCGTCGCAAGTCTCGATGGGCATGTGGACGCCGTCGAGGTTCTCGCCCGACGGCCGGGTTCTGCAACAGATCTCGCCAGTGGTAGCTGGGACGGAGGTGCGTGAGTCTTTAGCCCTTCATAGCACCTCAAATTTACCAGAAGCCAAGATATAATCTTGCATAATCTCGCTCAGCGGTCACAAATCCTGAAATATCCCCGCGCACACAAGGGAAAAGTGGCCGGTCTGTGCTTCTCACAGGAAGGAGGGATACTTAGTTGCGGCGTCGATCGCAATGTGAAGTTGTGGAGCACGTCCGGGGGGTCGACAGAAACGGCATGTACAGCCGATTTGTTTTCTTGTCAAGCTATTGAACGTTTCCTTCAGCCTGTAAACATATACCCAGCAAAATCCGCTTTCAAGTGAGCTTCAAGCTCATCATCACGACTTCACCTTGACCTCCTCCAGTTCAATAGACCATCGCCGTACGGACCCTCTTTTTGCAACAGCTTCCTCTCTAGTGCAGATTTGGGACGAAACTAGAACAGCGCCTGTGTCCGACCTTACATTCCCTACTTCTCATGAGAGCGTAACTTCTGTCCGATTTAATTTAAGCGAATCATCGGTGTTGGCGAGTATCGGATCGGACCGAACATTCACGCTTTATGATATTCGCACTGGCAAGGCTGAGCGAAGAGTCGTTATGCAGGTGCGTCTGCTTAATGACTTTTATGAAATATAGTCGACTTTGTTCCATAGATGCGAAGCAACGATCTCGCATGGTCACCGACGTTCCCTACGACCATCTTGCTAGCGTCCGAGGACCACAACCTCTATACGTTCGACATTCGGCATCTGGATACGCCGACGCAAATATACAAAGCACATGTCGCTGCAGTAATGAGTTGTGACTGGAGTCCCACAGGTACCGAGTTTGTGAGCGGCGGCTGGGACCGCACTGTGCGAATTTGGAAGGAGGGTCAAGGTCACAGCCCAGAGGTCTATCATACAAAGCGCATGCAGAGGTGCGCTTTTTGTCGTTCAATATCTATCGCGTTGACTTATGTGTATTATGCAGGGTAACGTCTTCTATCTACTCTGCAGATGCACGTTTCGTTTTATCGGGCTCAGACGATGGCAACATTCGCATATGGAAAGCAAAGGCGTCTGAGAAACTCGGGGTTATCACTGCTCGCGAGCGTGCAGCTATGGAGTACCGCGACAGCCTGAAAGAGCGGTGGAAGATGGACAAGGAGGTTGGCCGGATTGCCAGGTGCACTATATTGGTATCTACATCGAAGTTGATTGTGACACCCTCTGATCAGGACGCGCCATCTACCGACACCTGTTTTCAAGGCGGCGAAACTCAAGACAACAATGCTGGAGGCAAGCCGAGTCAAGGAGGGGCGCCGCCGCAAACATACACGGGCCGGAGAGAGCAAGCCCAAGGCGGAGCGGAAGAAGTTTGTCATCGCAGAACAGGCATGAACTTATGGCAGCTTTTTGTTATTGCCTCTTATAGCGCTTCAAAAGTATGTGTTCACTGTTTGTTATTACCGCAGGACATTGTATTCTGTAGGTATCATTGTATCTTCATTGTTTTTCCTTGTCTTCTGCTTTGTCGTGCGCCGTGGTACATATTAGATCTTCACAGGTAAGTGGTTCCCCAAGCTGATTTCCATATTCGTATATTTGTGACTAAAGGGGATATCAGCAGTGATCGAAACATACCGGTGTCATTGTCAATGGCCTCAGCGCTTTCACGGACTCGACATCGAAGGTTCGTAGTCCTTTTAATCAAGAAGGCAATAACATAAATGCATCGTGGTCCCGTATCCAATGCCGATGTCCTTCAACGCCAGTCTCCCACTGCTTTCACTGTCGATGGGCCGTCTTGCTATTTATTGAGGGTCGCTCCGGCTGACGCGTCGCCTCGTGTTCAGGCCAGCCTGATTTTAGGCCTGAAAGGGTAGCCAATGACAACCTGGCCGGCCTGCCACTTGCCGATCGTGATTTGCCTTTGTGCCACTCATAGGTATATAATGTGCTCTGTTCCTCCCCCTGCTGTCTATTCTACTATCCCCAGCCCCGGGATCGCAGACCAGCTCTGTCTTCGTTTGCCACTGTTCACACTGTTCACCATCTGTCTTAGCATCCCGTCTGGTTCTTCTGCAGCCACTGTGTTCTGCAATCTGGGTTCCGCTTCATCTGCCCTTCTCCTGTGTGACGAGCGTTTCTAGTGCCACCAATGCAGAACCCTGTTCTTACCATGCACATTCCCACCATTCCGCTCTTCTCCCCTACAGAGCTCGAGCAGTGTCTCACTCGTGTGCGGGACCGCCACACCCCTCAGCCTCGCTCCAAGCGTTCTGGCATGCTTTTCCGTCAGCCCCCCACACTTGCTGGGTTTGAGCTGACCCCGGAGGAATTGGCGCGTGGTCGCTCGCAGTCTCTCCCGGAGGTCCTCAGCCGGACTGCGCCAGGCGACGTCGACAGTGTGCCGCGCTCTATCGTTGGCGCTTCGTGCTTACGAGAAGGGTTGGCTAGCGTAGAGGATCAACCGGCTGGCACTGGTGACGACGCGTCGCCCGAGGTCAATGTACGTGGCAGAGATTTCGTAATTGGGGACCGTCACTGCTGGTACCGCTACACGATCGCTGAGGGCGACGAAGAGGACATTTTTCGCACGAGTTATCCTGGTGGACCGGAGGCCATTACTTTCACGGACCCCTTTGCGATTGGGGAGCGCGCAAGTTGTGCTACCCCTCCGCCTTCTGCTGTTACCAATCCTACGACGGAAGAACACGCGGACGCCAAGTTTACGAGCAGACTGCATAAGACCGACCTCCCAGAGCTCAGCGGACGGGAACAGGCACCCCAGGCGCTGGTGGATGTTGTTTCGGACACCTCGCAAAAATCGCAGCTGAAGTCGATCATGCTTCCGCGCATCCAAATTCAGCATGTCGATGACCAGGGCTATGCCTATGACATCGCAATGGACGACAGCGAACCGTCGCCGCGCACACGTTTCCGGCTTTCGGTTGTAGATGCGCGTTTGCGAGCCGTAAGTTTCTGTCTCGTCGTCTTCGCACATCTGTGTTGGAAGCTGACAGTGTTTTCAGCATAACGAGGCCGAGCGGGTCATGATGAATAAGGATTTCCCTGTGCGGTGTCCCCGTCCCGGCTGCCATAGCGTGTTGCACGACTTGACCGGGCTCAAATGTCATTTCCATGTCCACGACATGGAGCCCGAACTGGATGATGACGATGTGGGTAGCTTCTTCGAAAGTTTCAAGGACGCCTTCTCTTTCTGTCGCGATGAAACCGGGCTCTGGAAACGCTTCACAGGTGTGTTGGCATGTCTCGTGGCTTCAACAAATCGAAGGTCTGACCTCAATTCACGGCAATTCCAAGCGTGGTTTGGTCGTGCCATTGTTCGCAAGACGGCAGACACTCACCACTAAGCTCCCCACCAAGCTTCTTTTACGACCTTAATGACCCTTTTATTTATTCGCGCCACGGAGTGCAAGGTGTGCTCTCACAAATACTTTCTCCGACAGTATTGGAATTGGAAAACACTTGTAAAAAAAACCGCATGGTATTGCCAACTGATTTTGTGACCCTCGCTCCTCATAAGTCCTATGTTCCCGTCTGTTTTTTTTTTTTCGCTATCTATTCGCTTTGAATGAAATTAACGTACCTCTATCATCTCTCGTTGTATCCGGCAAGCCATGCACACGTATTAGCGACTGAAGGACAACCTGAAACACATTTCGGCGTCCTCAGACTCGGCGCTGGAGGTAAACCGTTGATGCGCCGCACCTGCCACATCGTTGCTAAAATTCACAGGCCTTGAACGTGGACAGATTTGTGCCGCAACACACTTCATGAGCTCAGAGGACTGATACAGAGTGGTCTCAGTGAGTAATTAATATTGTTTATTTTATCCGCTTCTTAAGTATCTGTTTACATGCCTCCATCCTAGATAATATTCTCATCCGCACGACGCAAATGAAATATGAAAACCATGAGACGCGCATCGTTCTTAAGCAAGGCATCCATCTTAGGGGCATACCCGCAAGCTGCAAAAACTCGATCATCAATTTGACGAGCCCTGGCGAGCTTCGTGGCAAACAGCAAGGGGACTGGCTGACGGCGCTCAAGCGCCAAGACTGCAAATAGGTCCGCCTGACGGAGGATGAGATCACCGTGCGGCGCGATTGAGCTTGCAACCTTGAGGTTCAAGGAATACCCGTTTTCAGCGTCGGGGCGTCGGCCGTGGGTGCGCATGTCATTGAGTGGACCCATACGTGCAACATCTGGTACTGCGTACGATATATACCCACTGACACGATCGAATCCGGGTTCCTTGGTTATTGTCTACGTTTATGGTGCTACCTAGGCGTCGAGGCAATGAAATTGCTCCAAAGATGATAATAAGGGTAAGTGTTATATTCGGAGGACCTGGGGAATCCCAGTCATTGTCGGTCAATAACGGACTATCAACTGAGCTCCCCGTGATCAAGGCACAACGTTAAATTTTGATATCGGCTCGTCGCAGGGGCCGGTAATACTAATAACAGACGGTTACAAGAGAGAGGGACCAGGGTGGGGTGGGTGAGGCTCTGTGTCCGGCTACTTTCGGGAGACTGAATCTCGTTATTGCTGAGCAATTCTAGGACCATTGTGTAGGAGTTGCGTAAGGTGACCATATATCACCTAAAATGCTATCTCCGACTGACTTTTCCACAGGTCGCTGCTTAGAACACCATCCTTCTTGGATGTTCTAGCGTATTACTTCCTCGCAAGACATGGATAAAAAGACTGAGCCTTTCCTTCTATCCTATATCCTAGTCGACGTGCACCGGCATGACACCTTCGACGCAGAAACAGTGGACGATTCGAGGCACCTCCGGCTTCGATGACCTGAAGTTCGACAACAATGCACCTATCCCAGGGATCGGCGACCACGACGTGCTCGTTCGCCTGGAAGCGGCATCGCTCAACTACCGCGATCTGATTATTACGAAGGTGTGTGAGATGGCGGTTGGTCACGGCTCGATGACTGAAGGCTTCCTTCCACCTCGTGTAGGGTATGTATCCTTTCGCGGTCAGCTTCCCGGTTGTGCCTGGCAGCGACGGTGCGGGGACAGTTGAAGCTGTGGGCCCGCAAGTCACGCGATTCCATCCGGGGGATAAAGTCCTCACCCTATTCAACCAGGGCCATTATGCCGGCTCACTTGACGCATGGAGTGTTCAAACGGGACTGGGTGGCGCAATCGACGGCACGCTGAGGCAGTACGGTGTTTGCAATGAGAACGGACTTGCTCTCAGCCCCAAGAACCTCGCCGCAAAGGAAGCCAGCACCCTCAGTTGCGCGGCGCTCACCGCATGGAACGCGCTGTACGGCATTGAGAGCAGGCAGGTCAAACCCGGTGATGTCGTGTTGACGCAGGGAACGGGTGGCGTCAGCATTTTCGCCCTTCAGGTGAGTCTGAGAACGCCCGTTTAGATGAGCAAATTGAGGAGTCTTTGCTTTTTTCTACAGTTTGCGAAAGCGGCCGGCGCGACTGTCATTGCGACTACTTCATCTGCTGCTAAAGCTGAACGCTTGAAGCAACTCGGCGCCGACCACGTCATCAACTACAAAGAAGACCCCAATTGGGGAGCAACAGCAAAGAAGCTCACTGGTGGCATCGGCGTCGGCCACGTTGTGGAAATCGGTGGGCCGACAACCATGAAGCAGTCATTGGAAGCCATTAAAATAGCTGGCATCATTTCCATTGTTGGCCATGTGGGTGGTAGCACGCAGGAGAAAGAACTGTCATTCTTGAGTGTCTTGTCCCACATCTGCATCGTGCGCGGAGTCTACGTGGGTAGCCGACAGCAGCTGGAGGCCATGATTCGCGCAATCGAAGCCAATGATATTCACCCTGTGGTGAACAAGGAAATATTCGCTCTGGAAAATCTCAAGGGAGCTTACGAATATATGTGGGCTCAAAAGCATTTCGGCAAACTGGTGGTAAAGATAGATTGAAACAAGATTTCGTAAAATTTGTAGCGTGTGTAGATGCACATTACTCACTTTTCAGAATCTTGAATGTAAAATTACGATGTTGAAAACTTCGAAGTTCGTGGGAACAACTCCATCAGTGTGAAGAACACCTCTTTAAAAGTGCGTTGCAAAATGCATATTTGATAATGAGGCTCTTTTGTAACATCAGCATGGATGGCTTAAGAACATATGTTGACGTACGATTCCAGACAACCATCTCGGAGAGGAGACACCGGCAGCGGTATTCGACGTGGGCGTGGATATCGTCGGAGTAGACTCGCGAATGAGATTGGCATTGAGCTGCGTAAGCATGATGGTGGCCGTATTCATACGTTCTGAGTAGTCGTCCAAGGATGTCGCGTATGCTCAGAACACCGATTGCCTCATCCAACTCCTTATTCTTGGGCGGAGACTGGAGTAGGGAGAACAATGGAATCAGATACTAGATCTATAGGTCGAGAAAGCAACGACTGTTCTGTGCCAGACTTGCTCTACCAGATCCATTTCTTCATTATCATCCAAGGCAGTCGTCGGTGTGGCAGGAGATTCCGTGACGATGGGAGGCTCAAGAAGGTTTTCTTGGCTGACATCCTGATCCACGGCCACCGTATGTGAGCGAGTTGAGCCGTTTTGAGTGACTACCAGTGATGATTCGTTGGTACCGAAAGGCACAAGATCTGCGTACGCGCCATGCCGAGTATGTTCACGCTCTAAAACTTTCTTGACGATGTCGCGGTTGTTTCCCTTAAATGGATCGAAGTCCAGATTTTCACCAAGAAGCCCGATAATCAGAAGGTATGGTGCACGCTCAGCAGAATTTAGGACGAGACTCTCGCCAGGAGCGCCCGACACGGCTGAAGATAAGTACTGCTTACTGTCAGGGTGTTGTCTGCCCGTCCTCGAGTCCTAGTCCTGAACTCAGGCTTCAGTGCAGCCAACATATAGATTACTTACGTGATATCTCAGATCTCAAGTCTTCTGAATTGCCCATTTCAGACCCTCAAAGGCCTCGAGAAACCTAGGGAGTACTGGAGTGCTGCGAGCGGTAATAGAGGGTGGTAAACGAGGCTAGAGCAACCCGCCACAGTTCGGCGCGCTGCCCCTGTCACTGTCAGCAGGATGACCGTCATAATCCACACGTGATCGTGACGGTTATTTCTGCGCACAGTCACATAAGTAGTTTAGACAGTCACATAAGTAGTTTTGCCACCCTTCACAAAACTTTTATTCGTGGCCTTGAAGTCTTGCGTTTGCCATCGTGCAGCATCGCCTTCAGTGCCTGCGATTATTGAACGGTCCGTCTCTTGGACCTGTTGGTTGTGACCATCGATTTATGATATATCATCTCGAGGCCTAACGTCAACTTTACTTAAATCCACCTCGAAGGAGCGTTGCTGTCAGACTGGCGTCTCTTGACACTGCATTTCATTCTGCCAGCAAACGTTGTCGACGGTTTACACTTGGTTGTCATTTTCGCCTCAATCCTGTAGAGACCGTAAGCGCTCCTCTTTTGTTTTCATGCTACAATTCGTTGAGCACTAATCCGACATATACATAGTGCTCCGCCACTCTTGATTATTGCTTCTTGAGCGACGCAATTCATCAGTCAGACAGGAATACATGTTTGTGAGGCACCATCATGGACCGACGTCTCAGCATTTTAATGGCTGGAATAACCATGCAAGATGATCTCGGTATGCCGCTTGTTACCAATCCGCCCTTGTGACTTACGATTGGTGCCATAGGCATCGTCTATCTCGTCGAAAACGCCCAGCAGTTCTGGTCCGGTGCGTACGACAAGGTGCTATGGTATCATATCACTGAGTTGTGTTTGTAGAGCTCGAGGATGTATTGCACTTTCCCAGAGACATGGTCCCAACACTTTCCCAGCTCGACGCGGCCCTGCGGCGCGCACTGACGCTCTGTGCGACGTACCACGAGTTGTATCTTCAAACACCTGTGCTAATGTCGCAAGCCTGCACACTTGTGCTTGACTCTGAGCTTTTTGCGTTCCACTCTGAGCGCATGTGCGAGATCCTGCTGGACGACATCCAGGCCGCGACGGATCCGCACATGCAGTATATTTTCTATCAGATTTTGCTGCACTACGGGCGGCGCGGGCGAGTCAGTGGAGCGATGGGCGGCCGAGGAGATTTCTTTGGCACACCCAAGCGGTGGCAGACCGTCCTCCCGTTGCTCATTGACCACGTGCGCGTGGACGTAGATGATGTGACGTTCGACACGCTACCGGAAGACGCCGACTGCGAGTTCGGTGTACCCGGCGCTCCTGTCCTTATCACGATTGAGGCACGCCTCCGCAGCCTCAGTGTTAAGCTCTTGTACGAAGTGTGCCGTGTACAGTGTTTCAGTCTGCAGGACCTTCGTGAGTACTTCTTTCTCCCGCATTCCAGCACCCGTCATTGTTTCCTGTAGGTATATTCCCGAGCTCGTTTATCGATTACTTGTTCGACCTTGTCGAGGACACGCGGAACATGCGTACTGAATCATTCAACTACGCGATTATCAACCTCATTGTGAGCTCGATTCTTCTCTCCTCAAATACTTGTTGAAGATTGTTCTAGGTTGCCTTGAATGAACAATTTATGGTTGCGTGCTTAAAGTCGGTGCCATCATCGACCGTGAACTCCTCCCCGGTACCAACGCCGTCGTCATCACCATCACCACATCCTACTTCACCGCCTCACGTCCACCGCACCACGGGGTCTACGGCATCTGTGCCTGGCGCCGGTCCTGTGGCTAACGACCTAACGCGAAGAAAACCAGTGCGCAAGTATTCTTTGGACACTGCGTCATGTGACGCCACAGAGAATCGTGTTCTGGCTGTCCTGACACGACGCCTCGGTACGAGCAAGACGTTTGGCGAGAATGTGGTGTTTATGCTCAATCGGGCAAGTACGTATCTGTTATACTTTTTCCCTCTGGTGGCCGATCCTTTTAATTGAACGGTTGTAATATTTATGCGCTTTGTTGATCCCCGTCATTTACAGAGCATACGTCAGAAGATCTGACCTCGCAGCTTCTATTACTGAAAGTCCTTTACTTGTTGTTTACTACGAAGGGGACTGAGGATTTCTTCTACACCAACGATTTGTGTGTGCTCGTTGATGTCTTTCTTCGGGAGCTCTCTGAGCTCATGGAGATGGAAGAAGACAGCAGCGTCTTGGAATCGGTAAGTAAAGCAATAGCTGTGGCCTTGCATGTGTATACTGATATAGCACGATTTATGCAATTGCTCGGCATTCACTAGCTGCGGCACACATATTTGCGTGTCCTGCATCCACTCATGGCCAACACACAACTTCGTGATGTCCCTTACAAGCGGATCGAGCTCGCACGGCTTCTTGAAACGGTGATTCGACGGGACGGGCGTGGTGGTGCCCGTGCGGCAGGCCATACGACGCGGCGTCTTGCGGAACGGTGTCTAAACGGAAAGTGGTGCACCGGGCTTCGGAGTCCGCCACCCCCGGCTGAAACGTTCATGCGCGAAGCGCCCACAACAGATTTCTTGTCCATTGAACAACAGCAACATCTGTTGCTTACCAGTCGAAGCATGGACAACCTGGCGGCGGCGGCAAATCTGGCTTCAGGGCGCGAGTCTACGAGCACCACCCGTAGTACTGTCGTCGGCGGGACGTTTGGGGACCGCAGTCGACACCCCTCCCACCATTCCCATCACCACCGACCTCCGCACGTCGCTATGCTGCCTATGGAACTGCCCTCGCCGTCGTCGAGCGGCTCTTCACACTTGTCGTCGCCAAGGACGCCTATGTCCGCCCCGACGCTGTCTGTTGCATCAGCCCCTCCGTCTGCGACCGTGTCTACGTTTGGGGCATCGGCCACAACCGATGCGACGTCCGTGTCAGGACCCATGTCGATGCCCGCGTCTGTTCCTGTGTCGGCAAGGTCTTCGGATGGCGTAGTCACCATCGTCCCGATCGTGTCGCCAAAACAGCGGCGGTCAGCACCTCTTCCGCCTGCGAAGTCCAAGCGTCGTAAGGCACCTGCCGTCCCAGAACGTACGACTTCGAAGAACGAGCGGAATGCGAGCATCCTCGGCACCTCTGGCGCGCGAGACTCTCCGTCTGGCGCGAGGACGGTGATCGTTCCCATCAAGTCGAGCGTAAAACATTGAGTGTGGTTTGTTTTAGCTGCGATGCGAACATTTCTTGAGCCTCTACTACGCACACTTACACCCATTGTCAATATTAGTTTGCTAATACTCTCTTCGTTCACTTCCCATCTCTGATTCATTGTTTCGCCTTGGTATAATATTTTGTTTGTTTTCTTTCTCGCTTTATTCTGCAGCTTTTGCGTCAGTTGTTCATCGTTTCTCGTCGTCATCATCTACCTGCCCCATGTATATAGATCCCACATGTGTACATATCATCACCCAGCACGCACACATCTGCTCATTCGGACACAGAGATTTCTCTCTATGCTTGGAAATTGGAATCCCTGGAACTTGGAATCCCTGGGAACTGCATCGGTTTGAATCGAAAGTCATTCGGAATCCTTTTTTCTCTCCCTGCGTTCATTTTTTTGTAAGTCACAAGTACATAAGTCGTCAACATGTGGGCGCTTGGACGAATATGTAGTCTCTCCGTCGTCCGCCTGTGTCCTTGTTGGACTCCAACAAAATTCGGGGTGCTTTACTTGTGCTCCTGAACGTGAAGCGCACCGGCCCCGGGGACAGTGAAGCCGGATCGAGATTCATCTAATCTAATCATACCCACTGTCGGGTCGGGTCTGTTAGCCGTTTCATTTGATACACATCACGATTTGGTTTCCTTCCTCCGGGCAACTGTTGTCCTCGAGCGAGTTCGTTTCACGGCTGTGTGTCCCCTCTTTGTGCGCTTTTTTTCCCGTTATGGAAGTTTGAAATCTATTACTTATGTGAACAATTCGTTCGCGCTGAGCAATCCGTTTTTCTATTATTATTCAAATGGATCCTATTGGCATATGCACCTGACCTGCTAGCGCTTGTTTACCTCATAAATTTTGGCTTTGCATGTGGACGCTTGAGCTTGCTGATGGTTTGTACAGGGTCCGTCGACCCTGCGTCCCTTGCCCACGGCGACGATGTGGATACCTCACTTGGATTATACTTGGAAGTACGCCCGCGTCGATCTGGTAATCAGACTGGTATATAACTCTGGTCAGCTGCTACTCTGAGTGTGAGCCTCTGCATGTCTTCCGTTTAGACCTTGGCAATGTACAAGCACTAGAAATAACAGTCGGGGGGCGGAGCTACGAGTTGAGTATTGCTTTTTGGATGGACCAGTCGACGGGCTGCAATCCAAATCCTTGACGAACGACTCAGCAGTCGATATGACCACGACGTCGCAAGACCTCCGTTCACGATGTGGATCTACAGATAGATAGATAAGCTCATTATACATGGCGCGGTCGTCTTCAAGCAATCGTACATGCAGAGTGACGCGCGTACGTACGTTGATTTGCGGGGTCGTTTCGATGAGCTCACCAGCTAACTTGCGCCTGGTTCTGCCGATGCTCGCTGGCAACTCCCGAAAACAAACCTCAGCCAGCTCTGCTGCGAGGTCCGTGTCAAAGACGAGCTGGCGTAGACCATCCACTGCCGGGGCCAAGGTAAGCGTCGCTCTGCCTCCAAGAATCCACAATCGATATCCTTTTACGCTGTAGAAAGTCGTCCCTGTGGTGGATGATGTCCACACGGTGCACAAGCGTATGTCTTGTCCGCTTTTGATCGTGAGTTTATCGCTGTGCACGGCCTGCGCGCGCGATTCGTATACAGTCGACGACATACGGTCGGACCCTATAATGCATTATGATGGTTATGGATTTTGTCTGGCATTGTCTCATGCACGGGAAACGGCCCGAAGGGCATGTCGACACCAAGATGAATTTCAGAAATTGAAATGTCCAATTGGGCTGGCCCGGTTGGTATAAGTTTATCGGCGACCGGTGACGTAACGGTCGCTCTAATAAATTGTCAGTCAGTAAGCGTTGCACGTTGCAACAAACCACAGAGTTCTGTCGCATACTTCGCGCAAGTGGTATTCGTTGAAGGCGATAGACCCGAACATAAGTATTCCAGTCCGGAATCTGTGTGGTCATGTCTGTATTTGATAGAAAGGGTTTAGCGCCCATTGGACTGATGATTGTAGATAGACTATACATCGGAGAATCCGGAATAAGACCACCACGAGTCGGTGCTGCGCAATCCACTTTTACGAATGAGCAAGGCTAGCGTACATTACGTTCCTGATCCTGCAACTCCCAAGGCCTCATCCTTTGAGCCGGCCGATTTTTCGAGCGATCCAATAGGACAAGATATCAGATCCGAATTTCCGAGCCAGGGCAGGGTGGAATTTCAATATTTCAATCGTGTATGATTATCGCCGGCGTACCGTGTGATCGTCGATCGCCTGGTTGTCGCGAGCTAGATTCCTTATACATCCATCCAGTGCTCCTACGCACATTCTTGCGTCCACCCACTCATCTCATCGTCCTCATCCCGACTTCCCGCCATCTTCCCCGCCCTTCTTCCACAATCTTCCCGTCCAGGCCACCATGGGTGACTACGGCGAACCCTTTGATGTCAAGACGGAGCAATCGGTCTCCCCCGACCCGTCTACCCCGCTTTCTGACCCCACCGCTTCCCTGCGCCCCATCCAATTCGGCCGGCCATCGACATCGACAGGCCCGAGCACCATATACCGTTTTGGCTCCGACCCCCCCACTCCCGCCCCTTCTTTCACGCCAGATTCCTTCGCCGCACGATTTGCACTCCCCCCGCCAGATGACCTCGATGAGTCCCTCGGTCAGGCGACCAATCGCCTTATCCGACGACGCAGCAGTAAAGGCACGTCAAGCCCCCCCTTCGTTCCCGTTTGTCTGCCTAGTGACATGCTGATGATCCAAATAAGCATGCGACCAGTGCCGTAAGTCCAAGTGCAAATGTGAGCGATCCACGCCCGGGGAAAGCTGTCGCAGCTGTATCATGCTCGGCCTCGGTAAGTCGTGTTGTCTTTTGGGCTAATGAAGGTCGGATGTGCGCTCGCTTGCGTTGCTGGCATGTGCTTCACGGTTACTGGATCGTATTGCCGACGCATGTTCCCACCCTTGTCTATTCCTCGAAAACGTCGTGGCCTCTATGCATACTTTCTGTGTTTCTCACCACCATTGCTACATAGAATGTACATTTTTGGGTCCATCCCGCAAACGCGGTCCGCCGAAGGGCTACATTGACGCTATTGAGGCCCGCCTCCATCAAGCTGAGGCGCTGCTGGGCATTATCCTTGCCGCTTCGGAGGGGATATCCCCAGATTCTCAAGGGGGATCGGGCGGTGGCCGCGACACACGCACTGGCCCATATGGACGACCAGAAGCCTTGGAAGACAAACGCGACATGCGTGCGTTTAGCCTAATCAACGACTTTCGCAAGGTACGTGATCTTGGGATGCGTCTTTTGTATTTGTTTTGATCATCCTTCCGCATAATTAGGATCCCCTTGCCAGTGACATCATAGATAGAATTGACCACTCGTCATACGGTGTCCGTGGACGAGGCTTAGGTGTGCATGCAACCACCGCAAGCTCAACTGTCGGCAAAAGCAAAGCTTCAACACGTTCAAACACCGTTTCCCATCAGACATCGGGTGCGGCTTCGCCAGCAGGAGGCGAACCATTGTTCGCATCGACCCAGTGAGTTGTTATTTTTTATTTGACGCCTGATGCGATTCTCTAAAGTATGTTGACAATGTCCCTCTATTCGCGACATTGTAGCCCTTCATTAGAATGGCAGGACAGCGTACTGGCGATTGTCATGCAATCTCAACAAATGATGCCCCACACTGGCAGTGGCGGTGATGATGGTCGCCGACCGGACGCCGCTACTGACCGAGAACGGCGTGGTTCATGGTCGGCATTCTCGCCTGAGAGCCGAATAGCTTTTTCACCAAATCTGATGCACGGCACTTCATTCAGCGCCTATCAGTCCAACAGCGCGAGTGCCAGCGCCAGCGAAGGCAGTGCGTCTCCCGCCCCAGGGAACAAGAGGCGCAAGCTAAATATCAACGAGTACGAACGCCCGACCACACTCGACGAGCGTCGTAACACCCTGCCGTACGCCAGGCTCACTGACACTCAACAGTCCGTACGTAGAAACATTCGTCTTATGAAGTTGCACGCACAGGACTTACGTCCAATCTGGCAGAATGCGAGGTACGGTGAAGCGATGCACCGAGTGCGCTTCTCTGGCTCGAATTTGTCCGACTTCGACGGACGGCAGTATGCACGAACGCCGGAGAGTCCTGTGTCTCCAACTCGCGACGTTCTCACCTCGTCACTGCATGTGCGCCCTGACCCACTAGCTCGGCTATCAAACGCGACGAAGCCAGACGTGTTCCGTCGACATTCTGCGGATGCGCTTCTGGACGCAAACAAGTCACCTACATCTGCTGGGTCATATGATGGTGTCGGGAACGTGCTCGCTGCACTGGGCGAGCTAAGTCTCAACGAGGAAGAGCAGGTTCGCTACCACTCTAGAGCGAGCGGGTTGTATCTGCTTGGCGCGCGTGACCGCTTCGATCGCCGCAATGAAGGGGGTATCTGGCGTTTCCCAAAAGGTCGCCTATGGCCGCCGCTCCCCGCTAATCGACTTGATTTCTCAAGACCACAGTTGCGCACGGAGGAAGAGCTATGGTCGAGGGTGCCTACCGGGCAACGTTTGGACCACCTGCTTGACCTGTACTTTACTCATGTGCAACCCTCTTTCCCCATCATTCCGAAGCATGCATTTCTGGAGGCCTGCAAACAACGGTATGTTCAGTAGTCACCCATTTAGTGCATGGTTTTGGTCATGACGGCATTTTCCTTGCAGAGAAACACCTCCACAGTCGCCAGGAGACAGGCCGTCATGTGCCCGCCGTCCCCGTCAGGATCATCTCTTACTTCTCCTCGCTGTTTGTGCACTCGCCGCACGATATGTGGATCCCATTCCACCCTCGCGCTATGGTTCACCGTCATCCGGGATTCCTGAGATGTGGGATGCCGGCGACGAGTACATGGCAGATGCGAAGCTGGCTTTGGACTTGTGTTACTTGAACCCAAGAGTAGCGACGTGCCAGGCGTTGCTTCTGCTCGCATACAGGGAGGTGGGCCTCGGCTCGACGACGAACGCATGGATATACAGCGGCACGGCTATACGCATGGCGCAGGATCTCGGCATGCATCGCAACGCTGACGATTGGGTGCGCCCCGGATTAGGAGGGCAGCTCTTCTCGGATGCCGAACTCATGGAGCGCCGCCGTGTCTGGTACGGTTGCGTATACATGGACAAATATGTCGCGACGTATATTGGTATGTGTTGTAGTTTGATGTAGCTTCTCGGACATCGGCGGTGACCTTTTTTTGTTGTTTGTTTGTCACTACACAGGCCGGCCTGTTGCTATCCTTGAGCGCGACTTTGACACGCCACTCCCGAATCTCGATGAGGTTAGTGTCGCATGGCCTGGAAGCTTTTTGGATATTGGTTAATGGGTATTCTCTAGCAAGAGGAATTCGAGGACGCTGGGCTATACTCCAGTATGGCCTGTGGTGGGCAGACCAACGTCCCTCCTGTTCCGGGACGCATACTCTCATGCTTCGTCATGGCTGTTACATTATGTCAGTTGATTCCATTTTTTACGCCTCCGCCTATCTGTCGCTGATACTTGTCTACAGCAAATATCATGAGTATGATCATCCAGCATATCTACGCTGTCCGTCCCGGCCCCGTCTTCCAGAATGAGGTCATGCATTTAGAAAGTCTGCTTGAAAAGTGGCTGAGTAACCTCCCGCCACATCTTCGTCGTGAGCCTGGACAGCCGCACCAGATTGTACCGCTGCCGCACGTGCTAGTGCTGCATATGCAGTACTGGTGCGCCGTATTACTTCTCCATCGTCTCTTCATACACGCAGACGCGAAGAGTCCGTTATCTGATACCTCAACCGAGCGAAGTCTAGAATTTTGTACAACCGCGACCAATCGAATCACATCTTTGAGTGAGTCTGAGTAGCGCGAGTGCTTGTGTTTTTCTATCTCACGTGCTTCTCTCAGCCGCTCTCTATATGGAGCACTATCCAATTCAGCGTTGTCCTGTATTCATGAATTGTTATCTTTTCTCCGCCAGCGTCATGCATGTCACGTTATGTATGCTTTGCATTCAGCCGTGTGAAGGGGTTGTCGCTTAACTTCGTTCTTGACAGTGGCCATGAACCCCGATGATTCGCAGAGCAGATCGGGTCTCGTGCAATGTATGGATGCATTCAACAAAATGGAGATTATGTGGCCTAGCGCTGGCCGTTGCTATGAACTTTTGCGCGGTGCTAAAATTACTGTCCCTGCCGGTCCAGGTTCTCAAACTAGTAAGGGGCGTTCGCAGAGAACTTCACCTTTGACTATCGATGACATTTATCGCACTAATGCGACGGACGATTCGGATTTTCGCTCGTCGTTCACCGGTACCGGCAATCCCGTCTATATAGGTGGCGATGAGGCTTATTCATCTCCGGTTCTGCCTACGGCACCTGTAACGACGGCTCCAAATTTTGAAAGGTGGTCACCCAGTATCGCGCCTTTCGTTTCGACGTCCATGTTGCCGCAGCTGTACAGCACAGGGCTCGTAGACGAGCGAGGGGCTACGGCATCGCATGCTACCAACCGTGCCCAACAGTCGAATGTCGCACGTCTTCCTTATTGGCAAGACTACCCTCCGTTTCCGCAGCAACTTGGGTTCGAGTATTCGGACTCGCCGCTAGCTACGAACACGGATGATACGCCCCAACCTACCGCACAAATGTACGTGCCCGACCAGCAATATAATGCTTACAATGCGTAGTAAACCCCCTGACCGTGGACTATGCGAGAGATTCCATCCATTTTTTTTTTCCTTTTTTTCTTTGACCTTGCAGATCACAACAAACATCAGTTGATTAAAACTGAATCTGCCGTTGTCTGTCTTTACCATCCAATCACATTGTATCAATCGAGACGTTTGTTTGCTTCCACGCTATATCTTAATGTTTGTAGCATGTATTTAACACGGGGTCTCGCAATCCATTTTCTGTAGCGTTACATATCTCTCACTTCTGACCTCAGATACATACACGCTTTGCGTGCTAATTTATTTTTACTTACTTTTTTTTTCCCTCTCGCCCGCATTTGGTATTCCCATATAGTAGACTTTCGGAGTTTTAAGCTCTTGAAAGGAGAGTCAACAAACCTGTTTCTTGTACATATAATAAACAATGCCAGCCGGACAATTGAATGACATCGGATGGATGACAGAGATGCGCGCGAGGATCAGACGATGCGAGTCATATTTGCGTCTATTTATTTTATGCGACAATCGTCAGATTTCCAAAAAAAAATCGTTCGGTTATAACAACGTCGAGAACGACCGCGTCCACTATCCAGTCGCACCCAGACGCTGTTGGGCCCCACTCGCCGCCACCATGTCTGCGTCCAACATCACACTTGTTACCGGTACCGACCTTTACGCCGACACCGACCTGTCTTCACTCTCGTGGCTTGGGCAGCAGTGGGCAGCATGGTACATCTACATTGGCAACCCCGTCATCGCCACTGGTCTCATGAGCTTCTTGCTCCATGAAGTGCGTTGTTGATGTGTTTTTGTGTTGTCTCTCAGTCGCTTAATATGTGTGTGTGTAGATCGTTTACTTTGGCCGGTCAATCCCATGGATCATCATCGACTCGATGCCTTACTTCCGCAGGTGGAAGCTCCAGCCGACCAAGGTCCCGACGGCCCAAGAGCAATGGGAGTGCACAAAAGCCGTTCTCTTCTCTCACTTTACCATCGAGTTGCCTGCTGTACGCGGTTGGTTATACTTAAGCAAACGAGTCGAGGAGCTAACGACGTCCAATAGATCTGGTTATTCCATCCGACAGCTGAGAAGCTTGGTATGTCGACGTATCACGTACCTTTCCCGTCATGGAAGGTCATGGCACCTCAAATATTCTTTTTCTTCTGTTTTGAGGACCTGTTCCACTACCTGTGTCAGTGTGCATCCTGTTGGCTCTATTGTTGTCCGTACTCAATCGTTCGACAGCCCATCAGGCGCTGCACACTGGTGTGCTGTACAAGTATATCCATAAGATACACCACAAGTATTCCGCACCTTTTGGTCTCGCTGCAGAATACGCGCATCCCGCTGAGGTCTTTATTCTCGGCGCGGGTACCATCCTTGGTCCGCTAATCTACTGCTACTTCATGAGGGACCTGCACATCCTCACCGTCTACATTTGGATTGTCCTTCGCCTTTTCCAGGCTATCGATTCCCACAGCGGTTATGGTACGTTCACAGTCTTGCCACAATATGAATAGCACGGTTCTCAGTCTTCTATCCGGACGACTTTTTTTTCATTTTTGCTGATGTCACATATAATCATGTAGACTTCCCGTGGTCATTGCACCACATCGTTCCGTTCTGGTCCGGTGCTGAACACCACGACTTTCACCACATGGCGTTCACAAACAACTTCTCGACGTCTTTCCGCTGGTGGGATCGCATCTTCGGCACGGACAAGAAGTATCGTGAGTACCGTGCCCGTTGCAAGGCTGCGCGCGCGCAGGCCAAGACGCCGGAGCAGTGGGTGGCATTTGAGAAGCAGATCAACGAGGAAGCAGAGAGGGATGGTCTTGCTGCCGAAGCTGAGGTTGAGCGCTCCGCTGGAAAGGGTTTCAAGTCGGATTGAGCTCGAGGCTGCATGATCAAGGCGCTCTCATAACGAATCTCTCTTGTAATGGTATCAGTGACTGTTGGCTGCTTATCATACCTATCTTATAGACTATCCATATGCATATGTCTACTCGTGTCCGTATCGCGTTTAGTGCGATTTATTTCAATGTAGTACACTACTTTGAGGGATGATTCGAATAACATCTGAGCGCTAGCCGCGGTAGCAATCTTTGTTATTGGCACATTACAATTTGTTGGTAAGGGGGAAAGGAGTGCTCACAAGCTTAAGAGACGGAGTCTGGTAGTTTACAGTCACTCACCGGAAATCCACAAGAAGAGTCTAGAACACGGTCAATACACAGTGGTCAATAGCTTGGTCCACTCCCTTTTTCGATCACCGTGATCGGGCCGTTCGGGCTGAAGTTAGCTGAATTCATATGGGCGCCATGAATCTTAGCCATGTCCGCAACAAATTTCAGAGTTTTTCTGGGAGCACCGCCGACGCGTAGTTTGAACTCTGACATTACAGATTACACCTGGCACACGGTCTCTTCGAAGCCACACTCCAGTAATACCGTAAACCTATCACTGGCAGCGACGCAATCATCGAGAGGACTTCTTAGTACCACCTGCAGTGCAGCTGAAATCTTTCCACCTGCAACCCTGGAAGCAGCCGGCAGACGTATATCAGAACTCTATCGGAACGTTATCTTTAGCACTGTAGAAAACGGGGAAGAGGTGCTAGACGAATCTCAAGGTAGTTTTTGCATTGCTCCCACATGTTTTCACCTGAAGGGAAACGCGATGGCTTCACCTTATGTTCGCGCGAATAAGAAGACGATGCGGCCTGCTTGTCATGGCCTCCGACTTGCTCGACGGACGTGATCTGTCCTACGGACCCCCAAGAACGCACCGCGCCGTCCTTTCTTAACGTCACCAAGTCTGAGATTGTTCAAGGCACTGTCGGCATGACACAGACGCAACCGGATTCGCAGGAGACGCAGTCGGGGTACACCTATTCCGACGCCTCGTCCATCTCCCGTTTTCCCACCTTCCACTTCAGCCTACACGTGCTCACGCCGTTGGCGGTGCTGGCGAGTACGCTTCCGGCAGGCGTCTCGAAGCGCGTCTCGGTCGTCGTTGCGGCGCTCGAGTTGGACGGGCCTGACACAATTCGGATCAAGAAAGGCGCGGAATCAGGGAAGCAGGTGTCCTTGCTGAGAATGATTGTTGGCGATGAGTCCGGGGGTGTCTGTCGCCTCACAGCGTGGCGCGAGGTCGCGGAGACCTGGGGTGCAAGTGGGGGTGTAAAGCGCGGTGATGTAGTGTTCATTGAGAGTGAGTTTATGTATTTTATTTTGTCTGCCCTCTTTTTTTTTCCTTGCGAACTCCTGAAGCCGAGTTTTCTTTTTCCTTTAACATTGTGGACCAGATGTCATGGCTTCCTGTGAGTCGCGTATGACGCCGACGCTGTCTGCATCGCCGTACAACAAGTCACGCATGGACATTTGTTACCGCACTATGCCTTACACGCGAGAAGACATCCTGCTGCGTCCAGATTTGCGGCTAGGCAACAGCGACGCCGCTGTGCGCAAAGTTACCTCTGTTGTTCGTTGGTTCGAAAAGATGGCGGGACTTTCGTGAGCAATTGGATGGTTTTCACTTTGTCGGAGCTGAAAGTTGAGGAAAAACTCAAAAGATTTGTTGCGGAGTACATACAAACTACATGCTCACAATCCATCTAAAAATACAGGAAAAGGTTCTTACAATGAAGCATGATACAATAAGCAAGGTACGTGGCTCCTCAAAACATAAATTGTCATGTGCATGGCCCTTTCTTCTGAAGCTGACCGGTAAACACCTTGTTCTTGTTGTTGGTAAGCTTTCCGATGATTACGTTGGTCTCTCCCTTGATTCTATCGCTCAACTTCGGCTTTACTTCCGCAGAGCGACGATGATTGAAGCCAGTGGCACCGGAAGTAGCAGGATACTTTTCTGAGCCATTGATAAAAGGGGTTTGCGTCTGAAAATCGGCGTCAACAATCGGTGAATCCAAATGCCCTGTCATACTTGCCTTCGGCAGAGCTTGACTACACAAATCGGGCAGACTGCGACGACGCTCCCTCAGCTGCTTCCCGGCGGGACGTTCATATCGTTGATCAATGAACCTGTTGACGTCTGGGTAGGGGCTTCGTCTGCGCACAGGTTTCGGTGGAGACTTCGACGTCACTCTGGAGGCGCGTTCATCGGGAAGCTTAACAACACCCATCTCGGACGCAGGACTGGGTAAAGGGCCTACGCCGTGAGTCCTCCCCAGGACTTGGTCTGCTCGCTCTTGCGAAGACGACGACAGACGCTCCGCGGGGAGCTTCGCGACGCTTGTCTCCGACGGGGATCCAGGTAAGGGGCCTGCGCCATCGGTCTTCCCCAAGACCTCGCCTGCTCGCTCTTGCGAAGGCAACGACGTACGCGCCGTGGAGAGCTTCGCGACGCCTGTCTCCGACGGGGATCCAGGTAAGGAGCCGACACCATCGGTCTCGCCGAGTGTTTGATTGTTGCCCTCTCGAGAGGGCAGGGAGGTGTCGGATGATGTACCAGCTGGAATGCGAAGCATTCAGTAATTTCATTCTCTCGCTGTTGAATGGTGAACTTACGGAGGATGTAGAAAGCTACGGATGCTGGTAGGTACTGCTTGACAGTATCCCCTGCGCTCTCAAGGCTCTGCCTCACTTGCTGAGGGTCGGGGAGGTAAGATTTCGCGGTGTCGATGGGGTCACGGTCGTGCTGCTGTTTCAAAGGGGCTGTACCCGCGAGGCCAAGGTCGCCGCTTAGTGCAGACATTGTGCAATTTGCCCACTCGGATGCCGGGGAGGGGAGCACGTTATCGCTAATCGAGGGTGTGCCTACGTTGGAAGTCATCATACAAGAAGTAGAAAAATAGCCACTCTCAAAATTATGCCCTTATTTCATGAGCCATGGATATCTGGATCCGGATCCAGTGGTGATGTCAGTCGCGTCTAACAAGAGTTTATAAAATAGGGGGTACCAGACATGAAAACTTTGAAACCTCAATGGTCTCAGGCGCACAGTACACGCCGGCATGTGGCACTCCGCAAGTGCAAGGGAAGACATGAATCGGGCACTAAACAAAAACTGTTGATTTTCGATTGTTTACGGATATCTATATTACACATTGGACATACAGTATAGGACAAAAGCAGTGGGATATAGATAAGTGTATGTGTCCAGATTAAATGATCGTTTTACCTAAGACGAGAAAGAAAAAAAAAGGAGCGCTGCACCATTTCTAAATCCTGCACAAATTCCGTGGCTAGAACGCTTCATGTCTTCGAAGCAACTGAAGTAGGGACATAATCCTTGCTGAGATCGATACCAGCAAGATGGGTGTTCGTAATCTTTGCGTGACGATGGCGGTTGGCACGCTTCCCTTTCTTCTTCGTTGCAGCCGGCGGCTTGGGTGCTGCAGCGACGGAAGCAGTGGCTTGCAGGCCCTCTGTAAAGAACATGAACGAGTATTGCAATGGAAAAGAAAAGAACAGCATGACCTTCTTCCAAATCGCGTTTGAGATCGGCACCCGTTGGTACAGGAAATTGATGCCAAAGCTGCCGGAACTCTGTACAAAAGTCAACGTACTACCGCAGGCTCAAAGTGCACACCAAAGCGCACCCTCATCTACGAGAGTGCCACCCTCCTCGCTGTTGGGCTTTATTTCATTCCAAAACACCATCTTCGGCTGACCGTCCTTGGCTGTTCGCGTCACCAGTACTTCGCCCTCGGCTTCAAGTTCATCAATGGCAGTGGGCGCATCCTTCCACGACTCCTTTAGCAGGCGCACAGATAGGCCACCGCCGGTAGTCGTGTGTCGCCGTATCTCCGTCAAAAGCGATGCTTTGTTGCGGAAATTAAAGTCGTGCTGAATGGTGTGAGGCCGAGCCTCTTAAATGAGCCAACAACACACCAACCGACCTTGTATGAATATAAGTCCGTCTTGGGATCCCATACCACACGATCATGGGACTTGAATTTTCTCAAAAGCTCTGTATCGATGTCGAGAGGCGTATTGGTGATAATGGCAATGTCTTGTAGACGCATAGGATTGTGCGTCGACTTTGCAAGTCATCCTCGCGTTGTCCACAGGACAACGGCGCGATGAACTTACCTTAAGGTGATTGACGGCGTAGACGAGCTGGGTATTTATATTTACACCTGTGCCTGTGTCCGCCGGCTGGGAATACACGATGTCTAAAAAGATGAGATGAACGGGTCCGGTACAGAGCAGTAGAGTCCGTATAAAACCACCAACTTGTTTTTGGCCGTTTCTTTTTTGGCGACTGAGGCGCCTCCACCGATTCGCTGCGTTTTTGCGACAAGTTCCATGCTTTCGACAAGTCAGCGGACCCTTGCGCCAGTTTCGACATGAGAGCAGGAAGCAAGAATTGAAAGAATTGATCGCGAACAAGCGCGCCACCACAGCTTGCGGCGGCATCTAATGAATTGCCTCCGAACACAGTCAAGACCGCCGGATCCGGATATGTGCACTTCTACTCGCCCTCGTTATACGCACCAGCGCCGCAGCTGAACAGCCCGCCACATCGACGCGCACGACCCTGTCGACGCGCAATATCTGTTTCTTCTCATTTGCCCATCTTTATTTCGTCGGCGTCCATTTTTGAGCCTTAATTTGCCACAGCCATGGCTGGCTATTTCTTCGCAAGTCCTATCGATGTGGACATCAAGCTCGATGGCGAGGAGACGCGCAAACAGGTTGACATGAAGGGGGACAAGGACCAGGTCACTTCCTGTCCAGTCTATTTTGACGGCGACTCGGTCGGCGGTCAGGTGAGGATGAGCGCTGCGCTGCGTCGTCCATTGACTCACGCGTGCAACAGGTCGCGATACGGGTACGCGACGGCAAGCGCGTATCTCACGACGGTATCAAAGTCGAATTTGTCGGCAACATTGGTTAGGAAGTTATAGCTTCCTCGGACGAGCGCTCACGACTATACAGAGTTATTCTACGATCGGGGACACCATCATGAATTCCTGTCTCTCTCGCAGGAGCTAGCATCGCCGGGGGAGATGCGGCAAGCAGAGACGTTCAACTTCAACTTCAAGAACGTGGAGAAGCAGTTCGAGAGCTACCAGGGTATCAACGTGAAGCTGCGGTGCGTCTTTTCCCACGTACCGAGTGTATCCGGGTCTCTCATTAGTGCTTGCAGATATTTTATACGTGTCTCAATATCGCGGCGCATGGCGGATGTGGTGAAGGAGAAGGACATATGGGTATATTCGTTTCGCATGCCTCCAGACAGCAACAACGCTATCAAAATGGAAGTCGGCATCGAAGACTGCCTACATATTGAATTTGAATACAACAAGTCGAAGTGAGTACCTCCCCCCCCCCTTCCGCCGCCCAGAAGTTCAGAAAATGATTGTTGCACAGGTACCACCTGAAAGATGTCATCGTAGGCAAAATATTTTTTTTGCTCGTGCGCATAAAGATCAAGCACATGGAGCTCTCAATCATACGGCGGGAGACGACGGGATCACCACCAAACCAGTACAACGAGAGCGAAACGATCACGAAGTTTGAAATCATGGACGGCGCCCCCGTACGTGGCGAGACCATTCCGATACGTTTGTTCCTCGGAGGTTTCGACCTCACACCCACGTTTCGGGACGTCAACAAGAAGTTCAGCACACGGTACTACCTCAACCTTGTACTGATCGACGAGGAAAATCGGCGGTACTTCAAACAGCAGGTGAACTTACCCGTCTCGAATCTCGTGATTTCGGTCATTGAATGAAATCTTCCCGTGATAGGAAATTACTATATTCAGGATTCCGGAGGTCGGTCAAGTTCGATTTCTTTGTCGTGAGTTGCTAATGTGCATTTTGCAGAATTAGCTTCCGATTGCAATTCTGTATCTTAGTGCTTTTCTGTTTATTCACTTCGTTCGATCCAAGTTGCAACGGACCAGGAAATTTCTTTCTCAACGTCTGTTTCACAGACCAAGGATGAGGTTCTCACAAGACTCTGCCAGTTATTTCTGCAGCAAACAGCCTGGAGCCATCTCGACTAACATCGGTAAAACTCTGGTGTTCTCTGTACCTACCTTCCCCCGGCTGTGATCATGGTTCGCACTGCTCTAGTTCGTTATCATGGCAAAAATTTCCGCAAGGGGTATATGAACAGGATCAAGAGGCTACCAGATACTAGCTCTAACTCGTTGTACGGCTCGCATACGCTCGCAATCGTACGCGGCAGAAAACACTAACGTGTCAGTTTGTTTCCGAAGTTCTGGCGTGAATCGTCGAAACCACAGCGTCCGCTGGTTGATGCGCTCTTAGTCGAGGAAGTCCGAGTCGACCCAGCTGGTGTAGTCGGAGCCTAGGACGGTCGTAATGTCGACAGCGTTGTCCAGTTTCGTAGCGAAGGAGGCACGGTCGCCGCTTGCGCCATCTCCGGTATTGCCATACTCAGCAAAGGTGACATATTCACTATACGAAATTATCGTTAGCATTTGCATGCTTCGTGCGGACGAGCGAATGTGCTCACATGTTGGGTTCTCTACATCATTTCGGAGCGTCTATCAACGCAAAAGCACGTGAAGGTAGACGAGGAGCACCTACGATTCGCTCCATACACTCCAACCGGCGGACTGGCTGTTGCGCACAAGGCGAGCGAAGGTCAGTCAGATCATGTACTACATTGCTCAAGAACGACGTACATGTTCGAACCAAGTGCTGTGGACTGAAAAACGACGCGTGCGTAGTCAGCCCATGGACGTCCGAGGTATACTCTATTCGTTGTCCAGATGTCTTTCAGTTTCTCATTTGAAGAGAAAACCTTGCGTAGAACCTACTCTCCGTCTCCTTCGACCGTGGAAGAGTTGATAACATACCAGTAAGCGTCGTCGGAAGAACGACTAACGGGAGATGAGTCCACATCTTGATAACGGTCGCATTTTGCACTAACCCCGACGCCGTAATGTAGCCGGTACCAACACACTTGTTCGAAAGGCAACGTCAGCAAAGGCAAGAAAAAGAGCAAAAAAAAAACGTACGTTGATCACAGAGTTGGTAATCCAGACGGAACCGTACTGTCCAAAAATCTGCAACCATGATATTGGCATAGAGGCGTGGGCGATTAGGGTCATGACGTACGAAATCAACGGCACCCTCAATGTAAGAGTTGCCATAGAACTGGTACCCGGACTCGACGAGGAGTGTGTCCTGGTAACCGGAGACGTTTATACCGTAGCCTCCGAAGGTCCCACCATCGCCGGCCTCGATGCTCAGAGCAATAGCCTGGCTGTGCTCCTCCTCGGTGCCATACGTGTTCTCGATATCGATGTTATACAGGCTGACACCGCTCGCAGTGATACGGACGGTGGCTGACTCTGCATCTGAACCAGCTTCATCGGCGGTCGTGTCGCCAGTGATGATAACAGCTGTACAAATTTATGAGGGTGCAGGAACAAAATAAGGGGCGAGACGCAGTTACTGTTTCCAGAATACGAGTCGTCTGTATCGGTCTGCCCATAAATGGTAATGTCGTCGCGGTCCTGTGAAATGTTCATAATTCAAAGTGACACATTACTGATGAATCCAACAGACGTACGATGAGAACTTGACCATCGTATGTGCCAGAATACACGAAATAGACCTGTTCCTATATCAATAGCCGACTCACGACTGCAGTTCAGATGGATGCGCACATCGCTTGAGGTGTCCTCCAGCGCTTCCGTCAGCGTTGAATAGGTACCGCTGCTGCCGACGGTGATAGCTCCGGATGGTGCACTTGACAAGGCAGCCACCTCGCTCTTGAGGGAAGATATAGTCAAAGCCGCCAGAACCAGTCCGTTAAACATGATGCCTAGTGCAGAATAGGACGAAAGGAAGGTGGGGCCGCAAAATAGCGATTGAAAGGACGAAGATACAACACGACCTGAATGCGTGCGTTCTGCTAATGAAGAGACACAGACTCCTCAGGTGATATATATAATCGTATGAGAGAACCGCCGTCGCCAACGCAAGAATGGCTACGGAGCGCGATGTGATGGTTACTCTCGAGCAGCGCGGAGAAACTCGAGAACTGGAAGAATCGTTCCAAAGGACATTCCCTCGACAACGTCTCCGTGTATGTGTATTCTGATCATCTGTTTTATCCGAGCTGGTGTTGCATTCTCGCATTCCGCAGCGTGCCAAGCCGCAGCGGTTGTGAGCGACGATGAGATGGTCAGCAGAGCCTAGAGGACGCTGGATGGGCGGTTTGGATGGGGGTTGGCCATGTCTGGCGCAAAAATCGATTTGGGGTATTTTCACTCACAAGTTTGGCATTTCCTTCAGATCTCCAGTGGCGTTTAGGCATCGTGTCTGACAGTGGGACCTCTCCATCGCGAATTTGAACGCCATCGGAAGCATAGTTGAAGTGCAAAGTAACAGACTGTAACTGTTTCGCCTGGAATCGCTACACCGGGGCAAAATAGGACGCACGTCGCACGACCTCAAGAAATAGCCTTGAGTGGGTGAGCCACCCCACGACAGGTTCTGGCTTTCGTGTCCGGCATCTGTCTCCACGCGAGCACGAGGGCGCGTTGCCATCTTGGCGCACTCTTTAAATAACATAGCGACCGCCCGTCGCCATGCAGGAGTAGTACACTTCGCCGTGATGACGTTACTTTACAGGTCTGCGAATCTTGGCAGGTTAGCCATATAATCAGCTTCGATGCATTCCATTTGCAAAGTTGACGTACCCATTGTCAGGAATTCTGTTTACTCTGTTTTTCTTTCTCGTCTTACATTCCAGTCCACGACCGCCACAAACACGGTCAGCAGTACGCTGTGCTGCTCGCATCCCTGGCCATTTTGAACTCCTGAGGCTGTGCCCCGGCGACTATCGTCAGATTTACTTTCCACGGTGGAGTGCATGCGTACATTTTATAGCGCTCGTCGCGCGAGCCAGGGTGTATAGGCGCCAAACCCTGCGAAACAAGGGTGCAAGCCCAGTGCTCTGTGGGAATATTTCGTAGCACCCCGGATCGATCCATTCTACACTCCTTGATACTGATATCTGGCATCGTTGGATTATCCCGATGTTAACGTTCGCAAGCATCCCCAATTTTGGGGCGCATCTCTTAGGCTTGATCGAGGCTACGTCGAGGCTATGTCGGTGCTAAGTATGTCAATAAAGTCTCCTTGAGTCGCTCGAGTCTCACTTTCCTGTACTAGACTGACGGACCACTTTTTGGCGCTGGAACGGCGTTCCATGGGTTCATCGTCCTTTGACGTCGGCATGGTATGACCCTTGTGATTATCCATCGCTTGTAAACCTCATCCAGTGACCTGCAGTGCCTGCTGTGTGCAGGTGCTTGGTTTTTCTGTCATCAACTGAGCCACTCTCTCGCTCTTTATCACTCGTTCGTGGCTGTCTAGACGGGGCGAGGACTGGCAAGTGCTGCCCTTGTTGCGCTTCGACAAGTTCATGGTAGGTACTAGCAGAGAAGCTGTAAAACTTCTCCCGCAGTGAGTTCGCTACAGCCTTCTTGATGTTTTATATGTTGATCAACTCACAATCCCGAGTAGATTTCTTGTATTGGTGAGAGAGCAATATCATTCTCAAACAATGGTAGACGGTTGATTTTCAATGGGTTTCACAGCCAGAAGCGGGGCCACTAGCTACTCGTGCGGGCCGTACGTCTCGCATCTGTCAGCCTACCATATGCGCCGTTTCTATCTCAGTTCGCCGGACGAGGCGGGTTGTAGAACGAGGGAAAACCTGGGAGAACCCGAATTCTGACCGCCCCTGCGCTCTGGCCACAGCAATTGATGAGGAAAATCTGCAAATGCTGGAGGCTGCGCGGAGTGCTGTTGTTCGAGCACCGCCGTTCATAAGCTATTGATCGCCGTCTGACGGCGGGGCAACGGCGCAGCTGCTTCCCTCGCTGCCGACGTCGGCGGGACCAGTAAAAAGGATAATGGATGGCTGTCACCCCTTTCCCGTCGTAAAGACCTGTAAAGATATGCTAATTCAGTTCTATTCAAAGACCTGGTTGCCTGGGACACGTGTGCATGTGCGTGTGAGCGCTGTCAGCATGATACCAATCCTTTGTCTGGGCTTAACTCGTCCTTGATTAAAGCTGTGGCAATGTGAGGGGTCTTGCGCATGTGCGCCACAGTCGAGCGTGCATGTGGTCCTTCGGGTCCCCATGAGCGCACTTTCCGGATTTTCTCTCGCAACTTTAGACCTGCTGCTAGAGTCTGGGATCGTCAGACGGGGTTAGAAATGCATATATAACGCTTTATGTTTCCAGGTGAAAAATCATCGTGGAAGAACCCAGTTCAACCGCGTTCTCTATCCTTTCGATTTTCTTGCCCTCTAAACACACAATGTTCACGCTCGTGTTGTCTGGCATCGCTCTTGCCGCTGGCGCTGCCGCGGATCGCACGTTCACGGTGTACAACGGTATGCATGCGTTCGCTGTCGAATAGCGCGCCATTCAATGACTGATGTTCGTCCCTTTCAGGATGTCCGTTTACGAGTACGTGACCATATCTTTGCCCTACTCTATTCTCTGAGCGATTCCGATCCGTCCTTCCTAGTGTGGTGAATATCCATTATTATTTTCATGTCTTCGCACGATTAACTTGTTCTTTATTTGCTCTCTAGGCCGGCGGTAAGTGCTTTGAAGTGCCCAGCAGGACATTTTTCTTAAGCTTTCATCAGATGTTCACCGGAGGAAGCAACGCCCCTGACTACACGACTGGGTGCGTAGCCTCTTCATTTATGTCCCCACCTTCAGAATATCCGCCTATTTTCCTCATTGACCTTGACTAACCATCACCATCATGACAACGCAGATGGCAAGCAGATGAATACACCGCTGTGTCATTCTCTGTCCCTGATGACTGGACTGCCGGACGTATTTGGGTGATGTTATCCCCCCTCCCCAGAAGGTCTTTTTTCTCTAACATTTTCTTTCTTTTTCAGGGTCGCCGCGATTGTGATTTCAGTACCGGAAGCACCGACGCGACGACCTGTCTCACTGGTGGCTGTATCGGCGGGCTTGTTTGCAGTACGACTGATGGCACGGTAAGGCTACTCTTTGTATGTCAATGATTGTTACTTATCACAGGTCACGGAAGGGTGTTCCTCCTGCAACACTTGCCGAATTTACTCTGGAGTGAATCAATATCTGCCCAGATCATGATGGATTGCTCATACCTTTTTACAGCTCCGGCGGTGTGGATTATTATGACGGTATGTGCGCATTTTATAATTTCTTCTCGTTTCTGAGGTCCCGCAGTTTCTCTTGTCGACGGCTATGATCTCCCAATGAGGCAAGCGTTCCGATACTTTTTCACGAGCCTATTGCTCATGACCACTAGCATCACGAACAACGTTGGCTGTGGCGTGGCTGACTGCCCTGTTGACCTCGGTGCGTTGGTGATTTCGTTGCGATCAGAGGAGCAAGGCTGGACAGAATTGGCATGTAGGCCCGGACTGCCCTGCGGCTCTCATTGGCCCGTACGACGATACTGGTTTCCCTATCGGATGCAAGTCGGCATGCGAAGCCGACCTCGATGGCGACCCAACCAACTCGCCCAACTGCTGCACGGGAGAGTGCGTGTTCTGCAGTTATGTGTTCCCCTTGCGCTTAGGCTGATAAAATCCGGCAGGTATGACACTGCGGCCACTTGCCCTTCCTCTGGTGAGTAGATTATAGCTTCTGCATTGACGGCTGATTTACCCCCGTCAAGGCGTCGAGTACTACTCCTACTTCAGTAAGCGTTTCTCCCGTCACTTGATACTTTGTGATAAACTTTGTTCACAGAGGACAACTGCCCGAACTCGTACTGCTATGCTTAGTGCGTATACGATTTCAAGGAACCCTTGTTACTCAAGTAATTCTTTCATAGTGACGAATCGAGCGGCGATGCCCTCTGGACCTGCGACGCCAGCCTGCAGGCAGATTATACCGTCACTTTCTGCCCTCCTCCTTCTTGAACATTGGGCAATAAGCCTTCCTTTAAAGGCAAATGCCGGGGGCCAACGTCTGAGAACCAATTTGGAAACTGTTTTGTACTCCATTTGGTATAAGTGTATTTACGCGTCATGAGTTTGTGTTAGCAACAAACCTACTTTTTGAATTCATCTTTGAAGCGCTTGTATTACTATTACAACTTGCACAACATGCATTGTAAACTATTTTGGTAGGAAATATGTTTCTTTCTTATTTTCCCACAAAATAGGAATGAAATAGTTTAAATTTTGTTATGATATTTTCAAAATGTCACAGTATTTTTACCATATTCAATAAATATTCATGCAAAAAGGAAAAAGAAATGAATATCTTAAAAAGATCTTTAATATTTTTATCATATTTCTACCCAAAATAAGATACATTGCATGTTGTGTTGTAAAGTGGGAGAGATCGTGTCACGTGCTTGGGCTCGGATTATGACTGAGGCGTGATAATGTGAAGGTTAGTCATACTTTACGTCACCGATACCCGCTTTATACCCGACTAACGATTTACGGCAGGGTACTTATTTACGACAGCGATAGCCAACGAGGTTGCGTCCGTCTTCTTTCCCTTGCTTTCCACCATGGCTCTGCTTGCATTTTCCTGCGCATCTGCACGCAACGTACTCTCTCGCTCGCTGATGACGCGCGCGGCGGCCATCCACACGCTCCCAGAACTCCCGTACGCGTACGATGTGAGTCTCAGCTCCCCTTGTCAGGCTTCGCGCGCGCACGACAAAAGATGGTTTGCTCACTGAATGCTGATGCCATATAACGGCCAGGCATTGGAGCCTTTCATTAGCAAGGATATAATGCAGCTCCACCACAGCAAGCATCACCAAACGTATGTTAACGGCCTGAACGCGACGGAGAAGGCTCTTGCGGAGGCTCCTACCTTGACGGAGCAACTTGCATTGCAGTCCGCACTCAAATTCAACGGTGGAGGTGTGCATTTGCGCAGTTTTGAAACATTTTCAGTGTCCGTCAAATAACGACTTGCTTTAATGTCAGGACACATCAACCACTCTCTCTTCTGGAAGAATCTTGCGCCGTCGAACGGTGACGGTGGCAAGCTCTCCAACGGGGCATTGAAGAAGATGATCGAGCGCGACTTTGATACTGTCGAAGCCTTTATCAAAGCGTTCAACACGAAGACCGCTGCAATCCAGGGAAGTGGTTGGGGCTGGCTCGTGAGGGTGCTGTTCAATTTAAAATGAATGCGATGTGACACTTGACTCAAGGGCTACAACACTACGGCTAAGAAGTTGGAAATTGTTTCCACAGCTAACCAGGACCCGTTGCTCTGTGCGCCATCTCGTTGATGAAGCAACCTCTGTGGTGCCTGATTTTCTTTTTCGCAGCGTATCATCCTATTATTGGTGTGGATGTTTGGGAACATGCATTCTACTTGCAGTACAAGAACGTTAAGGTTGATGTGTGTAAATACGATGTATTCATTGTTATTGGAGAACTGATTTCACTATCTACAGTACCTCAATGCGATCTGGAACGTTGTCAACTGGAAAGAGGCTGAAGCACGTCTCCAAGATATTCTCTGAAGAAGCTCGTGGGTTGACAAGTGCCTGTATCTGTATGGAATTATGTGAAAAGTATCTTCAATCCATTCCCTTCAGCGTTGTAAGAGTCTGCACTTGCTGTATGCCTGAGATGTGTCTGACGAATTGATCCTCTGGACTACATACGGAATATTTCCATTCTCGATGCTAAATTTAGACTAAGTCGTGGGCAATGGGGGCCGCAACGTGCCGCAACGCTGGTTCAGAGAAGTTATGTGCTGTTGAATGAGTCATTTCTTATAAAGGCATTTCCGGCGGGTGTCATGTTGCTGCGACGGACCGTGACGGAGACCGCTCGTAACATCAAAGCCGAGGAAGCTTCCGTTTTGGAATCCGAGTCAGCTCTTCGTTGTTGTTCAAGTGCTGCTAGGTCACTCGTCCTGTCTTTCGTCTGATTGTTTCCGGCTCTCATTCCTCGGGCCAACCACTTTCTGCGATCATGAACGTCTGCAAATAGTGGACACACACATTATTACTGGCTCATTATCTGACAGTCCAGGCATTCTGAGGGCTTCGCTTTTTGATTCGCATTTCTATGAAATCCGCATGGTCTTCCCGAAGTTGCTTTTGCTGCGCGCATTACGCGCGCCCTGACCTACGTTCTCTCACTATCCAATGAATGTCATTGTCATGCTCACTTCGAGCTATTTATATAAATTAGGTTGGTCTATCGACCTGGTCCAGACCGCCTCTTAGTGTTAGCATGTCGATCCATTGGTTTGTTCAACGTCATTGCACAGCGTGCTATATCTTCCCCTAATACCGAAACATCTCACTAGTTCTCCAGTACTGGGATCCTCAGTCAATCCAGTCCGAGGTGAGAGGTTGGCGCTTTAGAGGTTAGCGCTTTAGCTCTTTCGTGTGCAAAATCGTGGCTGTATATCAAGCTATGAGTGTCATGGTCAACCTTCCAGCACTAGTGACTGCACCCTTCTTTTATCCAAATTCTGTGGATGCCATATTCTGCGACGTCGGTCCCCTTAGCGAACTATGGCTACTATGGTGCGTATTTAGACACGCGACAGTTTCCTGAGCAGTACGATCATTCGTTAATGCCTTGTGTTCTACGACCGATGTGATGCAATGGTTCTAATGCTTTCCCTGTCATCGTTGCTTTGTTTCTCGCTCCGCTCCACCAAAACCTATAGTTTAATAGTCCTCAAGGATGAAGACGGTGTCTCCTTGGGTATGTGGCCTCCGCAGACGTGGAATCGGCTGCGGTTTCGTCGGACAGAATACTTTTGCTGACATGGACGGTGGATGTGCGGGCGTCAAGACATATACTATTACACGATCTCTCAAGCCACCATACATCCAGCTGCTCAATGATGTTGCATGAGTGGAGGATAATGTTATCTGCTTAGTAAGGGTTCACGTCTACATATTAAACGTCTACATATTAAACGTGTTCATGCTCATTTGGCAACAGAATAGACAGAAACAAGCTTTGTCGGTTGCCATTGGCGGTTGTCCGGAACTGACATATGTGCATGCGTATCGTTGTCATGTAACATAAAGAATTTGCCGTAAATACACCGATTGCGCGAAGTTCAGTAGACTTGAGCACAAACCACGTACACTGGAGGCAATGATGATGAGTCAACATGTCAACCATCGCCAAATTTAAGTAAAGCAGGCATGGAAGTTGCGCTTGTCAATCCCGATCTGTTTGTACGCGATCCTGGAATCCGGCTCTAAAGGAACGATCCTCCACTTATTATCTGTCGCCTACCTCGTTCAGCAGTTCATCTCCCCGGGTCCCTCTATGTTTTCTCAGCACAACGACCCTTTCTACCCGACACGATTCCAGCCACAGCAGTGGGATCCTGTTCCCGACAGCGTGCTTGAACAGTGCCCGCCCCCGCCGGCGATTGGGTCCGCCATCCACTGGGTGCGTTATATCTCAATCGGGTGCTGATTGTCGCGCCTGACCCGTGTTTCTGGCTGGCATCGCCTGCCATTGTGCCCCGCTTCTTTTCTATTTTTTCTGCCGACAACTTTACCGTGCGTGTGCCTTGTTTGTCTCGACATGGCCCCGCAAGTCGTACGGCCAATTCGCGGGCAAGATGGTGCGCGCCGAGCTCTACGAGATTCAGAAGGCAGATCTTGGTCGCAAGTATGTCGCCATCAAGTTCCGCGTCCGTCCCATAAGTCGGACTCCATTCCTCCGCGACACTGCTTCTCATATGCAAGTTTTGATAGATATGCAAAGGTTGACCGCCGTAGCATCGAGCCTCCTCCTGTCGTCGTCCTCCGCCTCTTCGAAGTCGACCCGGTCACTGGCGCCGAGCATGAGATCGACTCATATCAGTGAGATCCGCGCCATGTCAACATCTTTCGAGCTTCGCGATAACTGACGTTTTCGCACATTCTGGATCAACATGTAGTGACATCGTGTCTCCCGGTTTCCTATGCAGCGTCGATCTGCTCTATGGCAGCGAAGGGCCCATGCCTGTTGCGAGTGACTCGTCGGAGAGTCAAGTGCCATCCAGTGAAACCGACGCAGACCCTTATCTCGGCGTTTCGACTATGGCAACCGCGGCACAGGCCCCTCACCCGCAGAATTATCATGCCGGCTCGCAAAACTTTCCAGGCAATGCGAGCAACCTCACCAACAATCTCGTAGGATCCCGGCTTGTTCAACCGTGCAAAATTGAACTGGACGGCAAGAAAGTGATCGTGTTCGTGTTCACTGTGAGT
The DNA here is from genome assembly GCA_000934395.1 of Fistulina hepatica ATCC 64428. Lineage (NCBI taxonomy): Eukaryota > Fungi > Basidiomycota > Agaricomycetes > Agaricales > Fistulinaceae > Fistulina > Fistulina hepatica. Next base: position 313,188 of record KN881721.1, read on the forward strand.
ATATTTCCCTACATACTTGTGCTTGTTTTCGTGACGGTGTGTGTACAGGATTTGGCGGTAAAAATCGAGGGCATTTTTCGGCTGCGGTATCGCATGTTTGACCTGTTTGCGATGCCCACGGACCAGAAAATGCTTACCATCCAAGCTGAATATTGCGGGGGGGAATTTAGAATCTACTCTACAAAAGACTTCCCCGGTCTCCCGCCGTCTACAGATCTGACTAAGGTGTGTGTCTCAATCCGATTCATGTCACGGTCGTGTGACTCTTGAAACAATCCAGCGGCTCGCAGTCTTCGGAGTGAAACTGAACGTTCGTGAAACCGAGCGTAAACGCAAGAAGCGAGGCGACTCTGACGACTTGGTTGCGATGTCATCGATCCAACCGTCACACCGATAGGCCGCCACATGCGAAGCACCTGTTCATCCGCCCACTGCGAAGGTGGAGGGTGACCGTGCCACTGCACTGCACATGACTCTGTTCAATATACCTGCGACTGGCTTTGAAAGGCATTGACTACCGTCCGTTGCATCTTTCATTCACATCTATTACATCTGCATCCTCTAGCGCCTCAGCGTGCACCGATATCTTCGTGTCCATCTCAATTGTAATCTTTTGTCAATTTAGTCCCGGTCTTCCTTTCATGTCTGCGATGATTGGTTTCACGTTGCTCACGTCATTCTCAACCTGATTATCCAAATTTATATTTCATCGAATTTTTTTTCCATTTCACGCGCGATACATCTCCAGCCTTTTGTCTGTCGTACTTGCACATGGGCTGCACATACCTAAGCACGTCCATTCGCTATTCGCATATGTGCAGTTACTCCAGCACAATGAATAACCATATCCCTCCGTCTTATGTTACGACATATGTCAATAATGAACAATGCAGTAGCTATGTTCTACATTTCTTTCTCTGGTATACTTTGATGTTCTGTTTCGTAGATGGTTGTCAATAGATTAGTTGTTGTAATATCACTTTTCGGTGTGCAATACAGTGAGGTGACTCTACCTGTAGGTGAAACAAAATAGCTACATAGTAGTCAGTACATGAAATATATGTAAATGGATGTGCTCACGCCTCAGCAATATGAATCTATTCGGCTGAGGCAGTATCATGATGATCAGAAGGGATCGGAAATTTGAACGAAACATTATTATGTAATACTGCCTAGTTTGGATTGTCTTCTATAACGGGATGCTTGCGCTATGAGTCACCTGCACCGTTGTGTGACGCTTTTACCCGGTGCCAGCAGGGAGCAGTTGTCACGCGTGGAGCGTGATAGTCATACTTTGAACTTGGTCGACGACGTCGAGAACGACAAAGTCGACTTAGCCTGCAATGGCGAGTGCTCGCCCTCCCGTACGACCTATTCCGGTACCCACCAATGAGTACGCCCAAGGTCTGTTTCCTTTTTTCATACAATCGCAACGAATACTCGTCAACTTCCTGCATTGTTGCACACGCCCCTCTTGGGTCTACATCGAGCTCGCTGACATGGACTGTGAGTAGACTCTGGCCCCATACGGCAGGATTCGCGTTCATCGCAGGGACACCACTCCTCAAATGACCACTCCGCTTCTGATGGTGATCCCTTCACGAACCGCAGGTACTACGATGACGAGCGTTACGGGAACGTTCCCCACGATTCTCGCAGGGATACCCGCGATACCTTTGATACCGATGGGTGTGTCTGTGTACTCGTCTGTTTTCTCTCCGCATCTTCAACGACGGAATTTATTCAGATATAACGACACCGACTCTGATGGTTACAACACCCCATACCGGGACTACAATGCCAGCGATCGCAATCCATACGCTTCAGGTGTTTCTGTTGGCGCAGATTGTTTGTCTATTCTCTCATGACGCATATCCCGCTGTTGATTGGTATTGTACAGATCCTGCTGGCGGATATGCTCACGCTGACGCGTATCCTGCCTGGTCGGTCGATCGCGACATTCCTTTGAGCAAGGAGGAGATCGAGGACATTTTCCTCGATCTCACGCAGAAATTTGGCTTCCAGCGGGATTCTATGCGAAATATGGTGAGTTCTTGCACGGTGTGACGGTCGGTGACTAAAACACAACATGTCAATTCCGTCTGCAGTTCGACCACACGATGCACTTGCTCGACAGCCGTGCGAGTCGTATGTCACCTAACCAGGCGCTTCTCACCCTTCATGCCGATTTCATCGGTGGAAAGGATGCGAACTACAGACGGTACGTAGAGCGCTCGGCGCCAAGCTCGTTCGATGTGGTGCTCACGCACTTTCTCCAGCTGGTATTTCGCCGCACAGCTTGATCTCGATGATGCTGTTGGCGTGTCGCAAAGTAATGCGCTCACACGAGCGATCAGTCGAACAGGAGGTCCGAAGGGCCCGCCGCGGAACAAGGGAGGCAACATCGACCCTAAGCACCCTAAGAGTTTGGACCATGCATTGGAACGATGGCGGCAAGCTATGAATGCCATGAGTCAATATGATCGCTTGCGGCAGATCGCACTGTATCTCCTTCTGTGGGGTGAAGCAGCGCAGGTGCGCTTCATGCCTGAATGCCTGTGTTTCATATTCAAAGTAGGGATCTGCTGCGCATCTGAACCCTTTTTTTCACTGGCTGATGCTTTTTTCTAAGTGTGCCGATGATTACTACCGTTCATCTGAATGCCAGAACCGCATCGAGCCTGTGCCAGAAGGGTTGTATCTGCGCGCCGTGGTCCGGCCCCTGTACCGCTTTATCCGTGATCAAGGTTATGAAGTCGTGGAGGGCAAGTTCGTTCGTCGCGAGCGTGATCACGATCATGTCATTGGCTACGATGATGTCAACCAGCTTTTCTGGTACCCGGAAGGCATTGCACGCATCGTACTGATAGACAAGACCCGCCTCATCGACCTGTCCCCGGCACAACGGTTCATGAAGTTCGACCGCATTGAGTGGAATCGTGTGTTCTTCAAAACGTACTACGAGAAGCGCTCATTCGGACATCTTGTGGTGAACTTCAACCGCATTTGGATCATCCATATCGCGATGTACTGGTTCTATACGGCGTACAATTCTCCGAAGGTGTATCAGGTTACCAGGACTTCGAGCAATGGTTTGCATTCAAAAGCTTGGGCCTGAGCACTGTTTTCACGTAATCTCTTTACAGGTACTAAGACGACCACTAATCCTGCATCATTGACATGGTCATGCACAGCCCTTGGTGGCGCTGTGGCAACCCTCATCATGATTTCTGCAACAATCGCCGAATTTGGCTATATACCGACAACTTGGAATAACACAAGTCATCTGGGCCGGAGGTGCGTTTTCTCTTTTATTTCATCTGCGTCTATTCTTCGGCCTCTATCTGTTCCGAAGCCCTCGGCAGGCGGACGATCCTCACGTTCATCGTATCGTTCGTGCAGGCGCTTGTCGGATATATTGATGCTGTCCACCTTTTCCACGTCACCTGGCCTCTTGTGCCTTGTGCGCATCTGCGGGGCGAGGTTAACAGCTGTGGACTACATAGATACTGCTGTCCTTCACGATGGCCTTGAATATTGACTCCAGCTCTGCAGGCTCGTTTTCCTGTTCATCACTCTGGCGCTGACATGTGGACCAACGTTTTATATTGCAATTGCGGAGAACAATGGGTCTGGCGGAACGTTGACGCTTATCCTTGGTGCGTTGTATGCTTTTTTTTTTTGTTTCGTCCAGCTGACCACCTCGAAAAGGTATTGTACAGTTCGGCATCGCAGTGGCGGCAACATTACTTTTTGCTACAATGCCTAGCGGTCGTATGTTTGGTGACCGTGTCGCCGGCAAGAGTCGGAAATATCTGGCCAGTCAGACATTCACGGCCAGTTATCCGACGTTGACCCCGAAAGCACGATTTGCAAGCTGCGCGATGTGGTTCTTGATTTTTGGATGCAAGCTCACAGAGTCGGTGTGTCTTTTCACACGAACATGGTCGGCAAGCTTGCTCATGCGCTCGCACTCTATCACAGTATTTCTTCTTGACGCTGTCGTTCCGTGATCCTATTGGAGCTATGGTTGGCATGAAGATTTCGAATTGTAACGAAAAGCTGTTTGGCAATGCTCTTTGCAGAAATCATGCTGCATTCACTCTCGCGATCATGTATGTTGCAAGTGGAACAGATGCCATTGCCCATTATGCTCATTTATATCAGGTATTGCATGGACCTCGTGTTGTTTTTCCTGGACACTTTCCTGTGGTACATCATCTGGAGCACTGTCTTTTCTATCGGGCGCAGCTTCCATCTTGGGTTTTCGATCTGGACACCTTGGCATGACATCTTTCAGCGGTTACCCAAGCGTATCTATTCAAAGTTGCTTGCGACGCAGGATATGGAGATGAAGTACAAACCTAAGGTGAGCTGTAGGAACAATCATTATTTGTTTGCCCTCATTGCACGCCTATTGTGACAATTAAATTTTTCCCATGTTACTATTGTGTCGCGACGTGGCATCTGATTCGCCCCCTTTCAGGTCCTTGTCTCTCAGATCTGGAATGCAATCATCATTTCGATGTATCGGGAACATTTGCTGTCTATTGAACATGTGCAGAAGCTCCTCTACCATCAAGTGGATTCTGGGGAACCTGGTCGCCGTAGTCTGCGTGCCCCACCGTTTTTCCTGCGTCAAAGCGACAAGGTAGGTCGCAGAAGGAGCAGAAGTGATGTGCAATTTCTCACCTTCATTGGTAGGGGTTCAAGGGCAATTTTTTCCCCCCTGGATCCGAGGCTGAGCGCCGTATCTCTTTCCTCGCACAATCGCTATCCACTGATATGCCTGCACCTTTGCCTGTTGACGCCATGCCTACATTCACTGTTCTAACGCCCCATTACAGTGAGAAGGTGTGTAACTTCCACGTTCCACTTGTCCTCAGTCTCCATGCCTCTCCTAGATCCTGTTGTCCTTGCGTGAGATTATTCGAGAGGAAAATCAAAACACGCGCGTTACTCTACTCGAGTACCTTAAACAGCTGCATCCTATCGAATGGGATAACTTTGTAAAGGATACTAAGATTTTGGCCGAGGAGAGCGAGATGTTCAATGGTCCCAGCCCATTCAGTGATGAGAAGGTAACCTAGTAATTCCACTTTTGCCTTCAAGATGCTTAAATCCCTGTTTCAGCATCAGTCGAAGATGGATGATTTGCCTTTCTATTGTATCGGTTTCAAAAGCGCGGCGCCGGAGTATACCCTTCGCACACGTATCTGGGCCTCGCTTCGTGCTCAGACTCTCTACCGCACAGTATCCGGTATGATGAATTACGCCAAAGCGATCAAGCTCTCATATCGCGTGGAGAATCCGGAGGTCGTTCAACTATTTGGGGGCAACACGGACAAGCTTGAACGCGAACTCGAACGTATGGCGCGACGCAAATTTAAATTTGTGGTGTCCATGCAACGCTATTCCAAGTTCAACAAGGAAGAACACGAGAACGCGGAGTTCTTGTTGCGTGCTTATCCCGACTTGCAAATTGCTTACCTCGAGGAAGAGCCTCCTCGCAAGGAGGGTGGCGAGACGCGCATCTTCTCGGCTCTATTGGATGGTCACAGCGATTTCGACCCTGAGACCGGCCGTCGCCGTCCTAAGTTCCGTATCGAGCTCCCTGGCAATCCTATTCTCGGTGACGGAAAGAGCGACAATCAGAATCATGCCATCGTGTTTTACCGCGGTGAATACCTCCAGCTCATCGACGCCAACCAGGACAATTATCTGGAAGAATGTCTCAAGGTCCGCAATGTGCTCGGCGAGTTCGAGGAGTACAATGTATCGAGCCAGAGCCCGTACGCGCAGTGGGGTGCGAAGGAATTCGCGAAACGATCACCCGTTGCCATTGTGGGCGCTCGCGAGTACATTTTCTCCGAGCACATTGGTATTCTCGGCGACATCGCGGCCGGAAAAGAGCAAACGTTCGGGACGTTAACTGCCCGCGTGAACGCGTGGCTAGGCGGCAAACTGCACTATGGTCATCCTGATTTTCTGAATGCGGTCTTCATGAACACCCGTGGTGGTGTTTCGAAAGCGCAGAAGGGTCTTCACCTTAACGAAGATATCTTCGCGGGTATGAATGCTTTCGGACGAGGCGGACGCATCAAACACTCGGAATACTACCAGTGTGGCAAGGGCCGTGACCTTGGTTTTGGCACCATTTTGAATTTTCAAACGAAACTGGGCAACGGAATGGGCGAACAGATGCTCTCGCGCGAGTACTATTACCTCGGCACACAACTTCCTGTCGATCGTTTCCTGACATTCTACTATGGTCATCCCGGTTTCCAGCTTAACAACATGCTCATCATTCTGGCAGTGCAGTTCTTCATCGTCACATGTGAGCTGTTCGATCACCGACATTCAATTTGCAGGCTTCTCATGTTGTCCTTTTTCCAAAGTGGTATTTTTGGGCACGCTGAACTCATCGATCACGGTCTGCAAGTATGATTCTGCCGGCGTTCTGATTAACGGGCAAGGCACATGTTACAACCTCACGCCGGTGTACGACTGGATTCATCGTTGTATCATCAGCATTTTTTTGGTGTTCATTATTGCGTTCTTGCCGTTGTTCTTACAGGGTAAGCTTGAAGTTTTGTTTTTACGTGTTGACTTTCCTCATAGGTTCGTTAAGAACTTCTGGACGCTGGCACTTTCAGCGCCATCTGGCGTCTTTCAAAACAATTTATGTCACTGTCGCCTGTCTTTGAAGTGTTCTCAACTCAAATCTATACGCACTCGATTCTCAGCGACTTGACCTTTGGTGGTGCGCGTTATATTGCGACGGGCCGTGGATTTGCGACCACTCGCATCAACTTCAGCATTTTGTTCTCTCGTTTTGCTGGCCCTAGTATCTATCTCGGCATGCGCACCCTTCTTTCGTTGCTTTATGTGACGTTGTCCATTTGGACACCATTTCTAATCTACTTTTGGGTCTCGACGATGTCTTTATGTATCGCACCCTTCTTCTTCAACCCACATCAGTTCGTCTTCTCTGATTTTATCATTGATTATCGGTAAGTCTTGCGACTCTGGTGAATGCATGCAGCCTTATGTATTTGTACGAACAGGGAGTATCTGCGTTGGATGTCGCGAGGCAATTCACGATCGCATAACAACTCATGGATTGGTTACTGTCGGTTGTCACGTACTATGATTACAGGATACAAGAAGAAGAAACTCGGCCATCCTTCAGAAAAGCTCTCAGGTGACGTGCCTAGGGCAGGGTGGCGGGCCGTACTTTTTGCTGAGATCATCTTCCCCATCGTCATGGCCGTTTTGTTCACCATCGCATACATGTTCGTTCAGTCGTTCAAGGTGGATGGCGAAACTCCACCCAGCCCACTCATCCGTATTGCTATAATTTCCCTGGGACCTATTGTCAGTAACGCAGCAGTCCTCCTCGTCCTTTTCCTGGTTTCCCTCTTCCTTGGTCCCATGCTCGATCCGACTGTCCCTACGTTCGGTTCAGTCATGGCATTCATTGCACACATTTGTGGTGTTATTGCTATGATCGGATTCTTCGAATTCCTGGTGAGCCTATTCTCGTTTGTCAGTAAATTGTCATTCTGTTGCTTAAACATTTTTATCAGTGGTTCCTCGAAGAGTGGGATACCTCGAAGGCCGTCCTCGGCCTGGTGGCGGTTATCTCCATTCAGCGCGCGATACACAAGGTATTGATTTCTGTGGTGTTGACGCGTGAGTTCAAGCATGACGAGACCAATCGTGCGTGGTGGACGGGTCGGTGGTACGGGCGCGGTTTAGGGGCGCACGTCATGTCACAGCCTCTTCGTGAATACATAGTCAAGATCATTGAGCTGTCTTTGTGGAGCTCAGATCTGCTACTCGGCCACTTCCTTCTGTTCCTTTTGACGCCCGTCGTTTTGACTCCTTACTCCGATCGCTTGCACGCAACTATGCTCTGTAAGTTTCCCTTTTTTATTTTTGTTCTATTTTTGTTTCCTTTTCGTATATGCTTGAGCTTTCGCTAACTTTTCACTCAGTCTGGCTGCGTCCGTCGAAACAAATTCGCGCGCCGTTGTTCTCTATCAAGCAGAAGCGGCAGCGGCGATGGATCGTGAGTCCATTTTGTCGTTCTCTGCATATTCTTACTAAGTGTGGGTTCAAAGATTATCAAATACGGCAGCATCTATGCCTTCGCTATCACGCTTTTTGTCACGTTGGTTCTTGTCCGTGAGTGCCGTGTTCCCGCTTAGCATTGGGAAAATGTTTTGATTGTCGCGACCATTTCTCCTCTTCCAGCACCACTTTTGCAACAGCACCTGACGTTCACTTGTCAAATCTGCAAAAACGTATAATGAATGATCAGAACTCATCACGGACGAACGGACAAGCTGTGCTATTAAAGTGTTCGTAATGTTTTTGTTTTCGCCGTTTACATCCTGGTCGCACGCACGAACTTTTCCCTTTTCTAATCCATGAGCGGCATGGTATTTATCCATATACATCTCGTGCAACTTTGGTTCCTTGTCGCGTCATGACTTGCCCCTGCGTTATCGTACATATCCCCAACCTACAACACCAATCTCTTTCATTCCAGACCTTGGGCTGCAATAATACATGACATGTTGTTCACGATGCGAGGTAGATATTTGTACCACAAGTCTTAGTCGCGGGCGGACAGTTTACTCGTGTTACCGGTTCCGCATTTGTCTATATTACTATAATGATATCGATGGTCTTTTGTCTTGTCTTTTTTTATCTTTCCATCGTGTGAGATGTTCTAGTCAGCTACATTGTAAGAGCCGGGGGACTCGCCCATTATTGGACATGATAGAAGATGACGTTCCGCTTCGACTTCGCCCGGTGCAAGCCATGTGCTGACCGCGTTCTTTCACGCCAACCATCACGGCGTCCGGCTGTCTTCGGTTTGGCGCTTTCTTCCAGGCCCTTCGAAGTGCTCAGCACGTCGTGGTGTTGGTCCTCGCCTTGTCTTTCTTCCCCGGTGGAGAAGCCATAGGCTTAGATTTCGTTGTCCTTGCATCCGTTTTTGCTTTTCAATTGAACAGACTCAGAATATTTGACGTCTTTTTGTATCATTTTCTCATTCTGGCCATCGTGTAATTGCAGATATCGCAAGTCGGCAGTCAGCCACCATGCTCATTCGTGTCGTCGTCCCTGCGCCGCATCCGACAGTGCTCTTTTCGCTCGACTTCCGTGACCTCAATGACCGGTTGCCCACTCCACCTGGGTGGGCAGCACAAATCGCTGCTGTGCATACCGACGAGCTCGAGTTGCCCCGTTACATCCACGCCTTCGACAAAGCGGCGGGCATACCGTCGTTGCTTGAGCATGTCACTTTTGATCTCATAGAGCGCACAGTGGAGAGCCAGTATCAAGATGGCACTGTCGAACAGTGGCCACTGGAAAGAGAATCGCTGCTGGCCTCGCTTCAGGACGTCCTGTCGGATATCAGGTTGTCCGCTGCAGCCGCCGAGCAGGAGAAGCGACGTGAACGTATGCTGAAGCAAAGACGGCGAGAAAGCAAAAGACCGAAAGTGACGTCCGTCCCCCACGACGTTCGACCCAAAACCAAGCGCCTGCCACTCTTGTCATGGTTTTTGTGAGTGTCCTTTTGCCGTCGTCTGGTTCTTTAGATGATGTTGACCTCGGCAGCAGATCGATTGTTGCTAGTAAGGAGTTCAGTATTTGCGAGCCGGACGTCTCGATCGAGGATGTACGGCAAGAGCACGAAGATGAGAATGTGATTCCTCTGCCTCCATTATCCTCTCGTGTTCTTCGCCGCCGTGCGCGATCGACGCTCGTGAACACGTTCCGTCTGCACGTCCTAACGGAGCTACGTCGCCGATTCTCTGTTCCCGATTACTACACGTGGGTCCTCCGGAGCATGTTCCAACGCTCCGCCTACAGAATGCTTGAACTTGTGGCTGAACATGAAGGTTGCATTCCCCAAGCGTTGCCCGACCGGCTCAATTCGTATTTTTCGCAATGTTCCTCCCCGCATTTTGCTGAGAGTGTCGCTATCCCCTCTTCGCCTAGCCTTGATGACGGCGACGATGCAGACTCCGACACGGACGGAAGCTCTGTACACACACCCTCTGCTTCTCATTTTCGTCTATTGGGCAGTCTAGCCACGTCACCATCTGGGCGCTTTTCATTGTTCGACAAGAGCAGTCCAAAGTTTGCGGAGTATAAGGCATTTGCAGAGGTGACGTTACGACTACGCCATCTACTGCTTTGCGCACAGGAGGAGCATGCAGCAATGGAAATGGAGCTGAAACAAATTTCCATCATTCTTGAAATCGGTGCGCGTCGTCGCGCATGGTCGGACAATGCGCTTAAGGGCTCTTCCTATGCGGACATGGGTCTGTCGGCTCCTTCCCGTAGTTCGCCTCTAGCGCGCTACATGTGGTCTGGGGACGACTATGAATACGCTCCTGACCACGAAGAGTACGTCGAACTGGGTCCGTTACACGTTGGTCCTCAGGTGTGCGAAGCCGATCGTGCCCACCTCGTGGTACGGCGCTTCCGTTCGTTCAATGTCAACTCGGACAATTCGCCGCCTATGTGCGAGGTGCAGTTGCAGGAAACCAATAATGACACGGAGATATCTTTGGCATCATTTGCCCTTACGCTTGTGGACTACGACAAGGAACAAAACGATGCGAAACTCGGGGCTTGCGCAAATAGCGTCTCTAGGTCGTCGAATAGTGTCTTGGTTGCTCTCACAAGCCCCCCGGAGCGTAAGTCGAAGCTTGCTGGAGCGAAGCGAGTATTCCGTCGTGCGTCTCGCCAGAAGAAGCCACAGCCTGATGTACCTTGCCCTGTGGCCATTGTGCCCCAGGATGAATATCTTCCGGATGTGCCTGTGTCCGTGGCCAACGACCCTCAGGAGTGGGTTATTTAGCCTGGACGCGCCATTGAACGTGTTGCTTTTCTCGTATTTGGTCTTTTTTATCCATCATCTTCCGTCTCATGCTTTTATTTTTGATATCTGGTTCCTTCGCTGCTGCCATTGATTTCATTTGCACGTCAGAAAGCCTCAAGTCTCATTCCTCTCCATCCATGTATTGTCTCCGTTTATCTTGCACATGCATTCACGTATAAGTTCAACACAGCATTCCATGGTCTTACGGACTTTTAGTCCTCGAATTCGTTATAATCTCTCTTCGTCGTATCACATTTGTTTGGTCATTGACGCCACCGTCATCTACCATATGCGTGTCATCATCAGCCCATCGCCTTCATTACTCCAAAAAGTCCCCATCACTCGCTTCGTGCTAGTACATGCTCTGTTTTGTGCTCTCATCTTGCCATCTTGTTCGCCGTCGCCAGCATCGTTCATCTTATCTTGCATCTAAGTAATGTTCATTCATTTCTCCAAGCCGAATATCGCATGTATTACTACATATCCACAGTTAGTGTTTGCTCAGATAGTCACGGGAAAGATATATAATTACTCTTTTCGGGCATGTTAGCATTAGAGAAAAGTGCGGAAACGTAATTCATGATTGTGATAAGGTGTCGCCGAGTTTGACTGACTGGAAAATGTAGCTGTTATGCGTCCGAGCCTGTCTTGACCATGCAGGATGTAAGCAATGGGCTTTCCAAAAAAAAACCTGATCATGGTCCGACACTAGTTCAGCTGAGGATCGAACTCAGAACCTTCTGTCACCCTCAAGCTACAAATTGGGCCAAACAGAAATCATAACCATTAGGCTGAACTGTCATCACAAAATGTGGTGAGCGTAGAGATAATTGCATGTTACTATTAGGGTTAGAAGTATGTAAAGTCGGGGTTAGGGGTAGACTCAGGGGGGGTTGCAGTTAATGCGATCATGTGATCTGGGGTGATGTGCTCGAACTACAGTTTGTCTCTTGACCGCCATTGCGTTCCATCTAAAGCAATCGACGGATACAACGTGCTCTATCTCTCATTCTTATACTTTGTAGGATGAATAGGAGCCCCCCTTCCAGTCCACAGCAGACACTGTCGACTAGTAGCAGCCTGACCATGCAATACGCCGTGAGCGACTCAGCGCTCAGACATAAGAGTACAACATATTCCAGCTCAGATCTTTCAATAAAATCAACGCGCGCAGCACTCTCCTCTACAACATTCCAGTCTACACCCGTGCCCCTCATCTCCATGGCCAGCTCTCCAACGACCTCCTTTGCCAGCAGCCCTGGCCCTGCCCTTGTTCCAGGACGGCAGAGACGTGTCACTTTGCAGAAAAAGAAGAGCACGTCTTCTACTGGTGAGGTAACGCTCGTCAGTGATAATGTCACTCTCGTGAACGGAAAGCCTTTGTCGACTGCTATGGCCGCACAATACTGGTCAGCAAGAGCTCTGCGTGCAGAGATGCTCCTGGAAACGCAGGCGAATCATCATACTCAGCTGCAAGAACTAGCGCGTGCGGAAAATGTCAAAAGACAGGCTAGTGCCACTTGTTGATTCACGAATTTATCTACCTCATCTTCCTCTCGGCAGGTTATCATGCACTATTATGATCGTGTCATAGTGCGTCTCGACATATGATTTCTCACTTCAAGTATCAACCTCAGCACAGATGATCCTCGTCGCTGTAGTGCTTATTCTCTTCACGGTTGTCATCTGCTTCGCGGTGCAGCGTAAACCGGAGCGAAACCGCTCTTTTGCTCATTTCACGATACCCGTTTTGTCTCCTTTTGCATCTGTGGTGAGTCGACGAGTATTTCGACACAAATTTTTCCTCCTTGCCTGAATTCCAAGCCTCTGCCTCCATAACGTCTACTTGTGCTTTTCTTATGCCGTTCCTATTTTGTTTGTTTCGTTCTCTGTTCTGCTCTTTGCTCACGATTGTCGTGTTAGATTGAACATGAGACCTCGGTCATCGGTTCAAAAACAATATCTCTATTTGTTGTATGCTTTTGCGTCCTGATTTATGCCGTGTTCCGACACTGGGCATCGCGACCTCGATGATATATCCGTTCTCTCTGTCTCTTGCGATTTTCCGTGAGGCCAATATGAATATAAGAATGGCAAGAGGCGATGAGGCTCTCGGAATAGCCCTCTTACCAAGCCCTGAGGAAAGAATCATCAAGCGGCGTCGTCCACAAGGTCCTTCCATGACGCTCAGCTGCAGGCCAAGGCAGGAGTCATTCCCACCATTCTCGATAGTCGAATCCTCTAAGATCAGATAATCGACAACGGATAAACGGCGTAGTGCGGAGAGCCGGTCAATAGCTCTTACAGAGGTCTATCTGGCTCGGTCCTGTAGACTCGGCCGGCGAAGGATGACAATTCTATGCATATCGAATCTTCGGATTGAAGTTTCCCAATTCAACTGGAAGAACTCGTGTCACAGTCGGGGCGCCTCCTTCCCCAGCCATCTCATTTGCATCCATCGTTGACCGGGACCGTGCAGCCATATTGTCGTCTTAGACAATCCATTCAACATCCATTCTTCCAGTCATTCGCCATGACTCGACCTAGCGTGCTTGTGTTGTATGGCCAGATACCAAAAGCCCATTCTCTGTGTCTCTTGTCTACCGTCTTGCCTGCAGAAGTGGATAGTATTTTCTATTGGATATCGGTTCGTTATTCAGAAAGCGCTTACCTCCACTTTCGTGGTCCTCGCTCGTATGCGGAATCCGATTTGGGCCGATCCTTCTGCCTGTAACAAGGCAGAGCCTTGTTTATGGCCATAACAGTGAGCGTTGTTAATATGCGGGATATCCTCGATCGAAATCCCCATGCGACATTCTAGTCAACGTTCTGCCAAAGTGTCGCTCCGAATCTGGATCCCTATAGTATCCATAGTACGCACACTTGCATATTGATCATCTGGTATCCGTACCCGTGAACTTGACGTGGAGCCGATATAGCGCTAGCCAGGTTTTCGGCGAATGTGAGCTCTGGATTTTCCGCAGTCGATGTGATGCCCATGATCTTTTCGTTACCTCGAAACGGTGTTGAGATTGAAATTTTTTTCATTGCTAAATGGTATCTTTAGCGTGGTTTTGGTTTTTTTTTTTTACGGATCCCTTTGACAGAATAAAAACCACTGCAATAGCGTGCTCATATCTACTGCAAGCTTAAGCGCTACGATATTCGGTTACACACGTTCATGGGATTTGCTTTTTTTTTTTTGAGCCCAAGTCCCGCCGGATGTCCTTTCCTCCGATTATATTGCAAAAAATGAAAACATTGTTAGTACAAGAGCACTATTGATATTGATGTGATTTCCCTATTTGGAAATGTATGAGTTCCCTCAGTTCTGTTCTCGGAAAAGTAGCAACTTGTCTATCGTTACCGCTAACAGTTATGTATGCACTGTAGCAGCGCGAAATCTTGCTGCTCAAAAACCCTCACGATCTGCATCGTTGAAAGTATCTCTCTTGCTTGTTCTCTCGTTTGCCATGTTGTCGTCTTTCGGCACGGCTGCACGGTTCTCAGGAGCAAGCCGACGTCTTGCCCAGTGTCCGCTGTTTCATTCTGCAAAGAGACGTGCATATGCGACTGCAGATTCTCAAACTGTTCGCATTGTCGAAGTTGGTCCGCGTGATGGCCTGCAGAATGAGAAGGGGATCATACCATTGGACCTCAAGGTCCAACTTATCGACCGTCTTGGACGTGCCGGTATGAAGGTTATCGAGGCTGGTAGCTTCGTTAGTCCGAAATGGGTTCCACAGGTGCATTTCTGATAGAGCTCCTAATAAGTGTATCTTATAGCATGGATATGATTTCCAGATGGCAGACACGCCTAGCGTTCTTCAGCGTATAAGCCATCCCCCAGGCGTTCGGTATCCGGTGTTGGTCCCCAACCGGCGTGGTCTCGACGATCTCCTTGCATTGCTAGAACAGCATCCAAAGGCCTCGTTGGTTGATGAAGTAGCGGTATTTACGGGCGCCACGGACGCCTTTACACGCGCGAATACGAACGTGACCGTCGCAGAGTCCTTAGCTAAACTAGAACCTGTAGTCCTCGCGGCGAAAGAACGTGGCATGCGCGTACGTGGATATGTCAGTGTCGTTGTTCGATGTCCATATTCGGGGGCCGTCGACCCGAAAGGCGTACGCGACGTCACGAAGGCTCTTATCGATATGGGTTGCTATGAAGTCAGCTTGGGAGATACTGTCGGTATGGCTACTCCGCCCCAAGTACGAGAGATGCTCGATGAGGTGACGAAGAGCGTCGACGTCGATCTTCTTGCGGTGAGCTGAATTGCACTTGCAACGTTGTGATGAAACTCAGGATATTGACACGACATCGTCAGGGCCATGTGAGTTTTCATTTTTTGAATTTTGTATTCGTCTCACGGTGTCCTTGAGCCAGTTTCACGATACGTATGGCACTGCAGTAGCTAATGTCTTTGCTGCCTTGGAGGCTGGTGTGAGAGTCTTTGATTCATCTGTGGGAGGTCTCGGTGGATGTCCTGTAAGTGTTCTTGTTAAACTCTGCGAACCAGAGCACTGACTGTGTCCACGCCAGTATTCTCCTGGGGCTACGGGCAACGTAGCCACGGAAGACCTCGTCTACGCACTCACTACCCGTTCTTCAGGACCCTCAGATATCGATCTCTCGGAGCTTGAGGCCATCAATCTAAACGAGCTGGTGGACATCGCTGCTTGGATTAGCTCCGAGCTCGGGCGTCCCCTAACGAGCCGTGCTGGTCGTGCCATCTTGGCTCGACGGGCGCGCATGGAGGTTAAAGCGAAACTATAATACATTGTCATCCCCATCTCTGTCGCTGCACTATTGAATAACAAGCTCCCTTAAAGCAAGGCCGGAGACGAACTTGCCCGCGGGGCCGTCGCCTCGTTCTACTGCGCAGTGGCCCGAAATATCTGAACATCTCAGCGCACGTTGTTTTTCGTTCTCGTCAAATTCTTGAGGCCTCCAAATGATCACCAGGGATCATTGTTGAGATTCGCCGGCCCGTTGGCGTCGCGTGACGGGAGTATCCACTAACATCCAGGTTCTCTGTCGCGTATAAGAGGGCAGCACCACTCACCTGCAGGAACGTCGTGTCAGCAAACATGCTCAAGAGTTTTCGGGCCGCGATTACCACGTTGGTGGTTTTCGCTACGACATGTGTCGCTGCACAATGCGTTATCAAGCCCCTTGGCTACGGGCGTGATGATACAAACCAGGTCAGTACGGCATTCTGTCAGTACTGCTATTCTTTGAGTCGTTGATGCGTTGCAAAGGTGGAAGCAGCCATTGCTAAATGCGGCCACTATGGCACGACTGTGTTCCAGCCGGGATCATATAATATTACGAGGTGGATGGACTATACGGCTTTCGAGAAACCGAGGTCACATATTTACTCACGCACTTTTCTCTAGGAAAATGACATGGGATCTTGTTCATTCGCATGTCGATCTACACGGGCTTCTGAACGTGAGTTGTTTATCTTTCAATAGCGGACAACATAATGACTTCTACAATAGTTCGTGCCAGATATTGAATACTGGTTGAATGCAGACAATACGTACCGTGTTGTCTTCATCCAAGTGAGCATATTGATCCGGGATATCGATACTTTCGAAATGACTGTTATGCAGGACCAGGCCTCTTGGTTTGTTTTGACCGGCCACGACTATATCGTAGACGCCCACAATACGGGTGGGATCCAAGGGAATGGACAGGTATGTTTACATCATTCCCTTCGTCGCGCAGAATTAGTTCATGTGCGGTGATAGCCATGGTGGGAATATTACGAGAATCATACGCGTGAAGACGGCGATGGGCGCCCCATTTCTTTGACCATATACAAGTCGAGCAATGCAGCTGTCAACAATTTCCTCATCGAGTCGCCGCCGTTCTGGTGCAACGCCATTGCTGAGTCGCATGACGTAGTGTATGATGGGATGAATTGCAATGCGACCAACTCGAATCCCGCTTACTACGGACAGAAGTGAGTGGATATTGCGCATGTGGCGCTTTGGTTTCTATTGACTTGCTGGGCAGCATCGTTCCGAATACGGATGGTTTGTCGCGATTGCTTGAATCGGCTTATATTTTTCTTATTAGGAAGCGCAGGTATCGATTTCTATCGCAGCAACCGCGTTACCGCTGTGAATTGGCAGGCAAGTACCGAAAACGCTGTGAGAAGACATGATGTAATTCACACGCTGACAAAAAGATCACTAATGGCGATGACTGTATTGCTGTCAAAGGAGTGGGTATTTTCACTCATTACTCGTACCCTCTTTAGTTCGTATCGACCGTGTTGCCTTCAGAATTCGACGAACGTGTTCGTGAATAATCTCACGTGTTATGGCGGAAATGGGATTGCTTTTGGATCGTTGGGGCAATACTGGAATCTGGTACGAGTTCGAAAACTTATATTTCAAGCAGAGTATAAGCTGATTTTGCCTGACGTAGTCTGACTATGTCGAGAATGTTTTGATCGAAGACGTTAAGGTGCGTCGGAAGCTTGAATGGTGTGAAAAGTGGCATGTGAACGCAAGCTTTACCAGATACTTAGGATCAACGAGAGCATTCAACCGAATATGGAATATGGAGTGAGCATTGATTGGCTCATTTGTACGAAGTTCCGGATTTGCCGAATATGCTTTTCTCTAGGTTTACTTCAAGAGTTGGACCGGGGAAATTGTCGGAGTTCCGCCGACTGGTGGCGGAGGAGGAACGGGTGAGATATATTTCAGCACGATCAGCAGCAACAGGTCTGACTTAGGAACGAAGGCCTTGTGACCAACGTCACTGT
The DNA here is from genome assembly GCA_000934395.1 of Fistulina hepatica ATCC 64428. Lineage (NCBI taxonomy): Eukaryota > Fungi > Basidiomycota > Agaricomycetes > Agaricales > Fistulinaceae > Fistulina > Fistulina hepatica. Next base: position 330,882 of record KN881721.1, read on the forward strand.
ACGAAATGTTTATCTTGACCAAGCTGACGACGCACTTGCGTTGTATCAAACTAACAGCGGTAATTCGTGAGCAGGTTGAATTAACGATGCTGGCGCATGACTTACTCGTTTTACAGGAGTGAAACACCCTCGACACTCATGTTTGCGGACCTGAGGTTTGTCAATTGGACTGGAGCAATAAGCAGCGACGAGTGTAAGAGGCGTTAGTCTCATCCACATACTGTATACTTACACATACCATACAGTGGTCAGTTTGGCATGCAGTCCAGCCGTCGGATGCTGGAATATCACTTTTGAAGATTGGGACGTTACTGTACCATCTGGAGAGAATGCGACGTCTAGCTGCTCAAACGCGTATGACGTTGAAGGATTGGATGGTAAGTGTGCTGTACACTAATGTTCTGTCTGTCGATTGTCTAACAAATGTCAGTGACATGCACCTATACGACGTAACGAAAGAAATGACCGAGAAAAAACAATGATTGTTGAAGTGGAAGGTGCCGATGTAATAAAATCATAGCTGTCAGTAAGAGTATTTCAATCGGTTTTTAACTTTAAGTTCTTGGGCTTGAGTCTTGACGCGGACGGCTTGCCATGTTGGTCGCTCTCATTTAGGTATGCAAGTGCTAGCACTTATCCAGATCTCTGCATGTGTCGTCCTGTGGGCCTGCAGATTTCCTGTTGTAATCGAAAAAACTTCAACCTACATTGTACTCATAAGAACGCATCGCCGTCTAGATGACCGTTGGAGACCGAAGTTCACCGCCCGAACACCGTGGGCCGGGGTGATTGGTGATGGCAGAAGATGCCGTTGCCTTGACAGTGAGCTGGACCAGGCCGAACACGACACGCGATGTCAACAACCGTCACTTCCTGTCGTTCATGGTTGATGACCTGAGTGTACTGCGCTGTCTTCTGCCTGTCGCAATCGTCAAACTTGGAGACCTGACGGTTGCAATTGCTATGGAAATTCTTTACGGCTGGCACTTTCGAGTGATGGGGTCAGAAAATAGCACGGGTATCGTCCTTCATAAGGCTCAGCTGACTGCGAAGCAGTCTCCAACCACTCGTGGCAGCTCTCCCGCCCGCTTTTTGATATTCTACATTTTTGCCTTGGTCTACGCTGGACGTTACAATGGCTTCTTATCGTCAGTCGGGAGGGGGTCGTGACTTCGGTAATGGCGACGCGCTCAAGCAGCACGTCGACATGCGGCCTACTGAGAAGGCCACCATGCGCCCCAACTGGACGGAACACTCTAGGCTGCAGGGTCTGCAGCGTAACTCCACTCTTTCGTTACACTCCATTGAGCCTTCTGGTCCGCTCACCCGCAGAGAGAGGTTCAACGTCTGGATGATTAACGAGGGTGGCAAGCGCCTTTTCTTCGCCGCGTTCATATTTCTGCACCTCCTAGTCATCTTTCTCGGGGGCTTGCATTATAGACTCCAGGATAACCTCAATGACGCCAGGGCTACGTTTAGCTGGGGCTACAGTAAGTACCTTGTTCCTGATAGTGCCGCTGCCTTCTTAGTGTCATCCATAGTTGTCGCTCGTACGGCCGCTCTTGTGTGTCATGTCGACATCATTTTCATCTTGCTTCCTGTGTGCCGGAACTTCATTTCCATGCTTCGACGCACGCCTCTTAATGATGTTGTTCCTTTCGACAAGAACCTTACTTTTCACAAGGCCGTCGCTTGTTCCCTCGCGGTCTTCTCGGTTATCCACATCGGTGCACACATGTATAACTTCAGCCATCTGGCGATCATTAGCGAGACCACGACCGCTGCTCGTGTAAAGGAATTCTTCCTCCTCAACTTTTGGACCGGCCCTGGTCTTACAGGCTGGTTCATGACCCCGGCGTTTTGTGTTATCATATGGTATGCGAGGGAGAAGGCTAGGCGTGCCAACTTCGAGCGATTTTGGTATTCGCATCAAATTGCCATCATCCCGTTTTTCGTCCCTTGGCAGATGCATGGTATGTTCTGTCTGATCAAGCCGGACTTTCCGCCATACTGTGATTACAACATTGTTGGGGTGTTTTGGGTGAGCGTTCAGAAGCACAAGCATGTTTTTATATTGCTCAGACCTGATTTAGCGCTATTTTCTTGTTGGTGGTGTCATTTACATCACTGAACGCATTTGGCGCGAGATACGAGCACGTAAGGAGACCACGATTTCGAAGGTCATTCAACATCCGTCGAATGTTGTGGAACTTCAGATCAAGAAGCCTAGTATGCATACCCGCGCTGGCCAGTACATCTTCCTCAACTGTCCCAGTCTCTCTTTCTTCCAGTGGCATCCTTTCACTCTGACTAGGTACTTCACTGGTTAGTGGACTTCTGTATCCTCGTTGACCTGTCTTTGTAGTGCTCCCGAAGAGGACTATATCTCCGTTCACATTCGTGTCGTTGGTGATTTCACGGCTGCTTTGGCGGACGCCCTTGGTTGTGAGTTTGACAAGAAGGGCGGCATAGTGGACGACGTGTCTCTCGCTAAGATGCCACTTACTCGACCGCTCCCGAAGATCATGGTTGACGGCCCGTATGGTAGTGCTAGTGAGGACTTTGCCAAATTCGAGACTGTCCTGTTGGTTGGCGCTGGTATTGGTGTTACACCTTTTGCCTCGTATGTGGTACAAGCTTTATTACTTGTTCCTACGCTAATGTTTCCTGTTCAGCATTCTCAAGACCATCTGGTATCGCATGAACCACTCCAGTAAAGAGAAGCCAACACGTCTTTCGAAGGTGTGTGTTTTTGTTCGTGTTGTCGGGATACTGCTGAATTTTAACCTATAAGGTTTACTTCACTTGGGTGATCAAAGACTTCGGTGCTGCGGAATGGTTCCACTCTCTCCTGCATGCAATTGAGGAAGAAGACACGGAAGGTCGCATTGAGATCAGTCTCTATTTAACTGCGAAGGTGAAGGCGGACGATATCAACAATATCTTCGTATGTGGAACGCGCTTGCTACTCTCGTCGTTTACTAACTGTGCATTGAAAAGGTGCAAGATGTTGGTGCTGAGAAGGACGCGGTGACGTCCCTGCGCGCCCCGACTCACTTTGGACGTCCGAACTGGGACCGCGTCTTCAAAGGTCTCAGCGATAAGCACCCCGAGACTGATGTTGGCGTGGTACGTGCATTTTCCCTTGATCCCTTCTGATTGAGACTCTGACTCTCGTGTTGTCAGTTCTTCTGTGGCCCGCCGGTGTTGTCGAAACAGCTGCACCAGATGTCGAACAAATATTCGAAGCCTAATGGCACCCGTTTCTTCTTCGGCAAGGGTTAGTGTTCCGTCTTTGTTCTTAGGAGACCACCGTAAAGCTAATGTTTTGACTTTAGAAAACTTCTAAACTTTGTGGTTGGAAGGTTCGCACAAGTGCTGGTCATTTTGTGGGAGTTGTAGTACCAGTTAGCCGTGAAGTTTTTACGGTTGTTTTTCGAGTAATTCCTTAGTACATTCGTTCAATCAGAGTTTATTTTGCGGACTAAATGACGGGTGGAGTAGTTATGCTATGGACTCTTTGATGTACCGGGTAATTGTAACATAAATTAGAGCACAGGTTTGTGCGAGCAACGTCGGTATTATGTTGGCTTTGAGAGTTGGTTGGTAGACGATGTTCGGACAGACTTGGGAGTGGATTGGCGAGGAGACATGCATGCGTTTCGTTCTGGCAAGAGCTTGTAAAACATTTCATCCTGATACATGGAAGTCGCAGTGAAATACGTAGTGTCATAGGACGAAGCGCAAAGAGTTGCAGCGGGCGACGAGCCGGTAATACCGACAGAAATCGAGGCCGTTGACCGATTCAGCGTATTTTCAATGCTAGCCAGCAGTCTACGCTGAATCTTGGCATGATGCTCAAACCCCTGTTTTTCCGTGAATAAGCAGACAAAAACTACCACTACAACGATCTCGTACCAATCGATCGCCGCCACTGACAACACGCTTGAGAACATTCTGTGTGCGAGACAACCGAGCGACGGGAATTTGCTGGAATGATTTGACGGCCGTTGAGCTCGATCTACCGCCATCGATTTTGGTTGCATTTTCACTTGCCAAACTTCTATGGAATGTTGGACGAATACGATGGAGGCGAGGACTCAGGTGGTGAGATGGTGGGGCTTGAGAGGCGGCTTGAGGCGCCGGAGAAATACGCGACGCCACTTTGCCCTTTCCAGAATGCTTAAGAGGAAGTAGGGGCATCGGAGAGGAAAAAGACGATGCTTCCATGTCTGAAGAAACAGATGACGACGATGGCTTATGGCACGATGCAGGCAGGCGCTGGTCGGTGGCACGTCGGGCCAGAGGGACAATAACGAAACGAGGAGCGACGTCAGACGATGAAGCAACCGAACACTTGGCAAGCCCATCTGACGTGACAATATGTAGCGCAGGCAAAGAGGAAGACGACGCCTTTGCTGGCGGCTTCGAGGAAGTACACAACAGCGGCGTTCGAGACAACTTCAGCCCAGCGTGTTGAGTTGTAAGAAAATGTGCGGAAGATTGTTTGTTAACCGCCAGGTTTGAGATAGAAACAGGTTTTCCATCGAAAGAAGATTTCTCAGGAAGTCTGGTATGCGGACCAGCAGTGTCATCTAATTCGGACACCACTAAGGCTGCAGACACTGGATTCGCATCCAGCTGAGCAGAGCCTGACGTACGAGAAGAGGCAAGTACATATTCTCCTGGGAAAATTGGCGCCAATACGTCTTCTGAAGGCATATCTATAGGATCGACATCCAGCGAGGCGGGCAAAACACGACAAAAGGACGGCAGGGATGTAGACGATGAATCCCCGGAGGCAGAATAGGTCGTCAAGTTCTGGTACCGAAGACGATCCAAGAATGAGTCCATATCGCCTTGCTGCACCGCGGAAAGAGTCTCCTCAAAACAAGAATCAGAAAGCAAAGATTTGAGATCCACCGGTGGCGAGAGGAAATTGGACCAGTAGATGATTTCCTTTGTCAGTACTCGTAACTCCCGCCTAGCACACGCTATATCTTGGATTATGCTTGTGTACGCTTCCTGTGCAGGAGGACCAAAACAAGCCTCCAAGGCTTGAGCCCACAACGAGTCGAGAGGCTGGCAAGCGGCAGCGCGTATACGACTCGGACTTGCAAGATCTGACTCGTCAATGTTATTGTCGCAAGTATTCATCCGGACAGATTTCAACGCATCCACTGCCTGAATAAATAACTCGAGTTGAGATATCTTGCTTTGCAAGCAGGCGATAGAATTGCGGACTGCTTCCTCTTGCGTGCTTGCCAGGCTGTGTTCCTCTTGCTGCACCCGACGTAAATCGCGGTAGAGTTGGAGATCCTGTCGGCAAGCGGCGATTTCTACTTCCCACGAAAATTTCGCTTGAATGAGCCTTGAGTTTTCATGTTGCAGCTCGCGTTCGCGACACGTCAATGACAAGAGCTTGTTTCGAGCATCAGCCGTCAGATTCAAGATGGAATCCGCAGAAACGCTGGCGCGGAGGGCAGTGGAGAGCGCTAAATCAGCCGATGTCTGTCCAGCCATAGATACGCATGAACGGGAGGTAGAGTGGTTGATAGGATGTGGGGTCGAGACTCGAGACTAGTATTGGTGTTGAGCAAATTTCGCGACCGCGAAAAGTAAGTGCTGTGTATCACGTGACCGATGCTATCCCTAAATAGGCAACTATTCTCAATCTGTCTATGTAAGAATTTTGTACAGTTGATGCTACTTTCATTGTATTCAACATTGCAGCCCAACACGAGAACCAGTACAGCACTTGTTCAAAGGTGAGACCAGCGGAGAGTAATGCTGCACAAGGCCAGGCAACACATGTTTGAACGGACAGAGGAAAAAATACTTCTGAGCATGATTAAGATTCGTAAGTAGCAAGATGGAGGGGCATTACATTCGTATAACGTCGTTCTGGGCAAGAATGCACATCATGAAAACAAGGACATCGTGAGGAGATAGAGGGACGGACGGCGGGTATGTATGAGGGTCAGATATATAATTAAGAGCGACGATGATGTAAACATATTGTGCACAAACATAGGATGGAAATAAAAATATTAATGCAGCAACAATGCTTTGAGAAAAGTGATAAAATGCAATGGTTGACGAAGAACGAACTTGGAATGGTCAAGAAAGTGAAGGCGAAGGCTATCCTGGAAGCAGCAGCAGGAAAAGAGGAGACAAAATGCTGCACGGGAGTAAATTAGCGAACTTGAACAATATAGATTAGCTGGGACAAATAAAAGAGAACAATAATAAAATGCGACTCTAGACGTAACGGCGATGATTAAAAATTGACACGTAGCGATAACAAGTGCAGTACAATGCCGGCGCGGAGCCATAATTTGTTTCTTCTTGTGCGCATTGTTCGTGGCGCGTTCGTCAACGGCGTGAGGACGTGGTCCGAGTGCGTATTCGACGTGCCTCGACAGTCACATTCCATGCCGTCTGCACAATTCGCACGAGCGCTGGATCCTTGAGACCAAGCGCAAGAACGTTTTTCCAGAGACCTTGGTTGTATTGGTAGACTCGACGGAAGAGACCATCGTTGATGCGCGACAGTACCTGCGCCATGGCGGCCGCATTTGGGAACTCGGCGATGACGTTTGGAGGAAGCAGCCGGTCGCCCATCAGATTTGGGTTGACCTCCAAGCCGAGACCAAAAAGAAGCAGGAGGGGAATCGAGGACGTGTGCGGAACAGTTAGAGCCGTGACAGGCAGCGAGATAACCTGACCGTTGGGCCCAGCGTGTGGCACGGGTGCACCAGTGTCTGAGGGCTGGAGCTGGAGGAAGTCATTTCTGCGGAAGCCCTGTGAATAGAGTGTGACATCGATTGGGACCACGAGTGGCGATACGTCCGGATTCTGTTCAGCTTGGACGACGGCGAGAACGTGTGTGGGCAAGCGCGCGTCTTTGATGACGAGCAAGTCGAAAGTGGGACCCAACGGCGCGTTCGATGGTGGCCGCGCACGCGACACGTTAAAGTGGTGGCATAAGGCGCTTTATTGACGTGTAAGTAAATAATGGTCGCCAACGTAACAGCAGTAGGTGTTGCGCCACTCACTCGAGGGGATCCTCAGTCGTGAGATACGACTGGTGGGACATGGCGGGATCGTTAAATTCTGAGAAAGCACAGAAGCAAGGCTGCAAAGATAAGACGATAGAATAAACGCTGTACGAGGGGGAAAGCGTGGGTGATTATCGATTAAAATTCGCAAGATAACGGCAAAGATTTGACACATACAGCTTGTAGCGTATGACGTAAAAATTGAAAGAAAAACGCGCCACGGTCACAGGAATATATGTTAGAAGCTGGGCATGAGAAAACGCGCATCTACGTGGCGGACACCAAGTTGGCGCTCTTCTGGCGAGGTACTCTAGACCTCGAGCGCCCCACGCTAATTAGACATTGCCTTTTTTGGATAGATCACTTCGCATCGTTGCGACATCTTTCCTTGTCAAATGGATGGCAGAATCATGCTATTCTATAGGACGGAACGTGACGATTTTCAACAATGACTTGAATTTTTTTTTTGCTTTTTACAACTATTTTCTGCGGTGCGTATGGGTCCTGCGATCATGATCGAACAAGCGTGATGGCATCAACCAATTGGAATTGCTCGCTCTCCGACTCTTTCTTCGACTCTCATTATCATTGCTTTTGCCAATATTACGATTCAGAGAATTATCTGGAGTATCAAAGAGTATCCATCATCTGCGGGCTTCTTTTTTCTCCGAATAGTTCCAATATTGAGGGCAGCATTGTAAAGGCTGCCCCGGTCGATGCAAGGCTAGTAAATAACATCGAGCATGCATTGCTAGTCCTTCTTCCATGCCTCCAGGTCTGTCGACCTCCTCCAGCCAGAAATCAGATAAAACGAAATTCATTCTCTCCCAAGACAGGCTTTGCCTCGAGCTTCTTGCTGGTTACAATCATTCGTCATAGTCGGCCCGGTCCAGACTCTGCCAAATACCAATGGGCACGAAGTCAATTGATGCCCTGATTAGAAAGGTTTGCGGTGAACAGTCGGAAAGACTCACCTGTCGTCCATACCACCATGGCTGCTGAAGGCAAATCTATCGTCATCATCGGCGGCGGCATCATCGGGTGCACCACTGCGTACTATCTGACTCGCCATCCTGCCTTCGACGCCGCGACTCATTCTCTTACTCTCATTGAAGCATCAAAACATGGGGTTGCGCAGGGCGCGTCTGGCAAAGCCGGAGGCCTGGTAGCGATGTGGGCCTATCCACGAGAAGTAGTCAATCTCTCCTTCCGTGAGCATGAGAAACTCGCACAGGAGCACAACGGCAAAGACCGCTGGGGTTGGCGCTACGTCAACGTCGGAAGCTGGTCAGGCACCGGAAAGCTAGATACCACCATTGGATCGGGCGTCGGCGCCGGTGGTAGGTACAAGAGCCTTGAAAAGACCCTAGGTTTGCAGGATCCCGTTGCTGCGTCCAAAGCACGGGCGGGCAGCCTTCCGCAAGACCTCGATTGGGTAGAGCCCGATCTGACGCAATCGTACGTACCCATGGCTGCAGACAAGGAAACTGCACAGGTCAGTCAGTTGCACACAGTTAACCGCGACATTGTTGCACTTCACCAAATGAAATAAGGTCCACCCGCAATTGTTTACGACTAGCATGTGTACTCTGGCCGCAGAGAGAGGCATGCGGATGATCTCGGGGAAAGCCACATCGATTCTGCGGGCTGACGGCACAGTCACTGGGGTCGTCTATACTGAAAATGACACTGGGGCGAGCCGGCAGATACCCGCCACTCATGTCATTTTGGCTGCAGGCGCGTGGTCGCCACGCTTGCTTGACGACGTGTACCTGCCCATCGCAGCGACGCGCGCGCACAGCGTAACCATCCAGCCGGACACAACGATTTCGCCGTACGTGCTGTTCGCCGAGATTCGTACCCCACGTGGGCACTGGGTCTCCCCCGAGATACACGCCCGTCCGAACAACGAGGTGTACGCGTGTGGACCTGGCGATGACTTTCCTCTCCCGGATACCGTCGATGACGTTGTCGTTGATTATGATGCGTGTGAATATGTTTGGAAACACGTGGTGAGCATCTCCCGCGTGCTCAGGAATGGGACCATCGATAGGCGTCAGGCATGCTATCTGCCCACGGTCTCAAGCGGAGGTGGTCCCATCGTCGGCGAGGCAAGCTCGATCGCGAAGGGCCTACTGATTGCGACGGGGCATACCTGCTGGGTAGGTGTCTGACGGATTCGAGCTCGTCTTTGTGTTGATGGCCCTCGTTTCTTGCAGGGAATCAGCAATGCACCGGGAACGGCCCGCGCGATGGCCGTCCTGATCATGGGAGCGGATGGGGGGACATCTAGAGACTTGAGAGACTGCTTACAGATGGTCAACAAACTGGCACCACAGAGGTTCCTACTGGAGACGAGAAAGATGTGGGGGTAGTTCTTGTCGCGCTACGTAGCGTAGGCTAGACCAGTGTAGACCCTGCAGCAATTGAGATCTTGAGACCTAAGTGTGAGAATGTAGCCATGATTATAAGCTGAGTGGCAATGAATGGGCTTCTCGCATGTGCGTACCATGCATGAAACGGATAGACGAGCGCTCTCTGCTGATTGTTGGGGCTAGGACGCGATATCTGTTGCTGGTGATGCTGGCAGTCCTACAGTTAGCGCTGAACCAGAGTCGAGTACGTCGAGTACGTGATGGGAGACGTAAAGAAAGGCTGCAACAATTTCATATAAGTGCGTCCGATGGGCAGCACCACACTTATATTGAAAATAATAATACAACGATCATAGGCAGCTATCTGTATTAATGTAACAAGTTGACAGTCGATGTGACCGTCCAATAGCAATCGATGCATTCAATACCTCGGCACGTGTCCCTACGATGACACCGTACACCACAAAAAGAAAAAAATGCAGGCACCTGCTCAGGCTTTCCGGACGAAAGATGAACCGACATGTAATTAAATTAGTACACTCAGTGACCAGCTGGGCGGCGGATAATACCACATCATCCGTGAGTGAGTTGAAAACCGTACGGCATGTATGTGCATAGATAAGAAAAAAGTGTACAGGCGTAAAAACTACGTAAGTATGCCATACTACCGTCCACAAAGGGTTCCCATGGCGGATGAAGACCCTAGGGGAAGAAAGAGTCAGCATAGAAGGAAAGGTAGAAAACAAAGACGCGACATGGAGGTCAGTATTGCAGAATGCAAACATCATAACCGAAGTTAAGACTGTTGAGCTTGATAATGTGATTTTTGTATTCATCTTTTCCCCGTCGCGTGCCAAAGGAAGAGAAAAAAGGTGAAAGACTTACTCACCATATAAGCCGGTATGTAGCTCCAAGTCGTAGCCACTCAAGTCTGTGATCCCAGAACAGAAGCAGAGACCAAAACTAGAACTGACCGGTGTAGCGAGAAGTAAAAAAGTGAGATCCAATTCCGGTGCTCTTGAGCTATGAGAGGAATATTGAAGAAGAAACAAAAGGCAGATGTTGAGAGTCAAAACGAAAAGAAAATTGCAGGTCTCACGGAAGTAAGTCGATGTGATCGCCGTGTTCAAGCCGGCCGAGATGACGCGATCACATGACTGTCTCCTTTCTCCAAAGTTCAGGTGGTCGACCTGACCGACCTGACCAACACCGATGAGAACATCCGTGATTATCTCGGTACGTTGTGATAGCAGTACTTAGTACAGACAAATAAATATCCCCATGTAGATAACACAAAGCATTGACAACGGTACATGAAAAACAGCGCCTAAAAAATTCAAATCGGCGCTTTGCAATTTGGACACGCAAAGACCATGCATCTTTTTCGCGTGCTTTTTGACACATCCACGACATCAAAAGAAGTGGACCAGTCAGCAGATATAGGCATGTTACTGGTCAGTGCATGATACAGTAACCGCCGTGCTTTGATAACGATGTCGACATTACCTGTAATAGTTCGTTTGTCAAAGCGAAATCCCCGTAGGATGGGTTGTCCAGCAAGATGAAGCAAGGCACCATCTATACCCAAAGATGAGAAGATAGATTGCCAGTGAGGCAAAGGAGAGCAGTCGTCCATGTCAATCTCGCCGCAGAGAGACTCCATGAGGGAACTGAGCTTGGAGAAAGATGAGGCCCCGTCCAGATCGAGGTCATCCGGGTCGGATGCAAGGTAGATCAAATAACTGTCCACGCCCCTAGGGACAACGTATGGCGACAGACAATGGCGGTGGAACGCCCTTCGACAGCATAACCTAGGGCAAAAATGCTGTATGTCATGCCTTGGGCTGTAGGGTTTACCGCAATAGCACGTGTCGTGCCCAGGTTTGGGCTGGAAAAGTAGTGTTAACGACGACGAAGCGGAACGAGCCTAGTCAGGGAGCCCACATCGAGTATTCGTGCTTTTACTTCTAACGTACGTCGTTGATAAAACTCGTTTGAAGGTATTCGTTGAGTGATGTCCGCTTCATCATATAGATGCATCCGGACACGTCCTATTCGCTAGTCAGTAGGAGGGATCTTCGGTGCCTACCACACTTGGTGACAACTCACCGTTGACGCACGCAACTGTAAGCTTGTCGTACTCATCTGAAAATACTCTTTCGTACTTCGTGCATCGGGAGGAGTCGCTGAAGTGGACCTTGAAAAGCACGGCATGTGGCGACTGACGACACAACGTACAATGATCCGAATGCCTGCTTTACATCAGACGGACTATAATACCACTGAACATTGAGCCAGACCTATAATCAATCAGAACGATATGGTAGGATGAAGACAGTAAAGCAGACACACTCGAGTTGTGTCACTGGGTTCTTGGGTGATTTGTCCTTCGTCGCGTTCAAGACGGATGTCGCGGATTTTGCCAATCCAATATTGATGATCTTCTATGCGGTCTCCAGGTACAAAGTTTTCAGGCAATATGGATATCCTGTTAACTCCGTTAATACATGCTAGAGCATCGTACGATCGATAAGCTCCATACACATCGTTCTTTGTGAAAATATGCCTCTCTCCAGAGCTATGGGCAACTTAAAAGGCATGAATAATCTCGATTTCAAAACAAGAGGCTCTCCATTTACTCAACCGATTGCAGATCCATAAGATTCCATCATATACCACTCGGTGTCAGAAGGTATGCAACGAGGGTCGAGCGCCGTATCCGGCAAAGGATCCGACTGTGGACTGTCCTTTTGTGTTTTCCGTTTTCTGGAGCGCGATGACATGAAGGGTATCGAGGAAGCAGGTAAAAATACAGAATTACGACTAGCAGCGGGTTGTGGTTGCAAGGTCGAGCATAGTGGGTGGTCGACGTGGATCAAGAACCAGTGAACAACAGCTTGCTGTTGTTCTGCAACGCGGGCTTGAAATCACATGAGGGTGGCTGTTGATCGATTGATCCGCGGATTATGATTCCGAACGCCGTTCGAGCTCATTACACGCGGCCGCTTCACTGCCTTCCGTACGTTCAAGTTCTCAGTCGAAGCTGCCAGCGTTGCACATTGCATCGAGATATGTTGTTTTTTATCACCTCAAGAATTATCAGGTTTGTTTTTGCCTTCCATTATTACATTCTCTCACAGCAACAATGTATAGCTCACTATTTGCATTCCTATATCCTGGATATGCGTCCTATAAGACTCTGAGCCAACGACCTGCTGCTGAAGAAGAGCTCGAGCGATGGCTCATGTATTGGTCTGTTCTTGGATGCATACTCAGCGTTGAATACGTAGCAGAATGGGCCATCTCATGGTGCGTTTGCAAGGCAGCGCACCACCATCTAACTCATCAGTCAATCATTCCCAGGTTTCCCTTCTATTATCCGGCGAAGACACTGTTCCTTCTCTATCTCGCGTTGCCACAAACAAAAGGCTCATCGTATTTTTACGTGAACCATTTGCAACCCTTTTTCCATAGCCATGAATCTCAAATCGACGCCACGCTTGCTTCATTGAAAACGCGTGTCTACACATTTCTGCAGGAACAATTCCGGGCGTTGTGGGCGATGATCGCCACTGCGCTCGGGATCCCCCAGCAATCGACAGTGCCTGCTCCAGATGAGCCCCCGCCCCCACCAGGCGGTGTGGCGCAGATCGCAACATCGCTCTGGCAGTCGTTCGGGCCCAGTATCGTCGCCACCGGCGCAGCGCTCCTTCGTCAAGGAGCAAACGCCCCGACGGTGTCATCGACCTCACGGCCTGCCGCCACGCACCCCAGACAGTCCTCCGCGCAGTTGGTAGAAGAGCGTCGCCGACAATTGGAGGCTGAACTTGCCGCGCTGGACGCGGGTTCGGTTCCCATGCCATCTGCATCGCCGTCTTTGGAGACACCGGGCTCAGGGGAGGGCCACTTACGGGACCGCACCGGATCGCAATCTAGGTTTGAGGAGATTGAAGTGCCGAGCGATGTGGAGGGGTATGATGTGGACAGTGGCGTTGGCCATGCACTTCCTCAACAACGACGGAGCAGCAGCTGGTTTGGATGGGGCTCGAACCAAGCAGGCTACGAACGACTGAAAAACGACTGATTTGTGCAACCGGACCAAAGCACGACAATGAACAACAATGAATTTTGCTAGCTCGTGCGCGATTCCTTTTGTATTTGGAATAGGCGACTTGCCGTTGCTGCTGTCAGAGCACACTGTACTCTCACACTTATGTAAGAATATAATACCCAGCTCGTTTGAATTACAAAGTTACTGCTTTTGCAAACGAAACATCCCTCCAACTGCCTCTTTCAAGAGCTCAATGAAGTAGACTGCGCTTGCCTAAGCAAAAAGAAATTCTACATAGCACAATTGCTTATCATCAACGAGCAAGAAGTAACGGTACAAAGATAGACAGACAGCAATAGCATCACAAGAATTTTGCCACAAAAGCACCTGGAACAAAAGCGAGCACAAAAAAGAGAATCCCTGCAACAAGCCAGTGATGACGTGAAAAAGGGGCGAAGCATCAGGATAAGCGACGATCGGGTAAACTACATATTGAAATCATAGAGAACATTCTGTTTGTACAAGTCATTGTTGAGACCCTGGTCGGTGATAAGAATGTCGCGGATCTGTGCCCAGTAGTCAGCATACAGTCGAGTCGATGTAGACGGAGTCGAACCTGCGTGGGGGGCTTCAAACCCATGGCCTCCGCTCGTTCCCAGCGATCGAGACGAGTCACTCCTATACAGGGACCATATTCATAAGACCTATGTCATGATAAGAATGCCATCTAACGGAACAGAAAATACGCATACATGTCGAATACCCGCAGGAGATGATTAACTCTGTTGTAATGCTCGGAATGAACTGGGGACTCCTGTGAGATCACCAACAAAAGATATTAGAAGGACAACTTACTGGGTTCTTCGCCGACGCTTCTCATGGCTTGCTTGCATATCTTCGCCCATTTTCTGTCGGATACTACAAGCTCAGGCGCACCTGACTTCGACGGCGGGGCTGTGGGCGACGAAACGGCCTTCCTGGGCTTCTGATCAGGTAGCGCTGATTTTCTTGCCCTATCCACACGAGGAGGCGGCTCAAAAATCTTGACCTCGTCCGAGCCGGAGTCATGTTCAGTATCGGAGCTGCTCGTGGTTGGCTCTCGCCGCACAACGTAAGAACTGACAAGGGGCGTAGAACTTGTGCGGACAACTGTCTTGCGCTTCTTGGCTGAAGATGCGGAGATTCCCGAGCCGGATCGCTTCACCGAAGTGAAGGGAAGTGTGGTCTGTTTCATGGTTTCCATAACGTTACTTCCAAGTCAAAGTCAAAGTGTTGAAGGTGGTTTTGAGAGTTACTAATTAGTAATGAGAATCATAATTGTGCGGTGACGACTCACCCGTTTGATCGGCGATCAAGCAGGATCATCCTAGCCGTGCACACACAACTCGGCATAGCGACTCCGTCACTGAAGTAGAACAGAGAGGGTCTCGTTTCCGTCCGACTTTGGGAGGCTAGATAAACACTAGACATGAGTAATTCGACAATTTTCGTATCGCTGAAATCAAATCAAAATGCAGTCTTTGGGTCAAACGTGAATCATCTCCGAGGCTTCAGTCTGGTCAGGGGATGGCACAGTTGAGAGCATTTCTGTCATTTTTGGGCCTATTGGATGATGTCTATATGGCGTATTCTATTAGGTTGGGTGTTCATCAAGATTTCACCTCAAAACAGTATTTTCCGGATGAGAATTTTGATCAAAGGATATCGATGTACCATCTCGGATGAAACGTTTGAGTGTACCGTAAGTAGTAACTGTCGAGACATAAGTTTGATTCAATCATATCTTGATTTGCAAGATGTCTACCTTTTCTGACCCATTGCAAGGTGGACAGCCTATGCTCAGCACTCCCGCATCACCATCTGGCTTCTTATGGTATACCTTCACCGACCATGGACAAAGAAACGGAGAAACGAGGAAACGACTTACGAGAAGCGCGGGACCGGTCAGTTCGGGTTAGTCTATCCTTGTCGTTCGCCTCAGCACCCCACCGTTTGATAGCTAATATAGCGGTAGTTTTTCAGGACACTGACACCCATATATTCTCCGCGCGTTTCTATGTGCCTTAGACCAAAGACGTAAAAGCTTCCCAGGTGGCTGGCATAGTCTCCGGTCTGCAGACGAGCATCTTCGTACCCTTTGTTAACTACTTCCACCATCTCAGTATGCCGCAGAGCGGGAGAAAGGACGCCTCAAACGCTCACAAAAATCAGGAGAGAGAGTCCAAACGCGCGAGAGGTAACGTGAATCTTGTGTAATCCACGACTGTGCTGAATAGAGACAGGTGCATTGTCATGCGCCGAGTGTCGGCGGTAGGTCGTTGAACACCTGAAAGATGGCGACTCTGAACTTTTCCCAGTCTCAAGCTCAAATGTGACAAAATTGTGCCATGCTCCAGGCGCGTTCCAGTCCTTCGATTTCTCGCGTTTCACTGACTAACAGTTCTTTGCAGTTGCAAGGTGTGTATGCAACAGCTGCAAAACCACGCTTGATTTGAATGAAGTTCTCCAGCGCCGCGGTTGCAGTGCAATATGTCCCAACGGTTCCCTTATTACTGGTCAGGGTACACGGTTCGTGTTGGCTGACACAGAAAAGCTGCATCAGAAGATTGCACAAATGAGCGATCGGATACGGCAGCTCGAGGACGCGTTGGCTATTGCCCAATCGACCATCTCGAAGGATCCTCACCCATTACTCAAGCGGGAATTGCTCAAAATCAAGTCCAGTCTCGAGCTACACTCAGCGATTGAAGTTGGAGAGTTAGAGTCTTCGCTCGATGCAAAAGAGGAGACAGACGAGGCGTTGGACGCGTTCGGTTTCATGGCCTTGCACGACGACGGCGCAACCACATTCTATGGGCGATCTGCCGGGTCTGAGGTGGGTGTACATCTCATTCACGACTCATTGCACGTACACATTTCCCACGCGCATGTTGCAGAGTCTCTTGATGGTACGTCGGATATCAATATTATATTGCCGTGCGGTACGTACAAACATTCTGGGCAGAACGAGAGTGTCAAGGCTGGAGGACAACCATCACTTCCCCCAGCGAACGAGGGGACAACGATGTCCGGCCTGCCCGTAGGCGTCTTACATGTCGCCGCAGCATTCCCCTTTGAGCCGACGTACGCGGCTGTTACAACGGAGGAACTGGTTGTGCACGGTTTGCCTGCCTGGGATGTCGCGTGGATGCTTTGCGAGAGTTATCTTTCCATGTCGACATGGTTTTTCTACGCGGTGACTAAGCAGCAGCTGCACGAAGAGCTCTTGCCGATGTGGTACGCGGAGGCTGCGCCCCTGGCGCCAGCGACACCACCAGACAATCATGTGACGCGGATGCCGTCGAACGGCGCGGCCACATCCCATGACCTTGCGCTTCTGTTCATGGTTCTTTGTTTTGGCTCATTCACTGACCTGAATCTTACGGCAGCGGGCGAGGGTGTGGACTGTGAAAGATACTATAAGCTGAGTAAGGCGGCACTCGGACTCGAGCCCTTATTGGAGCGTGTACCGTCTGTGGCGACTGTGCAGACACTAGCGCTGATGGGTATCTATGAAGGCCTTCGCGGTGGTGATAACAGCATTGAGGGTACATGGCTCCTCATGGGGGTAATGAAGAACTCTCAGTCGTGTTGAACTACAGCTAACCTTTTTGCAGCTTGCTACGAAGATGGCGCAGAGCGTAGGTCGTTCTTATTCCTCGTCCACATGGCTTCTCTGACCCGCGCATTGCAGATAGGACTACGTATGGCTCACCACTGTCGCGGCACTCTTTGTTGTTGACACATTTTCAGACCGCGATAGCGCGCGATTCCAATTACAGCCTAGCGAAGTGCAGAAACGGCGAGCTCTGTTCTGGGAGTTGTTCATTACGGATTCATGGCAGGTAAGTACTCGCATTCTGCTCCACTGCAGATGGTTGACAAGCAAAAGAGCCTTGCGACTGGACGCCTAGCGACTTTCTCCCTGCCGTTCGTTGATTGCGAGCTCCCTGCGGATCCTGATCAGACTATGGCTGAGGACGGTACAATCCAGCCTAGCTGTAAGTGGTCGCAAGTTTTTCTAGCAGGCTATCTTGGGTCTTACGGAAAGTTACCTAGTCCCATTCTGGAAAGCTCGGTTCGGTGCCGAGTGTGTATCCGCCGTCGTGCAGGGCACGTTGATTTCGAAGGCCCCTAAATATTCGTCCATTCTCGAACTTGATCGCAAAGTTCGAGATATGGAGCTTCCGAAGTATGCCCAAGGAGAACCCCCCCAAGGCGCCGGCCTGTTGCAGACCATGTCACATTTCATGCCGCTGAATTACCGGGAACTGAGTATGACTTTTTTTTGCGTTGCCATAGGATTCTAATTAATTTTGAAATAAATAGCCCTCCTGTATATTCACCGCTGCTTCTTTGCCCATGCGCTGTCGACGAGCCCCATCGATCCAATCAGCAGTCCTTATGCACCGTCATTCTTAGCTGGATATCGCAGTGCTTGCGGTCTTATTGCGTCAATTAAGAAACAGTTCACATTGTTTTCTGAAGTCAGCCGCATGTGGGTGTTATGGACGCATGCGTTTTCGTCTGCGGTATGTCACTGTATATTTATTTCACTCGAATTAGCCTCTAATTACAAGAAGGTAATGATATCATCTGTGGTAACCCACAGTCCGAGGTCAAAAGTCGCACCTGCAGCATTATTGGAGTTGAACGCAGCCGTTGATTTGTTTGAGAAAGCCGCTGCTGTCGGCGGACGTGCTGTCAAATTTCTGGTAGGTTTTTTATCCTCAATTCAGACCAGTGTTAGTCGCTAATAACACAACGCCAGCCAATTGTTCGTCGCATGCAACGCGAGGCGCAACGTGCGTTCATGGAGACGAATAACGGCACGCGCCCTGCCATGATTAAAGATATATTCACTCCATCGAATCCGGCGGAGGAGAAAGACGATCTTTCCGTCTTTAGTGGTAAAACGCACTCTGTTACCACTAAACGCGTCCGTTCTGGTGGCCCCGTCGCGCCCGAAACAACTCAACAACAACAGCAGCAATCGCAATTGCCACAGAACACGTCTCACACCAATGCTGCGTTTTCACATGCCCATCCCAGCCTGGTGCACGAACTGAGCGGGTTTGACGGGAAGATCACAGCTCAGGTTGAAAATGCCTACTATTCCGACCAGGCGTCTTTCACTCACGCGATCGGCGGTGAGCTACGGCCACCTGCTGAAAACTTCCAATACCACCTTTCGTCGTCTTCCGTTCCGATGCAATCCGCGTCGTACAATATATCTCCGACGAGTTCGCAGCATTCGGACCAATTCATGCAGTCGTCCCGCATGCATGAAACCGCCGAAGACCGACGCCCGAATGCCGGGTCCTACAGCGCACCCGCAGAAGACACCCGTGCCTATTATCCACAGACCAGTGTCCCGCCTCATGCCAACGTGATGGCGAACTACGATGTGCAGATGCAATCAGGAGCGGGTTACAATGCTGCATACTCCACGTCAGGGAACAATTTCACTTCGTTTCCCGCAGATGCTCGCACAGCTCCACAGACTTCTGGTCATCATCCTCAGCCCATCGTTCAGCACGCCCAACAGTCTGCCTCTACCGAAATGCAATGTTATTCTCAGGAATACGCATCCCAACCTTCTGCGCATTGGGAAGGCTACTCACAGTCGGCATCCCACAGCGAGCAGGTGTACTACCCGCCTGTCGATGAGGCACAGCGTGGCTTCGCGACATCAACAAGTGTCCAGGCGAGCCGATCCGCGCCTCACTTGCCTGTTGTACCGTCTCAGCCACATATACAACATCACCGCCAACAACAGAGTCACCAGCGCCAGCATCAACAATATGCACCTCAGCAGGCGCCAGCTGATTTACAATACCACCAAACCAATGCTTATCCGCAATGGGACGTGAACGGTTATCATGGGGCTCAAGGAGAGCCTCATTCTATGGGACAGCAACAACAATACGTGGTCCAACAGGGCACAGCGCAAGGCGCGCCCGTGTTGTATCAACCTCAAGAACCTCGCTCGTACATGTATCAACAGTTTCAGGACAATGTAGCAGCAGATCCAAGCTTGCAAGAGACGTGGCAATCCTACATGATTTCAGTGAGTGATTGTTCATTGGTGATTAAGATTAGGCTTTCTGAGAACAGCATTCTAGGTCGGAAGTCCACGACAGTATTAGTGAGAATTCAGCAGTCATTGACCTTTCATATACCTTTTGCAACCTCTTGTCAGTGTCTATATATCTCTTGTGCAGAGCGATCGCATTCCGTCAGCAAATGGATCGTACGCGTCTTGTATACCATCTTTTTGTCTGTTTTTTCATACATATCTCGTGTTTCCGCCGCTATCGTGTCTCAGTCTGCTGACCAGTTTCGCGCTGTCCTGTCTTGCCCTTCTCTCTGTAATTGCCATGTATTCGTACAAAATAGCAGCCTTCCATATTACTGACACATTATCGCATTGCATTATTGGTTGTAAATAGGATATATCTATGGTGATGTCTTCATACCTGCAAGCAGAGCGTCTTTCCGCGTTGCACCTGGGCTCTGCACAATCCAACCTCCGTTGGCATGGCGAGCAGAGAAGCGAGGAGGATGCCCGTGGAATCTGCGAAGCCAACGCAGCCTATGCGGAACTCTCGCTCTTCAGTTGTGAATCCGCCTTCGTCGTCCGAAGTATCTCGGTTGATATGATAGAATACATTGACGCTGTTAGGTGTCAGTTATATATCTACAGCGCGAGGAAGAAAAAGGAAAATCCGGCGGCGTTGGGGACACAGTCGGACATATCACACAAGCCATGGGAAAGATAGGACTTACTAGGCAGAACCGCCGCACAAGCCCTCGAGACTGACCAGTAGAAACACGAAGATGATGTCCGCCGTCGCGTCATGATGTGTTTTGTGGAGAGTCAGCCTGTCCTGAGCTGTGACAGAATTAACTTCAGCCAGGCTACGGAAAAACCCGAACGATGACTCGTAGGAGAGAACAAGAAGAATGAGTCCCTGGAGCACGGCTGGTGCGGCTAGCCATCGCTTCGGAATAGGCGGGATTCCAAATGAAATCGAGGAGCGAGAAATGAAGACAGTTGTCTGATAAGTTAACTGTGGCCATCAAGAAAAAATTACCAATCATTAGGAATACAAAGGCAAAAAGTGGCAAGTCGCACGACAGACCTGCCAAAGAGGGTAATAATCCCGGATCGTATGAATAACACTGCTGAGTAACCAGTGATCTTCAGCAGGCACTGGATAGACCAACGTCGGGGATACACCCTGCGAAAGAAAAGTCGTTACGATTCAGTGTTTTGTAGTGGAAGCAACGGACCTGATTTATAGTATATTCAAACTGTGTCAAAACTCGGGTCAGTGAAACAGTTTCGTCCAAAATAGCCTGTGGATGACGAACGAGGTAGACAGAGACTATAGAGTAATCAGTGTTTTGGATATATAAGAGTGAAATGTCTAACGTACATAGAGGCAACATGTATGTGAGTAGCATAGGTTTGACCAGCCGATACTTGTCGTTGGCGGACAAGATAGACGAGAGTTTGCTGTTGCCGACGTCGGTACGTACAATTCCGCCTGCGAGAGAGCCTGTTCCAGAAAGGGAGGCTTCATCACGGCTGGCCTCGTTAACCAGCAAAGGTGCGCGTTGTGAATCAGAAAGGTTGGAGACCACCACAAAATCAATTTGACGCGGCAAAAGGAAATAATATGTAAGTGGGATCACAGCAGGGAATATCTGAACGTAATTTAATATTGACGTTTTCGGCAATAGTTGCATTTCCAGATAAGGCAAATTTGCTCACCGAGGACAGCCCAACGCCGAACCGCACGCCAATACTACGCACCTCCCACCATACAAGGGCGCCGACAATGCCAGCGGCGCCGGTCCCGGATGCAAAGTACCTACGAGGTAATGTCAATAGCGGCATGAAATTTTGGCAAAGACGGCGTTGGGAGAAGGAAGTGAAGGGACGAAATGGTTACCCGTAGGGTGCTTCACCTACCCAATACCATGTTCAGCCGCGCAGGATCCGTACGTCGTTGATAATTGTAGGAAGGTCAGTTCGCCCAAACCTTTGTGGTCCAGCGAACCATGTGGAAATGTTGACAGTCGGATTTTTCATATGGTCACAGGCAGTATGTGAAAAGCCAAGTCTTATTCAAGATCGCTGGGACTTACCCGATGAAAAGGACGCGAAGGCGATTCCCAACAATTTCATGGACAAGCTCTCGAAGAGGGCCACGACCTGACAAGAGAATGACAAGACACCAATGAAGTTCATCCTGAAGTGATGCAAAGAGGGAGGGCATACTTACGATCATCCCCAATGTACTGAGCGCGTAACAGCCAAGGAGACGACGGGCGTATCTTATTCTGCCTTTCAACACGTATGGCCAGCCAAGCTTGGCGACCAAAGCAGGTGCAATGTTGACGAAAGCAATGATACCTTTTGGTGTCGAGGGCGGAACAAGGTCGAGCGCGGCACTGAGGATAATGACATACAATACTGCCCTGGAGCTCAGAAAGTATCAAGTAAAAAAATAATGCCCAACACAGACCATTATTGAACAAGCCGAATATGAAGAACGACCAACCAAGGTGTCTGAGCAGTCGTGGGGCTGTGGGAGATATTGAGTAAACATAAGCCTTCTGGATGATTGAAGCGAGCACGCAGCAACATACATATATCCTCTGGACTATTCATGGTTCTATCTACGGAAATTTACGCAACTCGAAAGAGCAGTGCCAGAGATGTATCCCTCTAGATGGAATGATACAGAGGCCGCGAGGATCAGCTGTCGTGTGTGAGATCGATAGCGACGTATAACACGTTATCAGTTGGAAGCAAGGAAGAGAAGCGTATAGTGATGGGATTCAAAGCGCAGATAGACTTATACACACTGCCAAACAAGGTTATAGTTCAAGCCCAGAAACAGCTGTATAAGGCATGATACGGAGAAGCTCCGAGTCGGAGTGACATGCACGGGACCTATCGGAATCAATCATGTCACCGTGAAACGATCATGTGACCTTATGGCCACTTTGGTTGAATGGTTGACATGGTTTCCCTCTACTACCATCTGCTGAACTTTCTGTTAGTCGCGCTACCTGTTATTTATTGTCTTAGTTCATTTTTTTGCAAGCGAAATGTCGACTTCAGCAGATATTTTGTTCAACGTGCCCGCTCTGCAGTCGCTCAGACGGGAACAGCTCGTCCAGCTCTGCAAGAGTCATTCGCTAAAAGCCAATGGCAAGAACGTCGACATGATCAACCGACTTATCCAGTATGCATCGACTCTACCTCTGGATGCGAAACCCCCACAACACGAAAACCAGTCAGAAGCCACCGACGTCGAGATGGACGATGGGGCGGAAGCCCCCGACCTCACTTACACACCACTTCCGCGGCCCAGCGAGGTCATGGAGCGTATCGAAGAAGTCGATGAACGCTCCGGGTCTTCGCGCGGCACTTTATCTTCCGCTCATAATCTCAATACCACGGCATCTGGAGAATTTGGAGTGACTGACACAACATGTTCGAAGAGTAAGTCATATGCTCTTTAACGCCACAGACTAACAATCGGTTCTTTCACAGCAAATTCTGTTGGCCATTCGCTCAAAGCAATGGCGTCGTCTTTGGGTCTCCGGCAGCCAGCAAAGTCAAAGAAGAGGCCACCTCTTCCCACACTCAATCGCGACGACCTTTCTCTTCTATCGAAACCGTATTCGGTGATTCCGCCTGCTTCACCTCCGCAGACTGACCATTTCACTTTCGATCCTACCCTCATGGCTGCGAATCTGTCCGTTAATCCTGCGTCGCCGACATTTGCTCCGGACACCCAACCTCTTCCTGGCCATGTTTTGCGTCCAGGGGTTCCTGCCCCTGCCAACGCGCGAATGTCACTTGGTCTCAACCCTACTCCGTCGACGCCTACAGGCCCGACGACTACACTGCGTCTCGTCTCTAACCCTGTCGATCCTGCCGAGGGAGACCATTCGACGCCGCGGCTAAAGCCATTTACTACATCCTTCGATTTAGTTATGAGCAGTCCGTGTAGCGAGACTGGTATGTATCCGGCATTGTCGTCGCTTACAGAGCCCACCGGTCCACGTAAGAGCGAAGCCCCGACACCGCCACTTGCGGCACCTGAAGACGACGACGGCGTTGCAATGCCAGGTGGCTTTGACTCTCCAACACCTGTCAAGACAAGAGTTGCCACTTTTGGGATGTGTGCTGCTCAGACAGATGTCTCGTTCATGTCGGCAACGCCCGAACCATTTATCTTCGGATCGCCTCTACCCAAACATCGTGTATCCAATGCACAGTTCTCTGAGGCAGCGAAGAGTGTACTCGAGGAAATGAACCGCCGGTTGGCTGCCGAAGGGGTACAGAGCATCGACCAGACCCTGTTGAGCGGTCTCAAGCCTGGTTCACATCAAGCGGTGCAAGAAGACCGCGTGATCAAGCCCTTGCCTCGGACCTCTGGTCAGACTATTACCGACAAATTCAACAAAATACACGAGAAGCAGTTCAGCAAGATGGAGAGCATCGCAAGCCGCGTGCGGCCGGTTGCGGAGCCCGAACGACATGCAGGCAAGAAGCGCAAGTCGACTGCCATTGAAGACTCTGGCGCTGCTCCGCGTCGCCCAAGTGCTCTTCGAGGGCAAGAGAAGAAGACGCGTGTCATTAGCAACTCGCGGCGCAATACACCTGGGGCATTTGGCGATGATGACGAGCGTAGCAGCGACGATAGAATTGAGGATGAGAAGAGTGGAAAGCGTGTACGTCTGTCCATTGCTGAAGACACAAATGACCCGGAGGCGAAAGCACGCAAGGAGAGAGAGAGGGAAGCCATCAGGAGGAAGCTGGAGCGCAGCAAAGCCAGGCGACGAAGCAGTGGATTGGCGGGTACGCCCCGAGCGAGTATGGGCAGACCTAGCATAGGTAAGCCGTTTTTGTGCCACGAAATGTTATAGCGCGGGTTTACCGGAGACAGGGAAATCGAAGGCCAAGCCATCTCGCTTTGGATTCTTCTCTGCGGCAAAGTCGATGGTATCGGGTTTATGGAACCGTAGCAAGGCTGTACCCGCATCTACAGCGTCGTCAAAACTTCGAAAGAAAGTAGAGCTGAAGGTGCTGGTGACACGGCCCGCGCCACCTGCGCAACCGGTCAAGGCGCCCTCATTGCGTGTGCCTTCTGGATCAAGAGGGCCAGTCGCGAAACGATCTATTACGAAGGACGCAGGCCAAGTTGCGTCTCCGCGGAGTACATCTTCACGAGTCTCTCGTTCTCCGATAAGCCAGTTCCCTGGTGCGCACAGTGGGTCATCGACAGTAAGCACGACACGGTCTCAGGGTAGCAGTCGTACGTCACCATCTTCAGCCGGTACTCGCTCGCCGTTGGTCACGCGAACCTCGTTGCACACGCGCACGACATCGACGGGCGCGCACGCCTCTACGAGCAGGCGTGGGTCGAAAGACACGAACGGCGCTGCGTCTTCTATGGGAGTTCGCAGCAGCACGCATACGGCGAGCGTCTCGTCGATCCCGACGCGCACGTCACGCCTTTCCGCCTCTTCGCGATTGCTTGCGCCTACAGCCAGTTCGCTCGCGAAGACCGTTACTCGCGCCTCAGGCTCTCCCCTGCCTGCCGATGGTGCTGGTAACAGTAAGAAACCTGCTGACGCGACACACCACAATTCCCACGCACTTGGTTCTGTTACAAATACACAGCTGTCCAATCTACCATCTGTACCCATCACTACACCCAAATCTTCGGCGACGACAAAAACGGTCACAGTCATTTCAAAACCGGCAGGCTCAACGATCACGAGGCAGCGCACACTCAACGGGCGCCGCCCACGCATCTCGCGTGGCAAGGTCATCGCGAAGCTCGCGTCGAAGCGTGCGGAAGGTGTTCGAAGTGGAGGTGTCGCGAGGGTCGCTGATGGTCGGCCGTCAGCGCCAGGTCGGCGCACACGTTCGAGCATGGGTACGAAGGCTAGGGAGAGCGCAACGGGCATAGATTTGCGCGGGCGCGGAAGCGCTGGCGATTCCGTGGCCATGAGCGCGAAGAGGCGCTCAAAGCAGAGTGAGTACGTGCGCCGCAAGTCGCGCGTGGGCGGCACAAGCCTTGGGGCAGTGGGCACTGGCGTATCTTCAGGGTCGATTTTTGGGAACACTAGTATGCAGGTTGGCTGATTTCCTTCTGTTCTGAGGTTTTGCATTTGCTCTGGACTTTCCAAGTTTCTCGGCTAGATTGTTTTGGGCTTTGACTCGTACTTTTTAATTCCTTCGCGCTGTGAAGAACAATCGATTTTGTCGCCGGTCGCCTTATATCCGTGTGTATTTGTCGTACGTGTATATCCATCTAAATCGTCTCATCCTCGCCTCTTGTTGTCGTCATTTGAAAGTTGATCAAATGCTGTACTATTTCAACCAAGTGTTTTTACCACGGAAGAGAACCACCAGCAATGGTCGATACGCACAACCAAAAAAGCAGAGCTGCTTGCTGATACAAGCAGGACAGCCGCCTACTACTATTATCTATGACCATCCCGCAACAGTTGCAGAGCCAGCACTTCGTCATCCTCCAAAGCCCGCTCATGAACAACCGCTCTTTGAGGTTGCGATTGCATTTTACTCCTCTTCGCCGGCGGCGCTTCTTCATCGTCATCATCGTCGGAAAGATGAAATTCAGGCGACATATATCCATCGTCTTCGAGTGGCGCACCGAGTTCCGCAACCAATGTGCTGCCCACACCACCCCCATCGACGCCCTGGAATTTCTGGATATGAGAATGACGACGCAAAGAAAGAAAGAAACGCATGGTTGTAGTCAACCCTACTCACAGCTTCTTCCTGTTCCCGCTGTTTCCTCTTCCTTTTCTTCTCGCGTTTCTTCTCACGAGCCTCCTCTTTATCAATCACATCCGCGTGATACATACGGCCGCGCTCGCTCTCCGCGAACTTGCGTCCCTCCTCCATTACGCCAGACATACCGCCCTTGCCGCGCACCCACTCGTCCGCATCTCCAAGCTCGTACACCTCATGTGTTTTGCCCTCATCGTCGAATAGGAGCCGCTGCCCAAGCCCGTTCTCCAAAATTGCCGTTTGAGTCTTCGACGTCTTTTTCTTCTTCTTTGACAAATTGCTCTCGCGCACTGTCTCGAACTCCACTTTAGCGTCGCCGTCGCCTGCTTGGTCGTCGTCGTCGTCATCATCATCCAGCTTGTGATCGGCGCGCTTGAGGGTGAAGAAGTCGTTCTCGCCACCAACGTTGTCGTCGTCTCGGTCGATCAACTTAGAGTAATGCTCAGAGAGGATTGTCTGATTTTTACGCTCGAACATGCGGTCATATTTTGTGCGCACGGTATCCGTCTATCAAATAAAGTGAGACGACGACGACATAAAGAACAACTGGATTGTAAGATACCTTCCGTTTGTCAGGCTTCTCCTCTTCATCGCTCGACGAAGGGATATCATCTGCATCTGAGGATTCGCCTTCGCTGTTGCGCACCTCCTTTGAAGCCTCCTCCACAGTCGCCTGCGTGAATCGCGACGCATTCTTTTTCTGTTTAGCTAATTCTCGGGATAGAAACTTGATTTTTGGCGCGCCAGGCAGGCCCAGAGATTCGGCGAACTTGTCAATGGGCAGCTCATCAAGCTTGAAGACGGATTTGTCTTTATGCAAATGCACCGAACGCAGGTAAGAAACGAATGCCTGAAGACACATAAGCACTTGGTGCACACCAAAAATGCAATCGCACTGACTCGCTGGCCGAGATATTTTATCTCCGGATCCTGGAATGCAAGCTTCTGCAACTGAAAAACAATATTCTGCGTCTTGCTGGGGCGGATCTTGATTTTGTTGACATTGATACCCTTCTTCGCGAGAGCAGCCTTCATACCCTCTTCCTCGCTAGGCATTAGGAAGAGTAGACCCTTGCCCTTTCTTTCATACCGTGCAGTGCGGCCGACACGATGAATATATGTGTCTGTGTCTTCAGGGGCATCGACTTGCAGTACCCAGTCGACCGCGGGGAAGTCCAGCCCTCGCGCAGCGATGTCGGTTGCGAGGAGAATAGCATGTGACATAGACGCGAAGCGCTCGTACATCTGAAGCCGCGCGCTCTGCTTCTGCTTGCCGTGCAGGTGTAAAAGCGGCACACCCGGGTGCATGCGGCAGAAGGTCTCGAACACGAAACGCACCTGTTTGCAGCTGGACAGGAACACAAGCGCCTTACATTGCAGATGGGTTTTGATGAACGACCACAGCGTATCAAGCTTCTGCTCCAGCGGGCACACAACGTAGTGCTGCTCGAGGCTCTGCGGCGTTGGAGTGGCAGTGGACGGATCTGCGGCTGCGCCAACGCCGATGGAGACTGGATCGCGCAGGCTCAGGCGTGCAAGGTCAGACACCGAGCTTGTTTGAGTCGCCGAGAACAGCAGAGTCTGCCGCGAACCCGGAAGATGCGAAAGCAGAGCCGATAGTGTACGCTTGAAGCCCATGTCCAGGATGCGGTCCGCTTCATCGAGGACGAGCATCTGCAGATTGCCGGTGTCGAACCCATACGTTTGGTCCATGTGTTGTAACAACCGTCCTGGCGTTGCAATGAGGATGTTCATGCGCGAAAGCCGATCGCTTTCATCCTTAAGGCTCTTTCCTCCAATGACTAGGCCGGCAGAAAAAGAGTGGTAGCCGCCGATGGACCGAAGCACATCGAAAATTTGTACGGCCTAAGTAATCAGTTAACTGGGTGCAAACATAGGTGGATTCCCCGTACAAGTTCCCGTGTCGGCGATATGACCAGTGCTCCCAAACCATCTGTTGGTCCCCATTTGCGACGGTAAAGTATCTCGAGTATTGGGATGAGGAATGCAAGCGTCTTTCCGCTGCCTGTGCGCGCGGCACCGAGAACATCCTTCCCCTTCAGTGACACGGGAAGGCTCTTTGCCTGAATATCGGTCGTTTCAACGAAGGCCGCCTTTTTCAGGCCTGAGTTCCGATAAGTAACAGAATGGCGCAGCCAGATCAAATAAACATACCGCGCTTGGTGAGCTCGGATATGGGCAAATCATCGAACGCTTCGATGCCCTCATCTGGGATGACCTACTTATATGGAACGGTGGGTAATTTAAGCGCAAGTACGAGGAAATACTCACAAACTCCATTGCTCGCTTGTCCAAGTCCTCGATTTTCTGCTTGATGAGAGATCGCTTGGTTTTGGTGGAGTGCATGGTTTTCGCTTTCTTGCCATTTGGTCTTGACGGACCAGCCTTGGGGACATGCATCCTGTCGCTGCGCATAAAACAGTGGCAAGCGGGGACGTGAGGGCTTGAAATGAAGATGAGAAGCAGAGAGATGCGCCCGATCGTCGATGTTTTGATCATTGATGCGCCTGATGCGCCCCTCAAGCCATGCCAAGTCAGGCCATTGCGACTGCGGGTTCGTTGCCTTGAACTGCGAACTGCGCGGGCACTGCCTCTAGCCAGTCTTTGGGAGCTCGGTCTCCTCATTTCGATCATCTGAATTTTCTCGATACGGGTGGCCACGACGTAGGAACCGCAGTCCCACGTACTTATTTAAGGCTGTACTCACCCATATCGCAGCGGCCTATGTATCTCTTTCTCCCGTCTCCTTCCTCTGACTTTTCGCGCAACTGCTGAGATTTATGTCTTCACGCTGGGCATGTTATGATGATGTACGAGCTGCGATCGTTATCTATGTCTATGAAATAACATCTATTGTTGTAGGACTTCTACCGCCTCCCCAATGGTATCGAGCGTATAGGCTACGATGCCGACACCGGTAGATACACCTATCGTGAAACCAATACCGGGCATGTGTTCGAATGCAGGCCGGGTGAGCGCATCCAGCCACCCGGCAAGGAAGCCGCTGATAGTCGTGGCATGTTCGAGTCGTGTGCGCAAAACCATACCCTCCGTTATCGATTCACTGACCTTCAGGTGCCATTAAGCAGCTAGTAGATTGCCACGAAATCGCGAAGGTGGCTCCTCCATTTCTTCTTTCCGTGATATCCTCCCGGCCAGTGCAGTCACGTCTGCATCGGTGAGGACTGAAAAGAAACCTTCGCGAATAAACACTCTTGTTCGCAAAGCGACTACATTTCAGCGCGCCGCGCGTAGTTTCAAGGACCATCCGCACAGCGAGACTGCGCCAAATACCGCGAGTTCAGACAGAACTTTGAGGTGTGCGCCCCCACCTGCTGATCATCGACGAGTAGTCCCTGCTCTGCCACAGCACTCATCCTCGCGTTCGCGTTCTGTTAGCCCTTCTAAATATAGGAGACTCCCCGATGCGCCTGTCATAGCTGCGCCAAAGCCTCGCGCTGGTGCGCGTCCCATATTTCTGGAGAGTCCGAGTGCCGCGGCGTCGCTGTCTGTGCCTTCCCGTCAAGTTACTGTCAGCTCGAAGTCGTATCGCAATTGATACCCCCTTCATATGTCCCACCAATTTCATGACCTCTTTTAGCTACTTGAACATATACTCACCGAATATTTTCCATCTTTTCCCGTGCTATATAGTACATGTACATCTATCCATTTCCCTCCACCGACTGCAGACAGTCTTGCTCAACATCCTATGCCTTTGCAATATCCATGTAATGTTTGTTTTCTGCGAAGATGTATGATTTTGTAAGTAAATAAGGATAAATATGCCTGTCCACGAAATGCGACTCTTCTCATTGGCCGTTGACTCTGGATCATTGATCATCAGCCAATCATAGCGCGAAGATGACGGCAACCCTTGAACTTATAAGTACACCGCCACCATGGTCCTTCAGTTCTATCCATCTTCCCGCACTCTCGCCCTCCCGCCTCTTCAAAAAAACAATTCCTCCTTTCGAAGCGAGGTGTAATGTCGTCTCCTAGTCCTGACCGGGACCCCGCTCCGTCTGTCCCGCTGAACCGCCCAACTGGCGGGCTGTCGCAGTCGAAGCCACCATTGTGGCCTATCAACGCGTCGGTCGACAACCAACTCATCCCTCAGGCTGCAAAATGCGCGAAGCCAACCCGCCCCGATGGAATATGCTGTAAAGAGCTCAAGGACCCCAATGATCAGACTCTCATAGACCCGGACGTCGTCCGCGATGTGTGAGTTACATTACCATCGAGCGGCCTGTGGCATGCTCACGCAGTCCACTCCACAGTATCATCGGCCTGTCTGACGGTCTCACCGTACCTTTCGCACTCACTGCAGGTCTTTCTTCGCTCGGCGAGTCCAATCTCGTCGTGTTGGGTGGTCTAGCTGAGCTGTTTGCGGGCTCCATCTCGATGGGTATCGGCGGTTTCCTTGCCTCCCAGTCCGAGCGCGACCACTACCGTTTTCTGCGAAAGCAGACCGCTGCGCGTGTGCGCCGCAGCTGTATCGAGGAACTCGAGCGCGAGGTTTCTCAAATTCTTGCCCCGCTGGGCGTCGACGACCAGGCGTGCAACCAGGTGGCAAAGTCACTCGCCGATGTGGAACTCAGCTCGCACACTGCGTCGGACAGCAGCACCAGCACTTCGTCAGACGTGGAGTCCGCAACCCCGCTACGGTGGAGCATGGACGTGGGTATGACACCCTTCCTTCTCAAGTTTGGCGACGGTCTCGGTATGTTGTCATGATTTCTTCACTATCCCCCTCATCGAACGCTGACTTTTACTTGCAGAGGAAGTCCCCACAAAACGTTTGTTCATTTCCGCATTCACCATCGGCATGGGATATTTCATCGGTGGTCTTATTCCATTGTTGCCATACTTCTTCATTCCAATCGCGCGCACCGCTCTCATCTGGTCCGTCGTGATCACTGGCATCATCCTGCTGATCTTTGGTGCTATAAAAGCCCGTGTCACCGGTGCTGCCGCTGGCAAGGGCGTCCCCGGCTACGTCTGGAGCTCCGTCAGCACACTTCTCGTCGGTGGCGTGGCCGCCGGTGCCGCCTTCGGTATCGTGCGCCTTCTTGAAACATGATCTTTTTCCTTGCGCTAGCATTTTCTCCCATAATATCTTGATGTGTATGTCCCTGCAGCGCTGACTGCGCAACCCGTTACTTCAGCTCCGCTACCGCTCGTCCTGCCCAAGACCTGGATGTCGTTGTATCCATTCGTCGAGGGCCGCGCAGTCTTCGAGTTCACGTCTGGGAAGCCACAGATTACCTTTTGGGCCCTCGCTGACCCAGCGGTCCAGATACTAATTGCCGCGGACCCGTTGATGTTCGTTAATAATGTAATCAACAAAATACTCCCCAGCTCCGTCAATACTGTACACGGTTTTTCCAAGGGCTTTTCAAAGATGCAATTTACTATTGCATGGCCTCGAGTCTCATAATATACCTATCTATACAAGAGTTCCCTTGCTTCGTATCAAAATATAGATACGTTTGATCGTGGGTATGTTCGAAAAACATTGATTGGATTGTGGAAAACAAATCAAGACCTGTGGATACATGCAGAAGTCGACAAAACATAGGTGAGTCAAAGAATACACAGACATACAAGACAAGAAAGTACAACAAATGTGATGATACATAGTGCTTGAAAGGTTGTTAGGTATCCATACAGAAGTTTTTTTATTTTACTTTGAGGAACGGCAATCGAGAAGGATTCGACGTTCAAATCTTGAGCTTGCACGAAATGTGTCGCCACTCCAGCACTGCGACGTTCTTGCGCATGCCGAACTTGCGACGACTTGAATCCCACATGCGCCATATCCACGTCCGCCTCGCAGCAGTCGATAAAGAAAAATCATCATCAGTAGAACTGCTGGCAGATACCGAACAATGATCCTCCTCCGAGGTCGGAAGATGATGGCCGACGCTGCGTAGGTGGTCGCGCATGTCGGCGGCTTGCAGGAGCCCAATGGTGATGAGTTCATCTATCGACCAGCGTTGTTGCTGATTCGCAGGTAAACGTAGACTGAGATCGCACGGACCAGTCTCGAAGTCGAAGGAGGAGGTCAAGCGCATTG
The DNA here is from genome assembly GCA_000934395.1 of Fistulina hepatica ATCC 64428. Classification (NCBI taxonomy): domain Eukaryota; kingdom Fungi; phylum Basidiomycota; class Agaricomycetes; order Agaricales; family Fistulinaceae; genus Fistulina; species Fistulina hepatica. Next base: position 363,361 of record KN881721.1, read on the forward strand.
GCTCCGTATTAAAATCCAGGGGGTCGATGCGGCGCTGAACGATGGATCTTGGGCTTTCAAGCGACGACGAACTTGAAGCGCCTGCAGTGGAGTCCGATGAGGTCGGCGGAGCGTGCGACTGGGAGTCGGTGGGGCTGTCGAAAGATATAGTCGACGGAGTAGGCATGGTAGGCGACAGCAGGCCGCTAGTGTACGCATAGTATCGGACAATCGACAAGATGTCTTCATCGTCGAGCGACAGAACGCATTCCTCTTCTTCATCCTCGGCTAGGCTCGGTGGCGCAGCGGTGCTGGAGGTTAGCACAGAAGGGTTATCAGCGCAGTTTGCAGGAACAGTGTCATGCTGAACAGACATGGGTGACGCAGACAAGTCCAGATCCTCAAGAATAAGTGTGTCCAAAGTAGTATCCAGATCCAAGAAAGAACGTGGATTGAGCACAGCAGCGATATCTGTATCGGGATTGCAAAGGGGTACGGGCTGCACCAAAGACGCGGTACTCGGAATCCAGGGATAGATATTCGAGTGCTGGCTAGTGGAGGTCGCATCGGATAGTCCAGATTCAGAGGTACGATGGTCGTAGGCAGAGATGTCAGAGACCAGAGAGTGTGTTCGTGAGTGACCTAGCACTTGAAGAAGTTCATCAGTCTCGTTATCATCGGTTCCCTTGTACCAGTCGTCATCAGGAAACCACGTCGATTGCATGTCGTAGTATGAACGACCAGTCCCGTCGCCCCAATGGCGTTCGAAAAGTTTCGCAAACGGCCGCTTGTTGGATGAATCGGCTATTTCGAGAGAGGGCCATTCTCGATCCCCGGCATTGACTTTGATAAGCTAGATAAACGTCGTTTACTTATTTTGTTCGTAAAGCTAACTGCACGTACACTGCGCAGGAATTCACAGAACAGACGAAGCTTATGAAGTACGTCCAAAACATCAGGCGTTTCGGAGTCGTTCAGTAACTTTTCAGCGTCCTTGAGAAAGTTGTCCAACTGCGAGAAATCGAGAGCATGGTTCCCTGCAGGAGTGCGCCAAACCAAGGACGAGGATGACAATGATTCAGGAAGGACGTTGTCGGATGACATTGTAGGGTTGGAAGGTGTTGAAATAGACGAAGGTGATACTCTGGTGTTCGCCATTACGCTGACGGGAACCACACCAAATGCAAGCTGATAGAAAACCACGCCGGCGGACCACCAATCCGCACGTCCGTCGTAAACGGTATAAAATTGGTTGTTTGCGTGTTCTGAAATGTGCGGCAGGCGGCGACGCATCATGACTTCAGGAGCAGCATACAATGGTGTATATGATACAATGTCAAAAGCAGATTTGATGACAGAGTTTGTAAGGGTGTCGTGCGAATGCATTTGTGCTGATGCCCCAAAGTCGCATATGACGACACGCCCTTCAAAATCGACAGACAAGTTGGATGGTTTAATGTCGCCGTGTACCCATCCTGAGGTGGCACAGTGAGTAGAACTGCGCATTTGGACACACGAGAACCTACCAGAGCGGTGAAGAAATGAAAGACCGGCTTTAATGTTACTTGAAACGAGAGACAAAGTCACTAATGAATCAGCCAGAGAGACTTGTTCTCCTGAATGAAACGCAGAGACCAGAGATGGAGATGGAGATGGATAAGTCAGGTTGTTAGACAACGCTGGTAGTCGGAGATGTAGCATGCCAGAAAAAAGAGAGTGAGACAAAGTGAGCGGAAGGTACTCCTAGAATAGTTGAGGAAGAGCGGAAAGACAAGCCAGGGAAACGCACAAAGACGATGCACAGTTGGTCGTCGTCGTCAAAATATTCAACCATCTTTTGAAGATGATCCAACTCGGCAGTTTCTCCAGAATGAGCGCGAAGGAAAGATAAAACACGCAGATCTTGGCGGATTTCCTCCTGATCATGGCGACCAGACAGTGGCTGCAGAACCTTGATGGCATAGAGACTTGCAGAGTGTGTTGCCAGATACACGGATCCCGTGATTCCTTCATGCAGAACGCGGGAGATAGTGTATTTATCCAGTCGCCGAGTACCAGGCTGAAGAAAGGATGTTGGAAGTGACAATGAAGTAGCATCATGGGTGTGCTGAGACGACTTTTCTGGATGCATGCCCAGAGTTGCAGATGGCAGGGAAAAGAGAGAATCTTCTTGGTTGAAGCTTGCAGGGTCGCCTTGAGAAGAGTCTGGATATGCGCTTTCGCCCCATGTCATATCGGGGAGCGACGGGATAGAGGAATTGGGAGAGCTCATCGTCTAGAAGCGCGAGCTGCTTGAACTTGAGATTATTCAAAGTAAAGAAGACATCGATATCACGCTCAAGTCCGTCTTTTCTAAATCGAGAAATTTAAGCGAATCGGGAAGCATCGTTATGAGTCATTTGATAATCAAATTGAACACAAGTTGCCATTGTTCACCAAGCTTTTCTCCGCTTTCCTCTGTTGCAATTTTTCTATTCCCTAGGACTGGCTTTAATTAAATCGAAAATGACCTCTACGGAATCCAAACAGCCAGAACAAGAATCTCATGAAGAGGTCGAGGAGACTTCAGAAGAGACAACCCCGGAGCCGTCATCCAGCGCACTGACCATGGAGGAGCGGAAGGCGAAGCTCCAACATCTGCGAAAACGTATGGTGCAGTCGCGAAAGGCCAATATGGAGTCTTTGCAATCGGAGGCTACCAAGCAGAAATTCAATGCCCGAGAATCCGCGCGCCTTGCACGGCAAATGAAACTTGCCGAAACGTTGCGCGAGAAGGCAGACGCGGAGGAGCGTGGTGAGGATGTTGACAGGCTCAAGAATTGGGAATGGACAATAGAGGAAAATGATGAGTGGGAGAAGAAGCAAGCGCGCAAGAGGCGACGAGCAGACTTCGAATTTCATGGTGGGTCGCAATAGCTTAGTACGACGTATATGTCTCCGGCTTACGGGTGGCTTCAGACGATGCCCATGCTGCACGAAGGAGATACAAGAAGGACCTTGATGTACTCAAGCCAGATCTACGGGCTTACGATCAACTCAAGGAAGAAGCAACCAACTCTCTCATCTCTCTGGCTGGAGAGCCATCGGCATGTTGATATCTGTCCCAATGCCGCGTGTCTCTCATGTTTCATTAGCAGGTCGGCCATGCCCACGAATCGTTATACCGCACAGCGAATACGCTCATATACGGCGACCACAAACCCAGTGAAGAGGCAATTGACAGGGTTGTCGGAAAGGTGACCAACGAGTGCGTCGATCTCCTTTTGTCCCGTGTGCTTTCCTGCTCATATTGTGCTTTCAGCATTGAAAAGAAATACAAGTTCCACCGGAAGAGAACCAACGAGATCGAAGGCGACATTACATACATCAACGAACAGAACAGGGTGTTCAATAAGAAGGTGCGGACATCGTTATCTTTCGTGACGTTCATCGTCTAATATATCATGCCGCTTAGATTGCCCGTTACTACGACAAGTATACCACTGAGATCCGGGACAGTTTCGAGCGTGGTACAGCCTTGTAGACTGTCGGGGGTTCCCCAGCGTTGTCTTGTCTACTTTTATATACTATTGTACGGTTTCCTATCTCTATTGTACACGATGCGTGCGCTCACTAAGCTTACATGAAGCCTTTCACGGACATTTGTTTTTTCGTTGCATTTACCGTTGGCATTGCTGTAAAATGCGACAGTGTATAAATGGGTGATGGATATGTGTTGAATATCTACATCAACGATGCGTCTGAGCATTATTTAGAACTTGACTTGGTCTAATCATGCTAGGCTCGTATCCCACCCTCTATTAGCGCTCGCAGTACTCCGTTATAGCCTTCCTGCTTGCAATTTTGTGAATAAGACTTCCTGAAACAGAATTTTCTTCTGCTGCAGTGCTCTACTTATTTTGCACTTGCTGATGAGAAAAGTCTCCTTCGACCATCAACGTTGCATCAACCTTGAGTGTCTCCCTTTGCCATGTCTATCGCCATGGAGTCCTGCGAATGTCCGCGATTTCTTGTACACTTATATTGTTCGTCGTCATCACCTCGCAAAGATGCTGCTCTTCTCGAAACTGGCCGGAAAACTATACAAGACGCGTCTGCTTATTCTGTCTGGAGGTACACGCATTCTCAACAAGTCCTATTCAATCAATCGTCCTCGGAACGCATCAGTATGTCGTTGAACGAAATATATGTCTCATGGGGGCTTATGTACTTCAGGCAGCTTCGTGTACAACCGAGTCCAGCCGTTGGTCGACTGTCCCCAATATACGCCGCGCCTCAAGGAATGGGGCGAGCCTGTTACCGATGGCGACGATATATTCGATATGCACTCTCTGGAAGAATTCAAGAGTACTAATTTCGATTTCCTGGCCGATAGCATACCTATCTTCCGGCATGCGATTTCTAATAAGCGCGACTCTGCAGACTCCGAAGCGCGTCCTCCGAACTTGAAGAAGAGACGCATAGCCCCCGACCTGGAGACAGGATCACTCGTCAAGATTATTGCTTTGGTCAGTTGTTTCCGCCTATCCTTCTCATCTCTCTGAATATCATCTATTTATTAGCCTCACGCTCGTCTCGCGCCATTCACGAACAAGCCCGCGAATATCCCGGAGAGCCTCAAGCCCTTTGCAAAGACTTTGCCGAAGCCGCTACCTCCGCTCTCGGAGATTCCGCCCCTGCTTCCATACCAGCGCAACGCATGGATCGTACCAATACGTGGCACAATGCCATGGAATACGTGTACATCTGCCGCCATCTGGAGCGCCCAAAGCCCGCACAACCCTGTTCCCGTACATACGACATTGCCAGACCCAGAGACTGTTCCTGACTTGTCTTCTTCCTTGATCGTTTGGAATTTTCATGCTGTTGAATGCTTTTGGTCCTTTCTGGTGTCTCTCCAGGCGAATCGCAAGCTGGGCGACATCGGGTTGTCTTTCCAGTGGGCCAGAAGCAAGTCGTCAGATCGTCCGCCCTCTCTTTCCGCCCTTGATTACATTAAGGTCACGCACGACGCACCGTATAGCATGCACATGCGTACTTTACTTGATCTGTGGCAATATGAACCTGTTAAGGCTGAGCGGCGGAGCGAAACGTCCACCGCCAGGGAGAATATGGATCCGCCAATGGAGACGAAACGGCTCGAACTAGCAAAGGACTTCTGCGCTCCAAAAACATCTGAAAAGATACGTGTTCTTAAGAGAGCTGTGCTAGCTCTCGTCGATAACAGGAACAAGGGCATTCTCTACTCTTAATTCAAGTGCTATTACTCTTGGACATGACTCTTGGATGTCCCATACAACACATTCAACTTTCGGAAATGGTACCTCAGTCTTTTTTCCGAAATTGCAAACTTTCTAATCAAGCAGCTCTGGAGTCCTTTCAGAAAGCCTCGTTCGTTGTCGGAAGCGCTCTCCCGAAGCGCCTTCCCTGTTACTCCTACGCACATCGCGGTGCGAATGGGTGCTGGCCAACATCTACTGGGAATGAGCTATATTGCTCCGGCCGTCGTTAAGATACACTCACTTATGCTCTGTGGTCATCCCGACGCTGTGATCGCTCGAGCATTGTCTTTTCCCCACTGATGTATCCACCGGTGCCCCAGCCCTTGGATTCGAAACTTGCCTCAAGGGCCGATTCAGATCCTCCCTGCAGTTTGATCTGGGTCTCCGTGTTTATGCCTGCTTGATTAACGCGCAGTGGCAGAAGCCTTTCACCAAAACTTTGCAAGCGTCGATCTTTTGTACAGCACGCTTTGAGCTTCTCAGAACGACGAGCAATCATGCCTGTCCCCTGCTCTCTCACAGGCGCACATACCCCTCTCTCTTGAATTGCGTGGTGGTCGCCCACATAGCTGGGACGGCCTTTCATGAGATCTGACCTGTAACACAAGACGAACTTGGTAACAGCATCTATGATGCTAGCACAGGTGTGTACTCATATATTTCCAATTTTCAATTCCAAACTGCTTCAGCATACTTGTCAAGCGTGTTCATCACATCCTGTGTTCGCCGCGGGTAGGTTTAGAGTGAGTATTAAATATTAAGACTTCAAGCTTCAAGCTTCAAACGTTGCCTCGATATAGTCAGGATCTGAACGGCGTCACATCTTCCTGATCCTTGCACAACCTAGAGGTCCATCAGGGGGTCGTCATGGCGAGCGGGAGGCTGTGTATGATTCGTATATATACGGAGCATACGGACCCCATGGTTTCAATCCCCATTATACGGTCTCATCGTCGTCTTGTCTGAAAACATCTTGTCGCCATGCCAATTGTCGAATCCAAGTACCTGCGATCCAATGTCATTGCTCACGGGAGGTACGCTACGGTGTATCTGTGCATGTCAACAGAAAAATACGTAATAGTGGCGGGAAAGCAGATTGACAAGGCCAGCGACCAAGACGTAAGTTGTGGGACTGCCTTTTCGTTATCATGTTGACCGCTGGCCCAGGGCGCTAAGTTCTTGTCATTGCGAGCAGAGAGCGAGCTTTTGAAGGACCTCAAGCATCCGAATATTACGGAATACCTGGATATGGAGGAGACCAATGCTATCTTGACATTGTTTGTCTGCTTTACTTCAATATAATGTGAAAATGTGCTGACATATTCTACTCAGATATACGACTTACATGGCAGGTGGCTCTGTCCGGAGTCTTACAGAAGTATACGGAGCCATCCAGGAGAAGACCGCGAAAGCTTTCACCATCCAACTGTTGTGTGGTCTCGCATTTCTGGAGTCCCACAAAATTGTGCATGGAAACGCAGATTCCACTAACATATTGGTGTCGAATCGGGGCGAATGCCAACTGTCCGGGTTCAGTCTTGCAAAACGTATCCCTGCAGCAGCATCAGATGTCACCGGTGTGTATGGTGGAGATATCACCTATGCTGCACCGGAAGCCGTTACAGGGACGTTTGGAGTCAAAAACGACGTTTGGTCATTGGGATGTGTCTTCCAAGAGCTCGTCAGCAAGCACCGGCCTTGGGATGGAAAAGACAGCGCAATTGTTAGCGAAAATGTAAGAATGTTATTCGCAAATAGTTTCATCATACTCAATTGAACCTGGAATGGCCAGCTGCGACTCGGAACGTCACCGCTATTCGACAACCTTACAATTTCTACTGAGGGGCTTCATTTGTTGTGCGTAATGCTGACAAGGTGGAAGATAATCTTGCGAGAAGGCCGAAAACATAAACTGACCTCTTCTGTGCATTCATGCAGTGATTCCAAGAAAAGGCCGTTGGCTTCTGCCCTAGTCAAGGATTCTTACTTTTCCACGTCCCCGTGAATAAAGAATTTGAGCCGCCATGGGTCCTGTTGGAAAAGCAAGCACGCGCGGAGAACTCGTGCCGGTTATGGTAAATCCTTCTTACACTTCCGAATGGTCTCTGTATGTAGCGTGTATGGTGTTATGGTTTCCTCATGGATCCGGCCATACACGAAGACTCTAAAACTCTATTCCACAGTTTTTCTCGATCACGCTCTTGCGTTTAGCCAAGCAAGCAGCCATTCCTATATATACACGAAATCTTACATTTCGCCTACCTCAGCTCTTGCTTTGCTCACGTGCACGCGAGACTGAGTTGTTCTCGTTTACTTCTACAGGTTCATGTTTCATGGACGTTCAAGGCCCTTTATGTACTTTTACATGTACTATGGTGGACACTTCACCAAGGAATTATTGTGCGAATGGTCAAATGTTGCAACGTTGAGCGCTGAGCGCTGAGCGCTAGCACTTGCCAGTGCCAGTGAGTGTGCAACTGCTGGCGTTGCATGATGATCGGCTCAACAAACGGCGATCAAGATCGTGTCATCCTTACCCTTCGATCCTCGGGTCGACTGCCTGGTCTTGAAAAACTTGAATAGCTCATGTCCGCTACTTGTCCTCTGGCTTCCTGATCTCGCCTATCTCAATAAATCCGCTCACGTTTTCTTATGTGTTGGCTGTGTCTCCATATCGATGATTGCCGTCCGTAGTAAACGCCGAGTCACGACGATGGACTAGTACAAGTATTTCCAAAGTTCAAACAAAGGATGCGCCTATGCTTACTCCGAGAAGTGCTATGCGGTCCAGTACTTGAAATGCGTTCTGATAACTGGTGAAGCCGCAGAACTCCATCATGACGTGTTTGCTTTGCCAGTGCTCTGAGATGATAGATCTGAGCCTTGAGGTTACCTGAACAAGTTCTTTTCCTTCTCGTTTCGATTTTTAGCACAGTACAAAAACTCGCCAGCATCAAAATAAGTGGATGACGAGGCGAGCCATGGTGGTAGAAGTGGCACGCAGGACCTCCCGGGGAGCACCGATCGGCCCTCCGTCAACGCCCGTTACAATGCAGATGGGCGTCATGGGATCGCGTTCTGTTCCGCGCCGAGCGCTGTTGTCTGCGTTTTTAGCATTCTATTTTATTTATAAAGCTTGGCGCTTCACCAACCTGAGGTTCCGACTTGAACTTCTTCCCCTTTGAGCTTTTCTCATACACATCTTTGTAGCTTGAGCCTTTCTCTGAGTATCGGATTCCTCCCTCATCCATACGTATCCATCGAGCACGCGACGTTGGAATAACATTTTCAAGTAAACAGGATGCTCTCAGCTTACCGTGGCTTACGCTCGAATTCATCGCTCGCTGGTCGTCGTCGCCATTTCAGCGCTTCAGCGGCGCGAGGCAAAGAGCGCCTCGTCATCCTAGGTGACATCATTGTGTCTTCTACCTATCAGTCTATTGTTTTGTTGACGACAACTTCAGGGTCTGGATGGGGCGGTTACGAAGTGTTACGTAGGATCGACAAGAAGAGATGGGGTGCGCGCGCTTCTCGGTCTCGGTCCCGTAACGTAATTGGGCCATTCCTTTTGCAGATGTCACTGTGATCAGCCCAAATGGGTATTTTAACTTCACGCGTGAGCAAATACTTTGGATCTTCTCTTGCGCACTGTCCAATGGTTGCGTCTTATACCAGCTCTGCTGGCTGGATGTGCAGTGGGCACGTTGGAACTACGGTGTGCCGTGGAACCCGTCCGAAAATATGCACCTCAGATCGTGAGTACTACAATCGCCTGCTTACGAGACTTCCCAATTTATTTCACAGAGGACGTACCAAGCGTGGTGCGATGATATAGGTATGTACAGTGCTGTGTACCCGCCATATACGATTCTAAAGAACTCCTTGAAGACTTCAAGAAGAAGACAATCAAATGCGTAAGTCCCGAACGTAGCATTCCATACAGCGGCAGTCGTCCGACTCTCAATTCCAGACACCTTCGACTCTGTCCTTCCCCTCAGCACCAATAAGTTCAAGCATTGCAAGTAGCTCATCTAGCAAGGACCACTCTACGTCAAATCCGTCATTTAATCTCGATTATGACAAACTCGTGATTGCTGTTGGTGCATATTCCCAAAGTAAGGTTCAAATACGCCTCCTGCTTTATGTTTTTTTTTTTCAACCAATTGAAATTTGTAGCTTTCAACGTCCCTGGCGTCAAGGAACACGGCATGTTCCTCAGGGACGTCAGAGACGCTCGTGCAATTCGGTCCAGGATAATTGAATGTGAGTCCCATGTCTTTCTTCTTCGGTATATAATCGCTGAACTATCCCCTCAGGTTTCGAGCAGGCCAGCCAGCCGCATTTGTCCGACGTCGAGAAGCGCAAGCTATTGAACTTCTGTATTGTGAGCCGGTGTTTCTCCATTTCAGTAGGGCTTGTCGTTGACGACACGTTTGTTAGGTAGGCGGTGGACCGACCGGCGTCGAATTCAGCGCCGAGCTTTACGATCTCATCCATTCCGACATAGAAACTCACTATCCAGACGTAGTTAAACACGCGCGCATTAATCTGTACGATGTTAGTCCAAAGATCCTGGGCACCTTCGACAAGAATTTGGTTGCGTCCGTCCCGCAAATCTCCATTTATGTTGCCAGTGGTCTCATTTATTACTTGTCGCTAGATATACTGAAAAGACGCTGACGCGGGAAGGTGTACGTATCCGCACTTCGCATCATGTCGAGCGGGTTGAGGCGAACAAAATGTACGTTAGGGAGCAGGGCGAAGGTACGCGTGATCGCCGTTACATTTACCTTTCCTAGTCCACTTTGCCTGATTGTCCTTTCGTTCTCCTTCAGTTCCATTCGGTCTCCTTGTCTGGAGTACAGGCCTCGCGCCGAACCCGCTCATTGAAACCATGACTGGATTGAAGAAGATTGCCAAGCGGTGCGTTGACATAATCCAAGGACTTATTCCGAATCACGCGCTTGACGGAGAATCATAGGTGCATCGCAACGACATCCCACTTAAATGCTATTCAGGAGAACGGGGAGCCGCTGGAGGACGTTTGGGTCATCGGCGACGCCGGCATGATCCCTGAACAAGTTCTTCCCGCCACCGCACAAGGTAACATAATACCATTAGCAGCGCGTCATGCGTCCAGCGCTGAATTTCCCACTTTTCTCTCTTGTCAGTTGCGAATCAGAAGGCCAAGTACCTAACCAAGAAGCTGAATCGTATTATACGCGATCGTCCGTCCCCTGCACCCTTCGAATTTTATAACCAAGGTGCGTTTTATTCCCGGGAGCTTATAACACTCTGAGTTAAGAAATTTGTTCACCTTCGCTCACGTGCAGGGAGCCTGGCGTACATCGGTGACTGGTGTGTAGCTCTACTCTGGGACGAGATTGCCAAAAGCCTGGCTAATGGAAGAATGACGCAGGAGAGCGGTATACGATAAACCGCAGACAGAAAACAGCAGCATAGAGACTAAGCAAGCAGGTCGCTTGGCTTGGCTACTATGGCGTTCGGCCTACTTTACTATGACCTTGAGCGCCCGTAACAGGTATGTGTTGACCGCCTTCCGCTTCAAACGGACTTTCAGAATTTGCTGACTCAAAACGTAGGATTCTCGTGCCGTTCTACTGGTTTGTTTTCTCTTTCTGCCTGTCTCGTGCATTCTCTCGCTGACAGATACACCTCTTTCGGCGCACAGGTTCTTGAATTGTGAGTTCTACCTCTGTCTCGTTAATTCTAGCTTCGATACTTAACGATGCATCCAGGGATATTCGGACGCGATTTGACGAAGTTTTGAGCGTTGCTGAGATCATATCTCGCACAAGACACAATATACATCGGTATGCAGTCCTTGGGACGTTAAATTAAAATTTTCGGTATAGGATATAATGCAATATATTAGTATAATCTGGCGCCATTATACCTAAGCACATCCAACCTACAGCGATGCCATAAACCCAAACTGGAACAGCGTACGGGGATTCGAATGCTGAAGTAACTTCTCATGAAATGGTATAAGAGCAGTACAGCAAATTGCAATGTTGGATTCAGAAGAGTGTAACACCGACAAATGCGACGGCGCCAAGCAACGCTACGTTCATCACGGCCAGAAGGGAATTGGCAGAGTTGGTAGCAGAGGAGGACGAGGCGGAGGTAGTAGCAGCGCTCGACGTGTGCGAGGCGGTCTTTGATCCAGACGACGTCACAGCACTCGTGGTCTTCGAGTTGGCCTTGGAAACCGAGGCCGCGGCGGAAGTCGAAGCCGCTGAGGAAGTCGAGACCGCCGAAGAAAGCGGCGCCGTAGATTGTCCATTGATCTCGGACTGCACGGACGAGTTGAAAGTGCCAGACATGTTGGTAAGGCTATGTAAGGAGAAAATAATGGAAACACAGGTGAGGGACCAGGGTTCGGCATTGAACAAAATGCGAACGCACTTGAACTTGGACGAGAAGGCCATCTCGTAGTACTGAGGCTCGGATGGGTCCAAGAGACTCTGTGACTCAACACGAATGAAGCTATATATGGCGCTATTATGAGCTAGTCACTGCAAGATTGGTTGATACGCGTACTATTCATCGCTGTTTGGACCGATAGAAGAGCTGGGCGTGAAAGAGAGGGACGAGGTGCTGCTGACGTTCACGCCGGTAGCGATGAGCTGGAGCCTCGTCTGTGCACTGCCGTTGAGACGACAATCACGTGAAAACTGATGGAAAACTGCTGTACCTGCTGCGTCTTGTCTCCGACATAAATCGAAAACGTCGCCAAGCCGAACTCGAGGAGGGATGGAGAGTTGCCGTCATTTTGCCAGCTAACGGTCTCATTTTGACCCGCTGTAAAGACGGAGGCGGCCGTGGGGGAGGTCACCTTTTTGAAGTATTTCCCTTTGAGATTCTGAGAAAAATTTTCTGAAACAGACACCTTACGTAGACGTTCGCTAAGGCAGACGAGGCGAGAGCGGCAAGAACAGTGGTAGAACGATAGAGCATTGTGGAAAAAAAAAACGAGTGACTGGTAGTGAAAGGAGTGTGAGCAGATCGCTAGGGCGAGAAGCAGATGGAACAGGGCAAAAGTCAAGTTGGGACGAGAGCGGTTGGGCCCCGCCGGCTTTTATACTCCCACAGTATGTGTTACCCCTGAGACCGTGGTGACAGTTCTGATTGTAACTTGCGGCCGACATGCCGAGTGATAGTGATAGTCAAAAAGCTAAGGCCAACCAGACGTCAACTCGTGTGGCAGGAGCACAAACATGAGAAATATGAAGGGAAATCAGGAAACACGACCGTAAGGGTTGTTCCAATGCGTACCACAATGATTGTCCGCAGTTTGGATGGCATACCTCGCCGCCTACGAAGCTGCGGTGGTGAGCACGGCGATCACGTCTCCGACTGCTGCGCCCGCGTCGAGAACGCTCCACAGCCATGTCAAATTTACAAAACTCATTCAAAACTCATTGTAGTTTACAACGCAGGCCGAGTTGTCCGGGAATGTCCCGAATAAACACAAAATGTTACATGCAGACAACACCGGCTTCAGCCACTCAAACCAGGAGAGCCTCCAGTGCTGGTGATACAATCCAAGTGCAGAACGTCCATCGGCGCTCAGCGCTATCCAAACGTCCTAAAGGGATGCCAAAGTAGCGACAGTGGCAGACTTCCTTGCACAAGCCTCTGGCCTGATGAATCCAGCGCCGGCGCTGCGAAGACTCATTCCACTGCCAACGCTAACGCGAGAAAGGCTTTTGTCGCTTTGTGAGCTCGTAGCGCCACTACGAACGCTGCTCCCACCTGAGCGGAGCTGACGGCAGTTGGCGAGGGCGCGATTCCAGAGAGGATCCATTCCAGGTGAAGTCTCCTCCACACCATTCGCGTTAACGGCGATGTGGGCGACATGGACGAATGAAGCCTCGGTTGGAAGTGAAATCATCTTCGTCTTGAGGTGCTTTCGACCGGAAGCAGGGGTCTGGGAAACTCTTTCATCTATAGGTATGAATGAGACACTTGAAGCCCATGACTGAGCAAGAGAGACACTAACCATCGGCCCAGCTATTACTGAGCTTCGTCATCTCCTTATAGAAACTGGCGGCTTCATTGTCATCGTCAAAACGGAACCCAAACCTGCGGGTCTGCAATCGGAACGATCAGGCATGTTTGTCGCAAAAGCATCGGGAGAGAAGACATACTCGTCCGTAGAATATATGGAAAAAGGGCCGATCAACATGATATACGAATTTCGTGGTCAAGATGGGGATGCGCCAGAGCGTTCGCCCGCTGGTATTGTCGACCAACCGGAATGACCAGCTGTTAGTGCCCGGAGGTGGGCCAGACGTCCCGGCGTCCACCGCGTCTTTCCCGAGCAAGAGCCGACCTTTCAAGCCAGAAAAGGCCCAGTTCGGGCGGCTGCCTTTCAGAGACGCGTGGTAGACACGCGCAGTTGCCTCTGCATATGCGTAGAATGAGCGCGAGAAAACGTAGAGCGGAACCGCGCGGGTGTCCCAGACATTGAGCTCAGGACGCGAGTGACGTGAGCGCGAGCGCAGATAAGAGATCATGACTTGTAGTAAGTGGAGGTGATAAGCTGACAGGAGATAGAGAAGAGGGCACGACGATCAAGCGTGGGAAGGGAGGGCAAGAGCAGACCAACAACAACAAAGCGCATTGACCTGCCAGCGGTAGAGCTGCGACTAGCAACGAAAGCTGTGAGTGAGTCTCGCAATGTCGTAAAGTGGGACATGAGAAAAGAGGTGCAGCAATTTATACTTGAGAAGCGTGGGGAAGCGTCGTGCTCTGCAATGAGGTTTGCACACTGTCAGGACTTATCGAAACGAGCGTGCCCTTGCGAAAGACTTTCGAACATAAACCGCGGAAAGAGAGCGCCTGTGAAAGGGGAGAAACACTACACATTTCCACTTCCAGAAGCACAAGACTGTGAAACTGTACTTTGAGCCGTTGAACAACAGCGTAACAAGTCCGTCGCACTATTATAGCATATGCCTTTCTTTAAAGACTTCAATAGGCAAAGGAGTGACTATTATAGACAAAGCACATTGGGAGACAAGTCCGTGAAACGCAAGCCTGTTCCATGGGATCGAAGACGCATGGTTTCGTGCAAGGCGTTAAAACAGAGCCAATCGGAAAGGATTGAAGCAGCCACAAGTGCATGAGGAAGACGCGAGCAAAGAGAGGTTCAACTTGCTGTGCAGAAACGTCGAGATAGATAGTCACTGGCGTGTGACCAGAAGCACTGCCTGCTCCTCGTCATGCAGTGCTATCGTGGAGGACGAGAGCCACTCTAACTTACGGTGCAAGTCGCCTTGTGTTGATAGTTACGGAGGGGGGACGGCGTCATGAATCCCAAGATATCCAACACGAGTAATCAATTACATAAGATAACAAGCATTATACACTTGTTCCACAAAAACCAAAAAAAGCTAATGCCTGTTCAATTGGTGGCAAGTACGAAATTCGCTGAAGGTAATGTGTGTCCTCGGCCGGAAACAATTAATCAGTAGTATTGCAATTGTTTCCGAATAAAGAGATCATTGTCCGAAATCACCCTCTCGTTTACACCGTCCACTGCGATACGTTTCATCGGGTTTCTCGTGGGATTATTGGGCTCGCTTGTGAATTTATAGTAGTCTTGAACTCTGCGAGGCAGGAGCTTGGTCGACTCCGAGGAGCGCTAAACAGGCTGACGAGTCTGCGGCATGCGATTACTTTGTGTAACGCACGGACTCAGACGGTTCTCGGGGCTGCGTGTATCATTCGCAGCTTTGCGAACTCATCAAGCACGTACCATCATGTCTGCATCACAAGCTCAGCCTGCGACCAGCACTTCCGAATCGACAGCCCCTTCTGCGTCCCTCCCTCTTTCCCAGGTTCCGTCCAATCCACTTGGCGAGGGACGCTTCATACGTACAGCGGCTGCGTTGATTATTGGGTGAGGTCGATTCTTTGTTTCTTGTGTGTTCATATCGGTCTCATGCATTGTGCGACCTAATAGCGATGAAATCCTGAACGGGAAGACGCTTGACCGGAATAGCCATTATTTCGCCAAGTATTGCTTCTCGCATGGCATCGATCTGTATGTTGTAGTGTGCGCACCCCGGTGAGATCGGTGTGTAATGGTCACCGCAGGAAACGCATTGAGGTCATCCCGGACGACCAAGCTGAAATGTATGCATACAGATTGGTGTACTCAAACTTTAAAGATTTACTTATGTACTATGAAACCACAGCGTTAAAGCTAGTCGGCGCCTTGTGCAACGATATGATTTCGTAATCACTACTGGTGGTAGTACGTCGTCCAATCTTTCTCGTGGCTCTGCAGTAGGTGATAATGTGTCTGCATAGTCGGTCCGACTCATGACGGTGCGTTCTCTGAATTACATCATCCTGGGATGGCCTTTAGCTAGAAGAGCTCTATATCCCAAGGCAGTCAGACTGCGAAACCGTGGCATGCACTGAAGGACTCAATTTAGATATCACATACGCGTCCCTTGCCACCGCGTTTTCACAAACACTGGAGCACCATGGCGAGACGATTCGTCGCATGGACGCGCTAAGCCGCAATCGGGATCGCAAGCAGACTGAAGAACAGCGCACCGCATTTCTACGTATGGCACTTTTCCCGAAGAATGCAGAGGTTCTATTCGTCGACTCGACTATCTGGGTGGTCAGTGCTCGCGTGACCTACATTGTTGTCCACGCTTATCTAATAGGGTTGTGGCCGAATCAGCCCGTTGTACGGGTAGCGGGCAAACTCTGCATATTTCCCGGAATCCCGTCGTTGTTCCAACGGATGCTGGACGGACTAACACCATATCTTCCTTTACCTCCTGCCCACGAACGAGCCCTTCGGATCCAGGTATTCACGGAGTGCGTGAACTTTTCTTATTGGACTTGCGCCACCCACGTCCACGCTGTTCATTGGTTTACCGGCCACTGTTCTGACGGCCTCCTCAACCTGAGCCAGCCCTCCCTCGGTCCAATTTGATATGCCTGATGCTGACGAGCCCGATTGATGTTGACAGGCAACCCGAGTCTATGATCGCACCCTACTTGACCACACTTCAAGAGCGTATGCGTGAACATGGTATACAGGTGGGATCGTACCCTGTGCTAGGTCAGGGCGTGTTTGTTAGTCTTATTGGACGAGATGTTGTCCGAGGCATCGACGATGGTGACAGCGCGCGTGTCTGGCTGGCGCAAATCGCGCGGGAGGTTGAAGTGGCGCTCAAGGGGCGGGTGATCAGTGATGAAGAAATTGGACGCATCAAGAACGATGGGGTCGACAACACACAGCGAGTCTCGAAGAGTTAAGGATCATTGGAAAGGCAGGTCATACATAGCATTAAGAGGTGAGGCATCGAGGCATGTGCAGTCATTTTTCCTTCAGAGCTTGTAATCACGAACGTGCACCAAAAACAGCATGGCCATTGGCCACGGATAGCTTAATTTCAACTCCCTGTATATACACTCCTCTGCCTTTGTTGGGCTACGCTAGAAATTTGTAAGTTACAAAGTCTTTGGTACTCGTGGCTGACGCGTGGAAGTGCTGAACGTGGTCCTGGATCCGGAATTTGACCATCACTCGGGCGGTGTCCGCTGACGCCGTCTATTCACCGAACATCGACAGTCTGAACGACGTTGGTGTCGATGTCGATGTCATGTGCGACGCCACGACGAACGTTGATCAAGATCTTGGGGTCCTATTGCTTATCTGTCATGTGTACTGAGGCGCGTGCTATGGTCACCGAAGCTGGCGAATGTGCACACTGTACCTCGTGTAGCCTTCCAATTGTGGATTTCTCGGTCTTGAAGCGCTGAGTGAGCTCTCGTCGGTTGACAATGAGATAGCGTGACTCTCGTCTGTGCTGTTATATATATACGGGCATCGGTGTACATGACCCTCCTGCCATTCCTTGCATCTTTCAAAGCTGCAACTCGGCCATGCTTTTCACTTTTTGAACGGACATTGATTATCATCATGCACTTCCAGTCTCTCCTCCCCTTTTTGTTTGGTGCTTCGAAAGTGTTTGCGTGCGCTCTTCCCGTTATCGAAGATGTGCGCGAGCTCGATGCACGGCTCTCCTCGCTCGAAAGTGTGCTCCTCATGGATGGTCTAGCATTTGAGGACTCGACCAGCGAGAGCACGTTGATGAACGTCCGTGCCTACGTATACCTCGATCTTGCAGAGCTCTACCTCGACACACTCGTCTCTGTGGTTACCGACGCGCTCTACGATCTCGGACTCGACGACATATCCGAAGGCTTCGATAATCTCGCAGAGCGGCTGCGCCTTTTCGTGTCGCTCGGCCTGCCATCGCAGAAGATCACTGTCAGCGTGGACGCATGCTCAGAGTCTGCGACTTTGCAGGAGACGTCTGGCCTCCCCAACCTGGGCCTTGTCACGCAGAATGTTTCTTTCGGGACGTGTAGCGACGTTGCCGTCATGAACGCATCGGGTTCGAACGACGCAACAGCGCAGATGTTCTATACCTCGGACTCAGGGTTTGGTGTTATCTCAGGTCGGGTGCCCTTGACTATATATAGAGCTCCCCTGATATTGTCGAGCAGATATCGACGACACCGTCAAGGTCACTGGTGAGTGATGGAAGCTAATGCGAGATGCGAGATGTTCAGAATCACGACGACACAGACGTGCTCAACACACTTGAGATGCTCGAAAGGACGTTCCTCGAGGACTACATACCTGTCCCAGGCATGCCTGCCCTCTACGCGTCACTCGCGGAGTCGCTCAGCGACCCGCAGTTCATTTATATCACCGGCTCGCCCTTTCAACTGTTCCCTTTCTTGAAACCGTTCATCGAGACAGCTTATAACGCGTCGAATGGTCCCGTCTACACCCAGAACCTAACGATTCTCGACTTCGAGGGCATTATCGAACAGCTCACGGACGACGATAGCATATACGAATACAAGCTCACGGCCATTGACAACATACATGGAATGTACCCGCAGAAGACGTTTCTGACGGTAGGGGACTCCACCCAGAAGGATCCCGAGACATACGCAGAGCTGTAATGATGCTTCCAAACACTTTTCCTCCATCCACATGTCCTGGTAACCAATTTCATTCTCGCAGATACCGGCAATACGGCCCCGGATTCATCACTTGCATTTGGATTCGCCGGGGTAATTTATATTCTAATAGTTTCTTATATGCTAGCTGACGATTTTTTTCTTTGCGGTTGACCCCGTCTCTGCATAGTTGAAGGCGCCAATAATACCGACGCACGCTTCGACGCCGCGTTCGAGGGCGTACCTGTGGCCCGCTATCGTATCTATAACGATTCGCAGATCACGTCGCTCGCGTCAATTGACGTTGCTGGTGGCGACTGTTAGTTAACCTATGTCCGACTGCTATTCGAAAGCAACTCTTCGTGTGTCAGGGGAAACTTGTATTTATGTAAGGTTGGATCCCGTGTATTATTATCTTTTAAATTTCACTCCCCTTTATGGGACCTTCAAGGTGAATGTATGTATGTCACTATCCTTTGTAAACTCTGCGAAGATATCGAGTCTGAACTTTCCAAACAAAATCGTTTGACATTGGGGGACAGAGAAGAAGACACCAACACAACAGAGCTTTCCAACGTCTTATACACATATACACACAATTTCTATGTACAACAACTATGTCACAGAGATATCAACCCTCGATCTTGCGAATGACCCTCTTCTCACGTTCGCCCACGACTCTAACAAGACTCTCATTCTCAAGTGCCTTGATAACCTCAGTAAATTCTGCAGGGTCGACCTTGACCGAGCTCTGTGTAGCCAACTGGCCAACTACATCACCCCAACGGATACCGCGTGATGCCGTCTCAGAATCCAAAATGTGCAGGATCTCGCGGCGCATGTCCTCGCGAAGACGGCGCTGCCCGGCACCCGTGCCCGTGTTCAGCAGGCCAATATCGATCTTCCCAGTGCGCGGATCCATTGCGCTCGTGCGGAGCGCCTCGTGCATAAGCCGGTTCGCCTCGCGCACGTCGGAAATTTCGACCATTGGTGAAAACCGCATGCGTGCATGCGCCTCTGAGAGACGGATCATGCTCTCCAGCTGCCGCGTCGTTGCCGTGATACGCTGCTCGCTTGCGCCCATGCCGCGCATTTCCACATACGCCTGCACCATGGCGTCGCCAGCTGCTTCCGTGATGGTCGGATTGATCTTGGAGCGTGCAAAGTCGATATATGCGGACAGATCCTTCAGAGGAATGATGTCGTAGCCAGAGATGTCGGGCGTGTCCTCGAGATACAAGCTAACCAAGTGTTGCGCGAGCTTGCGGTCTAAACCCTCGTCAACTTGATCAAGCACGAGGTACAGAAGATCAAATCGAGAAATGAGTGTTGGTGGCAGGTCGATATTGCGCGTGATTGGCAAATCTACGTCATACTTTGACCCTACAGGATTTGCCGCTGCGAGAATAGACGTTCGAGCGTTGAGAGTGGTAATAATGCCTGCTTTTGCAATTGAAACCGTTTGTTGTTCCTGTGTTTGCAAGTTGAGATTGATTAAATATTGAAAACAAGGTTGTATATGCTGACCATGACTTCGTGTAACACACTGCGGGTGGCATCTGACATTTTGTCGAACTCGTCTATGCAGCATACGCCACCATCACTCAGTACGAGTGCACCGCTGACAGTATGTCAGATAACGTATAGAATGACAGGAAAAGAAATGAACCTTTCGAGCACCAGTTGCTTGGAGTCTGGATCACGAGTAACATATGCCGTCAGACCAACGGCCGAGGAGCCTTTGCCCGACGTATAGACACCGCGAGGAGCAATTTTGTGAACATACTTTGTGATCCGTTTAGTCGAAAAAGAAAAAGCGAGAAGAGTCAACAAGCTCACTTTCAGTAGTTGCGATTTACTTGTACCCGGGTCGCCAACCAGCAGCACATTGATATCGCCACGATACCGGGGACCACCGCCACCACCACCACGCGAAATGTTTTTGTTAGTACCGCCAAATAGTTGAAGAAGAACGCCCTTCTTGACATCGTCCATCTCCCAAATAGAAGGTGCGAGCGAATGCGCGAGGACTTCGTAGATATCGGGTCGCAAGCTCAGCGCGCGGAGTCGGTCCTCCAATTCCGCCTTGCGGGACTGCTGACCCTCCTTGTCCATGAGCTCGTCTTCATCAGTGCCGTCGCCCACGCCTGCCGCTCCTGGGGCCTTCTCCCCAGGTGCACGCGTGGAAAGATCAAGCCCGAGCGTGCCGCTCTGAAGTCGTAGGTGCACGACATCGATGTACGTCTTGAACAGACTCTTGAGCTTGCGCTGGCGGGGATTTACACGCACAGGGACGCTGCGGAAGATTCCCGTTACAGTCACGCGATCGCCAGGCTTCGTTACATCGACAAGTTCGTCGTACACACTCAGCGAAACCGTGTGTGGCGTTTGCCCATCTGGCACGGCATCTGGCGTCTCTTGCAGTCGGATGACCTGTCTGTCTGCAAACTCGCAGCGGTTGTGCACGAGCGACATCGTTCCAACAGATGCACAGACCTCGCGCGGACAGCGAGAAGGTTCCTCGATTTTACCGCGGTCAATTTCGACCTGAACCGTGTGCGAGCACGTCAAGCATCGGAAGAACGCTGTCTTCATATCTGGGATAACAGGCGTTGCTCGTATAACAAGACCCCTGATGCAAACTATCTTGTCCGTATCTAATAAAACATCGAGTCAAACTCAAGAAGAAACTTGCATTGAACGGACACTTACCCGAAGGATTGAGATCTCTCATATTCACTGCTTTCACACCGAAGGGGCGGACTTTGTATACTTTGTTTAGAATGTCCGAGATATCCTCATCGGTAACCTCCATGCCTTCCTGTTGGTCTATTTCTGCAAGCTCCAACATTAAGTCCTTGAGAACCTGGTCCATCGCTGGGATAACTTCCTGAGGATACTTGATGACTTGAGAATACAATTTTGGGGCCGCAGGCCACGCATCGAGATTGGCAATATCAAGGTTTAGGTTCGTCTGGT
Organism: Fistulina hepatica ATCC 64428; assembly: GCA_000934395.1. NCBI lineage: Eukaryota > Fungi > Basidiomycota > Agaricomycetes > Agaricales > Fistulinaceae > Fistulina > Fistulina hepatica. Next base: position 384,636 of record KN881721.1, read on the forward strand.
TCGTCATACGCAGGCGGCGCAAATATGTCTCGTAGATGACTTCTTCACCTTCTTCAGGCGACAGAAGCGGGCGGGTAGGTAAATGACTTTTGCGATCGTATGCAATGCGATACTTCAACTTGAAATTGCGCAGAAAGTCGCGAAAGAGCTTCATGGTCTCGGCAAGGTTGACAGTAGTCCCCCAGATAGCACGTATCTCATCCGGCTCGTCCGTTGGCTCCTCGCGAACTGCAGAGAGGTTCGGCAGAACGGAGGAAGGAGGGGGGTCAGACATGGGTATGTCTAGACCGGACGCGTCAGACGCGAGATTAACATTTCCAGAGCGTTTCTCCCGTCTAGGATTCCGCACAGGTGTAATAGAAAGAGATGAATGAATGTCCCCTCGGCGGTTTGTGGGGGTCTTGACAGGGCTCGAAGGGAAGAATAGAGGCTCGGCATCAGACCCACTGCCAGGAGCACCAGTGGGGCCATCGTCAGGCAGATCCCCTGGCGTTTGACGAGGTGAAGATGTAGGAAAATGCATAGGTGACGAGCCTGACATCGATTATTACTTGACCCATGTTTCGCAGCAGAGAAACAAAAAGATACAAACTACGGACAAACAACGGCGTGCCGCGCCTTCCAGGTGTTCGATCCGACGCATTCACAGCAAGCGCCCTTCTAGCTACCACTCCTTTCAGTGGTGAACTTTCTGGAGGACGTGAACGACGAGGTGTGCCGACAGCCGACGGTGTTCCCTGAAGAAATAGAGGATTAACGGGTCCTACATCCTCAGATGCCAGCTCAGCGTTCTCCATGGGGACATCTTCTGATTCTGGGAAGTCCAGTGGCGGAGAAGACATATTTGCACGCTAAAATCGAGAAAAATGGGGACTTGGGAAAGTCGAAGTCGAGAACAACAAGTGTCACAAAGTCAGAGTTGCAGTCGCGACGCGTTCCCGGTCTTTATGCGTGTTTGGTCCGATCAATGATCGCGGTCGCGTCTGTGAGTCATCGGGCGCCTGCACAAGTTATGCGGTCCCCACCCTCTGTTCAGGCTCACACACTGTTGGCAGTACTACGCGTTGTTTGTGTCTTTTTTCGCGTTTTTATGGCTTCTGTAGATCTGAATGATCCAAACCACTCTGTATTTTACATCCCTTACTCAGCGGAGGATGGGGGGATGGGTGCGCCACTTGCTCAGCATCGAATTCGGAATGCTCATTGTGTTCAGACAACGACGACAACGATGTTCAACCGAAGACGAATAATGAAGACGACGAAAATTTACATACTTTTTCCTTCTCAGAACCTCGTTTACGTGAATATCTCGTCGTGTGGAAAAAGTGTCTAGACCAGATTCGGGTGAGGACTGGTTTCGTCTTGCTTTTCTATATTCTGAAATTTCCCTTTGCAGTCTATTGTGCATACAATGCATGCACCGATATGTGCAGATATAATTGACCATATTTACGATTCTCCCCTGCCTGGTCTCCCTTATCCTGAAGTACCGGTTGTGGCTGTCCATAGTGTGTCAGAGTCTCTGATCTTGTAGTCCTCAAGAAATCTAATTCTCCGTGCACAGATTGTAGCGTTGCACCTTGGTTTCTAGGCCAGGTTGCTTCACAGCTTTCCGACATTCACGAAGACCGTCATTCTATCCTCCATTTCTCGTCAGCCGATTTCCCCAACCTGACGTCTGCAATGCGAGCCCTCGTCACCGGATTTATTGTTGACAAAGGTAACTGTTGATGCGTTTTCTATTCGCTTATTTTATGTTTATGGAGAACGAGTAGTCCCCCCACGTCGCCATGGGGCCAGCTCCCTCGTCAACTACGACATTAACATGCTCGTTTCGTGGCATAAAGCCCAGTTAGGTATATCAGAACGGGTCGCTGCACGGCCGGCGCTGATCACAATAACAGACGTCGATCCTGACAACCCTCAAAAACTCGTCGCCATCTTGCACGATTTCGAGGGATTTGATGCCTCGGTGATGCAAGATATATTTTACATATGCAGGTCGGTGTCTAATCAGTCTCGCGCATACATCTCTCTGTTTACATTTGAAAATCTGCCTAGTCTGCATATCCATGAACTACCTCTTGTATTTATTCTCGCATTGGCATCACCGCCTGCTCCTTCATTCATTCATATGGCATATCCCCGCGCAACACTTGCCTTATTGCGCGTCTCAACCGCAATCGTTCCCGCGGGGCAAGAAATGTTTGAGAGCATCGTGTACAAGGTATCTGCCATTTTCGCCGCTATTATTGAACCTCTCATCATTGCTTGAAGACGTTTTTTAGCCCCGACTTTCGTCCGGACATCATGATTGGTCCAACTGCCCTTAACACCTTGTTGGATTACATATCACGCCACCATGCTTCTCTTGATTCACTGCTCACAATTCTACAGCTCGCGCATTTGAAACATTTCGACAACGATCCCCTTACCGCTCTCGTGCGCCGGATCCCCACAGACGACGATATGAAGCCCCTCATCGATCCTCTGCTCACACGCTTCGCCCAGATTCTGTCCACAGACGCGGAAGCATGGCGAAACCTAGATGAGGACGGGCTGGTCGCCTCCGTCGACGAAGCCCGTGCGCAGTTTCACGCACGAGCTGCGCGATTGAAGCTCGGCATCTGCGTCCTCGACGTCGTCAACCAGTTCATGGCACACGAGAGATACAAACCGCCCTTCACTTCCGGCGTGCAAATTGCTACAGACGTCTTGGCGCGTGTTCCAAGCACCCGTATAAAAGGACTCATGCGCATGGTGTGTAAGCTCAGGCCGACGCAGGGTCCACGACTCATGCAGGACTTGTGTGCACTGTACGAGGAGCTGCCGCGCGATATGTATGAAGCCGAAGCCGAGGCGCATGCAAAAATTAATGAACTTCTGTCTCTCGAGGACGACGAAGAAATGGTCGGCGAGCAACCTATGAAGGTGGCCATCGGTGCATTCGGTCTTTGGTTGGAGGAGTATGTCGAGTAAGGCTCTCTTTCACTTGACACAGCCCCATCTTCAAGCATATTTTTTTGCAGATCGCTCACAGAACCTCTGGAGGAGGCATCGCTGTATGAAATCTGGTACATGGGTTGTGCTCCGTTTCCTATCGACGTGAGTTCGTCGTCGTTCACCACGCATACACAGCTCATTCATGTTCTTCGTTCACAGCTAATCAACCCCGCTGTACGGCCGTCCATTATAAACGGGCTGTTGCATCCTCACGACTATGCTGCTTTGGACTCCGATGCTGACACGCAGCACGCACTCTGGGAGCTCACAGACACGGGAATTCTGTTCGCTCGCTACCTCGACAGCGGGAGGATGATCAACGTGTACGACTGGTTCGAGTCGTTCCAAGTCGTGTTAGAGACGCAGCGACAGCAAGCGCGTGCGCGGCGCAACAAGAAACAAGGCAGAAAATCTCGCATCGCATCTAGATCCCCCACGAAGTCGCCGAGAAAACGTACGCGAAAGAATGTGCAAGCTGAGGATGAGATGCAGGACACAAATGAAGACATGGACGAGAGCAAGTGGACGATGCAGGTCCACGCTCGATTCATGCGCGCGCTGCATGAGCTCGATTACCTAGGATTCATAAAACACACAAACAGGAAGGCCGATCACATCTTGAAAACAGTGTTCGAGGTCGCGGATGTCCTTTCTTAATCTTCCTCTTTCATCCGCATCCCGGTGTTGTGGCAGTTTTCAACACATAAAAAAACATCACAACGCATCTCCGTAATTATGGCGATTAACTCGAACAGCTACATTGGAATCCTAACATCAGCTTGTCACCAAAGCCACAGAGCCTTCTTTCCTCGACCTCCTCTTCGGTGAGGGGGCAATTGTCGTGGCCCTCCGCACCCCATCTATTGAACGGATTGCATGCCATCTTCATAACCTTGGCTAATGCCTTTTTCCCCGTCGAGGAGTCTTTCTCGACTTTTGCGATGACCTCCTCAAGCACCCACTGCCGTAGCACAAATCGCGGGTTCGCACCCTCCATTGCACGGTGCCGTTCGTCCGCGTTCCATATAGAGGCCTCACTGTTGATGCGCTCTGCATATTTGTTCAACCATTCAGCCCACTTAGTGTGCACTTGCTCGATGTTGAGACGCTCGGGCTCTGGTGTCACGGATGTCGACAAGCTGCGCTCCGCAAATGTGCGCACGTCCGACTCAGGTGTAAAGGCGCACAAAACGCGGGACGTCACGTGGAAATCCAGACCTAAGTCCTCCATGATTGTCAACAGCGGGCGCACAGGCTCAGCTTCGTCATCGTCCTGTGGCTTGAGTAGGCCAAGTCGCTGAGAAAAAGAGAAGCAAGTCAGCCTGCGTTGTCCTGGCTAGTACACTATTCCTACCTTGTGCATCAGACGTGCATATTCAACCGCCGCAGTTTCCTGCAGAGTTTTCTCGAGCTCGTCCTGCACTAAGCGCAAGCCCTCGTCGCGCCAGGCCGTGATTTGCTCCTCATTGGCATCCCTCACCCACCCGGCAGAGACAGCCTCGCCGCTTTCCGCTCCAATGAGAGGTGCCAGGGTATTGAGTAGAGAGCGGAGCGCATAGACACTAGAATTTGCTGTGAACACCTGATCTTACGTATGCGAAGGAATTTACACACATCATGTTGGGCTGGAACTGTTGGAATGTATGAGCAATGCGCGTGCATCTTGTGACTGTGACAAACTCACTTTGTATGCGTATCTACCGCCCTCGTCACTGTGATTGCAGGTGTGCAGGGGATCGAAGACGTCCATGAATGCGTAGGGACCTGTACAAAGTTAGTCCGCAAACCATCGCTGATTGCGAGACCATACCGTAGTCAATGGTGAGGCCCATAATGGAAACACTGAAGTCAAATATTAGAAACGCGGACGCGCAATAATTGAACTACCGCACTTGTCGGTGTTAATCACTCCATGCATGAATCCATATGCTTGCCACGCAGCGACCATCTTCGCATTGCGACGTGCGGCCTCAAGGACAAGTGCCTTGCCCCACGGCGCATCTTCCGCAATAGGTAGCTTGAGAACATGACGAGTAACCCATTCCCCAAGTATACGCAGCGCGTCAAAATCGGCCCTCTGCTGCCCCCCGCCAAAGAACATCATCTGCATAGGCGGATTGAGCGCCTCAAAGGAGCCTACACGGAGGAACGATGGCGCGACGCGGGTGAGGATACACGCCTTCTCGACGCGCTCGCGGAGGACATTGATGTCCGGCCGCGACACTAGCGCGAGCGCGCGCGTAGTAGGGATGTCCAGCGCGTGCATGGCCTCACTGGCGAGGTATTCGCGGATAGAGGATCGCACCACCGCAAGACCGTCCGCCGTGCGCGCAAAGGGCGTGCGACCGGCGCCCTTGAGCTGCAGCTCATACGAAAGGCCGGGCTCAGTAGGGTGTGGCGTGCACACTGGTGCAGTATGTGAAGGTTATATGCGCATTATTGTGGAAAAGAGACTCAACAGATTGAGATGGCCCGCCCGTCCCCTAGTTGGCCAGCCCATTGCCCGAACTGATGGCCACTGTATCGCAGCGACCAGGGCGCAAATTCGTCGTTGGACAAGACTGCATGTCCACCGAGCACATCTAACAATTCCTGGCGAGGAGAAATCATGTCGGTGTCTTGCTCATGCGAACCGGTTGGTGACGATTCTAGCAAGGAAAACGCGTCGCCAACGTCAAGATGGGGTACACAGTCCCTTAGTGCGGTCTCCGACAGGCCGATTAGCTCGAGAGTTGCCTTGCGATTCTCTGGATAATGCAGATGCAGCGATGTAGTAGCATTTACGCGCTCGTGAATTGCCTCCCGTTCAGCCAGCCACTTCTCGATATACGATCCGTCCTCATCATCTGATGTCTGGCCTTCCACAGGCTTTGGCGGTTCTATAGGATAAGGAAATTGCGCGGGAAAAGGCGAGACGAATGAATAGTGCGCTTCAGGTGACAGAAGACGTGCGCGACGCTGCAGACTGGGCTCCTGGGCTTGCACGATGCGTAAGCCCGCCACGGATGGTGTTCTGGGATCAGAAGTGAGATTGTTAATCAACAAATGTTTCGCTGGTGGCAAGGGCAGCGCGGAAATGTGGAATAGCTTTTGTGAAGCCATCCTCCGAAGTCCCAGGCTCATGGATGTTGAGAAGAAAGCCGTGAAGTAAGCACTTATACATGATAAAAGCGACGGGAGCTGCTGGTCGGGTGACCAGGTATCATATGACGTACATAGATGCTAAGTCCGTTGCCCGATCAGGCTCTATGATCGACGAAAGGGGAAATGAACATTATGAGTCATTAACAACGACAAGGGTCTTCATTCCAAGTTACTATTACTTAGCGTCTTGCTGTCATACTTCAGTGGAGCTCTCATCTGTACAGAACACGAAATACAAAAGGCAGGTGCGCAATTTATGGTCATCCACAAAATTCGCCGAAAACGAATTCTGATGTTACTCAGCTTCTTTTATCATCGTCAACCATGCCCGGGAGTGGGTTTACATGGGCGTCTTCTCTGGCTGCAGCGTCTGGCACTTCCTCAGATATCATCAGCGTCAATGGCATCTCTTTGAATGTGGCGTTGTCATCTGGTGCGATATGGCCTGCAAAAAACGCGTTGCCAGTTCTCCAACCGGTTCTCGTTTCTGCTGCTGTAACCTTTGACATCAAGACATCGGCATCTGGCGATGAGCTGTCCAAGACTATCGATTACTCTTCCCTCGCGAAGCGAATTCTACAGCTTTCCTCCACATCGTACCGATCGCTTGCGGATTTCTCTGCGCACCTCTTGTCACACATTTTGCACAAAGACGCGCCTTACCGCACTGCACTCCGCAAAATCGATCTCAAGGTAGTACAGCAGCGTTCACCTTTGCACTGTGGCGCCGTGGGCATCGATATCGCAGCCATCCGGCTTGAAAGCGGCGACTGGAACACTACTCAACAAACCTATTTCATCGAAGATCTCCGATGTGATGTCATCATCGGAATCAACGACTGCGAGCGTGAAGAAAAGCAGCCCGTGTTATTATCCATGTCATTGTCCGACGAGCAGTTCAATGCACTGGACTCGTCGTCACTCGACTTTCGTGACTTCAGCAAACGTTTATACGACGTCAGTCCAGTCTTCGTTTGATTTCGTCATGCCTCTAAAATATCGCAGGCGCTATCTCGTTCCAGCTATCACACTTTGGAATCGCTGGCCTCGTCAATGGCACTTCAAGGGCTGCTATCCGTAGGTCACTTCAAAGCGCCAGTCATCACACTCAGCGCATCGAAACCGGTGGCCATTGTCCTCGCACAATCCTCTGAGGTGGCCATCGTACGGAGACGATCGGACTTCCCTGATGAGTTCAAGGTAGCGCAGGATGCCTCAGTACGTTTTCTGTCCTAATCAGTCGTGTTAAGCCTTCTTAATGATTCTAGATCTAGTCTGAAAACGGTCTGCATACCGCAGCGATAGCACTGGGCTCGAACATGGGCGACAGCTTTCAAAGCATCGAAGCTGCGCTTTGCCTGCTCGAATCTCCAGCACCTGTCATATCGGCAGACACAAATGTCATCACGAATGTTGTAGACACGAGCTTCCTCTACGAAACAGCCCCGATGTACGTAGTGGACCAGCCGTCATTCATTAATGGTGCATGTATTGTAGGTCTCGAAGAAAAAAGTGAAACATTCGATTTGTTCTTGACGCGCTTATGATAGGTTGAGACAAACTTGCCACCAATGGATCTATTGAGACTGTTGAAAGAGATTGAGCGGCATGTAGGCCGCGTTCCCTCGATTCGCAACGGTCCTCGAGCTGTGGACCTTGATATCGTGTTCTACGATGACAAGGTTCTGGACACACGCACGTCCAAGGCAAGCGGCGACGAAAACCTGGACGGTCATCTTGTCATCCCTCACCCACGACTGGCGGAGAGGCAGTTTGTGCTCCAACCGCTAAACGAGTACGCGCCGCCAAAAATAAAATGCCTGTGCTGATACGTCCCACAGCATGATCCCCAATTATGTTCACCCCGTATTACACAAGCGAATCCGCGACCTGCTGGCTACCTTGCAGCCTACTACGCCCAATGACGAAATTATAAACAAGGTCGTCCCCGTACCGCGGCTCCCGTCTGGCGACGACGTGCCAGCGACTTTGACTCACTGGAAGTGGCCTCGAGCGTCCACGCAAATAATGGCGACGCTCAACGTGACTCCTGATTCCTTCTCTGGTGATATACGGTACAATTCGATCCCGGACGCGGTTGCGTACGCGCAGGATGCTGTTTCCCACGGGGCCACCATCATCGATGTCGGTGGGTATTCAACGCGACCAGGTGCCGCGTTCGTTCCGCAAGACGAAGAAATCGCACGCGTTGTGCCTGCTATACGAGACATCCGCGACGCTGGTATCGCTGTACCCATCAGCATAGACACCTTCCGCCCGCGCGTGGCAGAGGCCGCCATCCTCGCAGGCGCGAATTGCATCAATGACGTATACGCTTTTACAGGCACGCACGATGCAAGGGCAATGGAGGAGGGCGAGCCGTCTGGCGACCAGTGCACAATCGAAATGAAGCGCGTTGCGCGCAAGTACTCCGTTCCCGTCATTCTCATGCACTCTCGCGGTGAGGCAAGTGCGAATAAGGATTACTCACAATACGACTACGCCGGGCCAAACGCAGCCGTTTTGGAGGGCATTCGCGTCGAATTAGGCGCCAAAGTTAGTGCGATCGTGCATGGACGGGGAGGCGTCCGCCGTTGGTCTGTCATCGTAGACCCCGGTCTTGGTTTCAGCAAGACAGTGAAAGGCAATGTGGATGCGCTGCGTCATGCCTCGAGCCTTACGACCGACACCAAAATTGGGCGCGATGGAACCCTTGGCAAGAACCCATTGACAGGATACCCAATACTCATTGGCCCATCCAGGAAATCTTTCCTCGGAGCCATTCTTCAGAGAGGCGAACACGGACGACTTACAGAGCCTTCGGATCGTGACTGGGCGACGGCGGCTACTGTTGCTCATGCCGTCGATCAGGGTGCCCTCATTGTGCGCGTTCACGATGTTCGTGGGATGGCAGATGTCGTCAAAGTGGCAGATGAGTTGCGGCTGGCGAAGTATGAAAACTAACGTATCCTTGGATAGAGTAGAATGTATGTATTCCATGAATTGCACGGCCCCCTGCTGTTACTTTCCGACGCCCGAGTGCATCGTTCGAGCTTTCTCTACGTATGTCCGCATCAAGCTCACAGCCTTCGCCAAGTTTTGGCTATATTTTGCGGATACCGGCAAAACCACCAGCTCCTTTCCCTGAGGAAAGTCGCTTGCCACGTAGTCCTTGAGCTGTTGGAGCTTGGCCTGAGCTGCCTTCACTGAGTCATTGTCGCCATCCTCTGCAAGTACATCTGCCTTGTTGGCGATAATCATGCATGCACGCTCGCTCAGACCGCTCTGGTACATCTCCAGCTCTTGTCGCAGGACGGCCAGTTCATCCCACGGCGCCGGCGCAGACAGATCGACGACATACACGAGAGCCAGAGATCTCTCCATGGAGCGCAAGAAGGAATGCCCGAGACCGACATTTTTAGAAGAGCCAGAAATGAGACCAGGATTATCTGCGACGGTGAAACGAAATGCTTCTGCAATGTCAAACCCTTGTCCAGGGCGAAGAGACTCAGATTCGTCTTTGTCTTCCGCATGCTCATTGCGCGTGGGCGAGTACGCGTACTCGCCGTTCTCCATCTTCTCTTGTTCCTTCACTTCTTCAGACACGCTGTCTTGGAAAACAGAAACGGGAGACAGGGAACCTTCAAACGTCCCATCCTCTGCGACGCGCACCGTGCCGACAACAGGGCTAAGTGTTGTAAACGCATAACCAGCAACCTCGGTCCTGGCACGACCACCGGTGAGCGCGCGAAGCAGGGTACTTTTACCGGCATTGGGAAATCCAACGAGCCCGACGTCCGCAAGGATTTTGAGTTCAAGCATAAGCGTAAGGCGTTCTCCAGCTTGTCCGCGACTAGCGAACTTGGGCGCTCGATTGTCTTGTGACAAGAAGTGAGGATTTCCCTGACCTCCCGGTCCGCCGGTGGCGATGAGATGACCAAGAGGCCGCCGCCGTCGCGTGCCAAGTGGGCCGTCCACATCTTCTTCGATCACTTCCTCGTGGTCGAGATCGAGATATATTGGACTGTTCAACGCGCGGTCGCGTATCGCGAGTCGCCGTCGCCGCTCATCGTGATACTGCATAGCCTCTGCATGCTTGAACGTCTCTTTCTGGACGTTTTCCTCCGCGTGATCAGGATAGTGTGACCACCGTTTCGCGCGCATAAGCTCCCGCTTCTCTGTAGCATCAAGCCCCTCGAGCTCCTCTTCCTCACGCTCCCATTCATCCTTGACGCGTCGTGGATGGTTCCACGGTAGCTGACGAACGACGGTGCCTACAGGCACGCGAATGGTGAGCGGCGCGCCGTTCTTACCATTCTGCCATGTGCCGGCGCCGTGACGGCCGTCTTCCGCGCGTATCCGTTTGGGAACAGAGTGGAGACTAGTTAAAGCGGGATCAGGAAGGATATGTACATCGCCTCCGCGTCCACCGTCGCCACCCGACGGCGGACCTTTTGGCTTGAACTTTTCACGATGGAAAGCTACACAGCCGTCGCCACCGCGACCTAAAGAACATGATAAGAATGACACAACTTCAATGAAATGCTTAGCATTCGCACCTGCCTGCACATCTACGATTTGATAGTCCAGAAATGTTTGGCCCTGTACGCGCTAATAAGCACTCGACGCATGTACTTCGCGAGACCGCACCCCAAGACGACGCTTGTACTGTATCTTTCGTTGGCGTGCCTCAAGTTCCCGCCATTCTTCTGCACCAAATGCTGCAAGGTCGTGGCTGTCATCGAAAGCCACACAAGACCATCGAAATGATCGTCGGCATATGCGACTGGCGCAATTAAGAGAACGAAGGGTTCTCGACATAGGCGACACGGGCGACACCATAAGTGACAACGGACTCGATTAGCAGACTGTTGAATCGGTAAACACTTGGAAATCTTGCCAGAGAAGCCTGGAGATGGGTGTCAAGATGAAATGGCTGAACCATCGGTGTGGTTGTGATGCGCCTGCACTGCTTGCGACCTAGGCGCATCAATAGCATCACGCCATGTGGGTATGCATTCTCATCTGCTTTATAGCTCATGTCTGTACGGAGGCGTATTGCTCAGTGATTTATCTCGTCACACATCTCTTGAGGGATCGCGAGGAAGCTGTCGCGGCCGGGCGTGTATGGTGACATACTAAGCTTCAATGTTAAGGGCACGATGGAAGCGTGCAAGCAAGTGCGTCGATGAGCTTGGCCTTGTGACGAATCTCTCCAACGTCAGTAGTACCATTGACTGAAGGACAGGAAACTGTATGCTTATGGCGCCGACACGTTGGCCCCAGGTGATACGAAGACGCTCGTCGTCCATCCAGCGTCTACGATACGCTCGCAGCTTACAGTGAAGGGGTAGGCAACTCTCGACGTCGCACCAGACTTGATTCGGTGAGTTCTCTCTTTCTCGGCGCCAGCCACGACAAAAGTCAGTTCACTTAACCCCTTTGGGACCTACAGGCAACACTCGATTCTCCGAGGAGAAAACACAAATGGGTAGCCCGCACCTGAAGGGTTTCATTTTCTAGAGCCAGAACAAAACTTCTCAATAACTTATTTATCAAACTGGTCACCTTTGGCTGTCTAGAGTTGTAGTTAACAAGTCGGTCAGGAATTTGAATCAAGACAACTGAGACGCTTCAATTTCCTTCATTCTGATCCACAGCCCACCCTAGAACATACCAAATGAGCATAAGCTGATTGTTGCAAAGAAAATCCTTACTCTCAAGCTCATTGTGAGACCGTTATCCATCCTGATTTTATCTCGTCCTTTCGTACCTGGCTCTTTCGCCCAGCTTGGCGGGGCCAGGGACCATAGTGGCTGTGCATCCGGCGCGAACGTGAAGTCCGAGAACTGTTGGAGGAGCTTCACAAGGAAGAAGGATGCTTCATTATACGCGAACTGCATGGAATGTCAATCCCGTCAGATTCAAGACCAGAGAGAAATAATTCGTACCTGCATTCCCAGACATATCCTCGGACCTGCATGCCGCAATGAGAAAATACATAGAAAGTCATGGTTAAATTTCTCACCTGCGTTGAATGGGAGGAATATGAAGGGATTAGGGATCAGGTACTTATGAAGTCGCTCGTCGAGAAAGCGGTCCGGGTCAAAAGTATTGGCTTAGAGAAAGTCAGCACTAGTTCCCATCCCCAAACATGAAGAGGTACCATCCGGTCCCCACAGATCCGTCCGGCGGTGCATCAAGAACACACTGTAGCCAATTCTATACAAAAAAAGTTGTCAACAAGACCGGATAAGTGGACGTGAGACCGAGCTCGACCTTGCGCCATCAGGAACGAAAACTGGGGGCTTCGAAGGGTCGGCAGACGGCAATGTTGTGGCCTTGTTAGCAGTCCTGTGCAAGCGTCACCACCAAAAATGACAGTGGAGAAACAAAATATCTACCGGCTGTTAATCGGTACCGACGGATACAGACGAAGGACCTCTGGAGAGGCATTGAACCTATAGCTGATTGAAAAAACATGTTGCATACCTTGCAAAAATGCGCGCATGTACTTCATATTGCGAATATCATCGTAATCCGGGCGCTTCGACAGACCGATATGTTCCATTATTTCGTCGCGAAGACGCTTTGCTATATGGGGATACTCGCAAATATGATATACTGAAAATGTGAGAAGTGAAGTAGTCGTATCCCGTCCTGCGACCAGCAGGTTGATCATTTCGTCGTTCAGAATTGTCCTGTCTGGGGCAAATTTAAGCCAACTTACTGAATGAGAAAACTGAAGGAACAATACCGTCTGTATGCTCGACCAAATAATGCAATAGACTGTCATCATCAGTCTTACCCACGCCTGCCTTGGAGTCGGCGGCTTTTTTGGCGAGTGCATCATCCAAGAACTGATTCACAAATTCGTCGACCGCAAGTCTAAACGAAATTTGCTCAAATCAATACAAGCTATCTAGTCACCATCTAGTCGAAGGGATGTCGACAAACCTGTACGGAGTAACGGCATCGCCCCAGAATTCGTACAAGCGCCACAGCGGACCGCCACGAGTACGCAAAGCCAGCCAGTGCTGTCCGGAAGCGAACGCCTTCACGAACTTGATCGACGAGTGGTTCAAGAACTCCTGGGAATTGGCCAATGGCGACGACTCCGGGTACACTAGATCTGCTTTCGAAGACTTCGCATCAAAACCGAACAGATACTCCGTCGCGGAATCCAAAGAAAAGCGAGAGACTGCGTCCTAGAACAGAGAATATTTTATGTGAGAACGCACTGTCCGGTCGTGACCAGGCCAATTGATTGCAGTATTCACCTGAAAATCAACGGGATAGCCTTGACGCAAGCGGGTCCGTATTTGACTCAGAGTATTTTCCGCGTGGCGTTCGAAATTATCAAAATGGCTGATTCTTTCTTTGTTGAAGAACGGCCGCGTCATGCTGCGGTGGTATTTCCATATATCACCTTGCACGAAGCTCTCATTTACGATTTCGACAGCAAAAGCCAACAAAGCTCACCGTCGGAGTTGAAGACGCCTCGTCCGAGCAATGAATAAAACATTTCAAAGAGCTGAGGTCCTATAAGAAGCCCGTCAACATGGGTACCACCGCAATTTGAACTTGTAACCCACCCTTATCAAAGTCATTGAACTGGGTGGCGAGCACAGCCTACGGAACGAGGATGAACTGCAGAATAAATCCAGGTCCACGTGTGTCATACCTTCAAGTGGACGGGCTCGGTCGTGAAAATCTACATGAAAACATAAACTTTTAAGATACCGTATCATATGAAAGAGACAACGTACCCTAGTCTCATTCACGAAGCTCAAGACATACGTATTCCCGTACTCCTCGGACCACCTCGCAAACACATCGCCTGGGGTTGGACAATTATTCAGCTGGAATTAGAAGGTATCCTTGTGAAGTCGCACCGAGGTATCCTGAACGTGTACTATTACGAATCTGCGCAGAGAGATCGAAACCGCCAGGAGCGCTTCTGATAACAGGAGGAAGAACAGCGCCGAGGCGCGCGGCAGCGCGCTTGTTGCTAATGGTCTTGTGCAGAGCCTTGACGAATGGTGTCGCGATGAGTGTGACAACAAATCCGACCGCGGCTTGCCAGATCGGGACAAGTGCATAGTAGCGGAGGCCGACAAAAGCGCAGACTGCGGGGAGGAGCAGTCCCGGCAGGACACGCACGAGAAAGACGGGGCCAGGCGGCAGAACGAAGCCAGAGGGTGTCACGAACGGCATGCTGACGTTGAACGTATTTACCGTTGGGTCATGCATTCGAGTAACCACAAGACTTTATACCACCAAGACGCCACACGAAATTAACAGGCTGGCAATAGCGCACTGCTCTAGCACCCAACGAGCGTACGTGGTTCCCGGCTAAACCGGAAACGCTGCCCGAGGGAACGCCGGGAAACGAGTATAACAGAGATCCTGTGAGGTCTGCTCCTGGCAGCCTAGACGTCAAAGAGACCAGAACGAGTGTCGCAGGTGTCCCGCGACGACGGCTGATTTTTGACAAGGCATTGAGATCAACAAAAAGCGGGAGCGAGTCATGAATTCATACGGCAAAGAGATCACCACTGAAGTGATATCTGCACATACCCCATGGCGATGACTTCCAAAGGGAAATAAAAGAGACGGGTTTGAGGACTGATAAACTTGTGGTGAGACGGAGAAATGTCCCCGTTCTGAGGGAAAAACAAACTGTCGCAAATAACCAGCAACCGAACATTGATCAGCAGACCGCTCAAGCGCTCAAATGGCCTTCCCTCTTGAGTTCATGCCATAGAACTCATAATTATGCTGGGTGATCACAAGTTAGACCGCGGAAGTGACCGACACGAGGTAATACGGAGACCATAAGGATAGGATAAGCGAGCGACAGAGGGAGTGGATATCTTGACAAGTTAGTTAACCGGGACCAAACCCAGTTACATCGAAAGCGAAGTGGTAACGTTTTCCTCCACGCGCGACAACTTGGGACTTCATCGTGCACTTGCACTATGGAACTTCCCTTGAGAGAAATAGTTCGGAAGATACCGAAAGGAAATTTAAGACCGAAAAAACTGACTTAGCGTCTGCTCAAGAGCACAGTTGGTTGCGGTTTCTTCACAATCCAGGCTCCACAGTCACCGACAATGACGCGGTCAAAGTATAACCGTTTATCCACGATATACATGACTCTATAAAAAAAACAGCAATCGGCGTCGGGAACTGTATGCACCAGTGTCGACAAGGCCAACAATCATGACACGCACACATAATGTAGGGCATAGTTCACATACTCATTCTCGTTGTATAAGTGCCATAAGCCCCAGCCCACCCAACAATGCGTACTTCAATTGAGGAAAATCGTTCTGCGACGCCATACGCAGATACAGTCAGCCACAAATCGACATTTACCAAAATAAGCCACCAGCGGGTCAGATCAACTCACCATGGCTATTGTCACGTAACCAATATAGGGCACGAATCTAGACATCATGCGTGTCAGCAAGGTTTTACATGTCAGATATGATTTCGATCGTCGGCCGAAAAAGTGGCGTCGCCTGAATGCCAACAAGAGAGCGAACGCACCCTCGTACTTTGCCCACGATGTGCTGCTTCTCAAGCCAATCCATTCCACGGTACAAATCGATGTCGTCTACGGGGTTGTTGTCGCCTTTGGTCAAGATTAGCTGGTCGTCTGGCTCATCAGAGCTAGATCACAGAAAAAAAATGGCATTGGCTCGGGTTAGCTTTAGCCTGAAAAGGTGATAGAACGAACGAACTTGGCGCGAGGGACGTCATGCGTCTGAACATAGCGTGAATTAAGTACAGCAGATCGGTCGAGACAGCGACGACCGAAGCGAATTAACGCAGAAAAATCGCAGAACACAAATATCATAAGCGCGTGCTATGAAAGCATTTGACGTCCTTTCGTACCTCCAAAACACGATGTACGATGGGTACCTCCGTACCTACGACCTTGTATACGGTGATATCGCCAGTGTGATACTGCTCATGTGCAGGATTCGTCAAAAATAGCAGGTCGCCTCGGTAGAACGCTGGCTCCATCGATCCACTAAGAAATGCCGATTGCAAACAGCGGATGAGTACCGTCAAATACAAGTGGCCACACAGGGGCTAGCGAATAGACAAAAACAGTGACATACCTCAGTACAACTACGATTGGGGACTCAGAGTTCGTGATAAGCCCAAGCCCCTTCCACATCATCAAGCCAGAGGTGATGACCGAAGCGAAGTTGAGCATTTGCAAAAGCAACTGCAGAATTGAAGAGCGCAAGCTTAATATTTCGAATAATTTCTTGAAAAATCTATCAATACAAACGCACATGACGCACGCCTAGCCGCCGGAAAGTCTTCAACTCTTCCGTGAACATAACTTGTTAAGTCGAGCAAGACACGTCGATGGTGGCAGTGTAAACGGCAATAGAGACAGATACGGAAGATGCAAAAGAAAAAATTGATGCTGTAAATAAAAAGAGTTGGCTGTCGAGAAAAGGTGACAAGCAAATGCGAAGTGAGATTCGGAGACGTGGATGGCGCGGTTGACGAGACGTGGCGAAGGTTGGGGTTGATCTGTGATCTGTGATCTGTGACCGGTGATCAAAGCTCACGACAATGGAAAAGAAGCATGGCTATGATCGGCGTCTACAGCGGGGATCACACAAACAATCACATGCTCTCACCTCGATAATTAAATTGATTCCCCGGATGCTGACAACCTGCTCTTGACGCATCTCCACAATAACAAACGACTTCAATGTCTCCCCCGTTTGCATCCTATAATGGCAGCAACGTTCCGTTGACTAACACTGCTTTCGTGATCGCGGCGAGTAATGTGTTATATCCAATCTCATCCGTCGGCCCGCCCGCTTGCACACAAAGGTCGACGTATGTCGTCCTACACATAACTGTGTGAGGCTGGCGCTAACTCTGAAATTGAGTGGCGAGATTTGGAGGAGCTTCGCAGACCCTTGGTCTTCAAAGCCATCTTTCCACTTCATGCTGACAGAAGGGATGTAGACGGATATCCGGCTGGACCGACACTACTGGCAGTTGTTGCGGCCGTTGCGGATGTAAGCAGTGAGTGCATACAACAACAATGACAGAACCAGGTTGCACACCAAAAGGAGCACGTGCCCCCCGACCTCAGCGGCATTTCGTCTGCGAGGTTGAGCCCTACGCAAAACTCGTGATATCCGAGTCCGTCGCGGATTCGGAACTCTCGAGCCCCGCCGGAACTCTAGATCTGCAAAATTCCCAAAATAATATTTGCTGTCCAGCTTCCACGACCCGCAGCAGCTGAGCAGAACCATGGGTTTGCCCCCATATGAATGTTTCCTCAATCAGTCGAATGGACGTTAGCGACCCCAACCCGAGCTACGTGTACCCTTCCAAAACTCCTCCCCAACAAAACCAAGCTCTACATACGTGTCCTGCTCCTTATCGTCCTACGACACCCACCTACCCATAATTAGCTATTCTCCGCTCCGTCATCCCACCCAAACCACAACACAACGACGCGGCCGGCCGGCAGCGAGCATGGCTTGGCGCGGGCCACATCTGCAGCGTTTGCAGTCGGACACCCACGCTTTTTTAATTAGTTTAGTTTGGACAAACTACTACTAGTGACTCGGTTTGACTGTTATGTAAATTAAGAAGAGATCCTTAAGCTTGACTCGGAACACCTAACTTAAAATTGTCTGCGCAACGGAAAAAGGGCCCACTTGCGCGCGCACACGGAGTAAGCGGGCTCCCGACTGGAAAGCGTACATTGCGGGATCGCCCCACGCCATTCAGTCGCCAAGCAAGTTCCGACCGATACTCAAGCACCGATGCAAGACAAATGCCCGAGCGTCGGGCAATATGTATATACTCCTTTATTCGTCGCAAATTATGTTCCTTTGATCGAGCAACGAAGTATTCATGACTACATTGTAAAACCTTTTGAATCAAATCATGCATATGTGTGTATAAAGTACTGGCTATTGGATGCCTTTCCTTAACCGTTTAGAATTCTAGTGTAGATTTACAACTTTGATGAGATGGCGGTTTACATTGAGATCTCCAACCGTCACAGACCTTAACACTCACCTGATTTTACTAATTGCAGTCGTACTTATAATGAATATATCTCGTACCAACTTACACTGGAGATTGACCCCAAGGTCAAGGCCCTGACGGCGCTATAAACACGTGATAAACTGTACAGTTCCGATTTTGGATAGCCGTCCGGCGGATTGATGAATTCATTCGCCATGTTTTGCCACCAACCTTGTCGCTGTTGCGAGTCGTTAACTTGCGATGCCCAGCAATACAGACAGTGCGCTATTGGAGCACTTGATTCTCGCTCAAACGATTGATGATGATACGGAATCTCTGGACTCTGAAGAAACACGAGTTATCGATGATGCTCTTTCAGCTGCACTCTTTGCATACGCTGCTGCAGAGACATCATATAGACTACGCTCTGAGCGACGAGCAGAGCATCGATCTTATCTGACGCGACCCGAGCTACTTCCGAATCCGAGGCTTATTTCACCATGGCTGAGTTTATACAACAGCCTCAGCGATCGCGCTTTCATTACTACAATGGGCCTCGATTGCGAGACTTTCTACAATGTACTTTATGCCGGCTTCGAATTTCACTGGAATACGAGACGTATCCCCCGTTCTGATGATCCAGGAACTGCAGTTCCACGATTGGCAAGCCGCTCCCTCGATGCAGCGGGCAGCTTGGGTCTTGTACTACACCATCTGAATTCCACCATGTCTGACACCTCGCTGTCTCAAATATTTGCCATAATTCCATCTACTGTTTCTCGTTACATTGACTTCTCGATGGGCCTGCTGAAGGAAACGTTACGCATTATGCCGGAAGCTAGCATTTGCTGGCTTACAGGCAATCAGTTCGAGGAATGCAATAGCCTCATCACTGCGCGTCATCCACGACTAACAGGTGCATTTGGCTCTATGGATGGATTGAATGTTCCGGTTCAGACGTCATCTGACCAAGACATCGAAAATGCGACCTACAATGGCTGGCTTCACGAGCACTTCATAAGTCAAGTTATCGCATTTGCGTCAACTGGTATGTTCATCATACCCGGGCTTTTATCTCTGTGAATCTCCATCTTATATATCTTGTCAGGTGAAATCATTGGTTGCAGGTTGAATGCACCCGGTAGTTGGCATGACGCTCGTGTTGCTCGACCACTTTACGACAAGCTTGAGACTCAAACACCGGAAGGATATTACCTTGTCTGCGATACTGCCTTTCCGCGTGGTACCGAGCGTATTCATGGCAAGATCAAAGCACCGATGAAGTCTGGTGCACGACTCCCCAGTGATCCTGCTTTGCGCCAAGAGGCTCTTGCTTTCAACCGAGAGCTCACATCGTATCGACAGACTGCCGAATGGGGCATGCGTGCAATTCAAGGTTCTTTTGGTCGTCTTCGTGTTCCGTTGCCCATCAAAGATCAACACAGGCGAGCAGATCTCCTCGAAGTATGTCTACGCATACATCAGCTTCGTACACGCAGGGTTGGTATCAACCAGATTGCGAATGTTTATGTACAAGTTTGGACGGAGGACACATTACAGGAGCGCATTTTCCGTGACTTCGAGAATGTGCTTTTTTCAGAACAACGACAGAATGACCGTGTTGCAAGATTTCATTTGATGGAGTCCTGGGAATAATTTGGTATAATCAATGTGTGCAAATGACTGTATGTATATGCCCCAAGCACAACAGAACTCATTGGAGTACAATAAATACGCGAAAAATGTCCTTCAACTCATATCCCAATAGCCTCAAGTGGTATGTAATATAAATCTCGAACCCAAATCAAGCGAAGCAAAGCCAATAGTACCAGGAATGTCCAAAAGGAAAGGATACATACGACAGCATTTAAGAATTACGCGTTGTCACAACCAGAATCAACAGACATGTCAACGTCCTCGGAGGGAGAGTCAGCCTTATATGACGAGGCACCCCATGATGAAATGGCACTTGAACCCTGCGTCGGTGGGGACATGTGGCGTGAAGCAGCAGGAAGGTCTTGAGAAAAGTCTGCAATAATGAGATCCTCCGCCGGGCGGCCTTGCGGGACCTTGTCATCAATGTAGCGACAACGACTCTCGCCATGAAAAGCAAGAGCACCGCCGTCGTGGATACGCTGGCCACTGGAAAATGTAAGAACACGCTGAGCATGTGGCGTGATGTCCTGAATGGAGGCGACATCATCACCAGGTCGTACAAAACGTGTCATATGATGGCCGTTCGACCAGAACACATCCTCACGATATTGCTCTTCAACATCCGAAGCTTGAGGAGAGTGACGGCGACGCAGCCGCATACGCGAACGGTGATAGGAAGAACGGGAATGGGCATGGAAAGACCGAGGGTGACGATGAGAAGAGCGGGAACTATGTCGACGATGGTGTGCACGATGGTGGCGATGGACAGACGTTGAATGTGAGTGAGAACGGCTGCGCGAACGTTGGTTACGGCTCTCCACCAATGCAAGTAACTCGCGCTGGCGGGATTCCATCAGCTCCGCATTGAGGCGTATGATTTCCGCTTGCAAATCCCGCTCTCTCTGAGATGAGAGAATGAGCTGCGTATTGGCAGTTGACTGTGCGGCACGTTCTTCTCTTTCCGCACGACGGACAGCAGGATTGAGAGCAGCTGACACACTTGCCATGAAATCTGCTGCACGAGTCTGTGCACCGGGAGCACGGCCCATGACTCGACGTGCAACAGGTGCAGGTGCAGCATTTGTCGACTGGTCAAGTTCAGGCTCCACGCAAACAGCCCGAGCAGATGTTCGAGCGGATACTGCTGGAACTTGCAGCTTCTTCATCGGTTGGACTTCATTATCGCTAAAAATGTATAAACACTAATGCAGTACACACACCAAAACAATACATACCTGATTTCTACGACAGAGTCGTCATCGAGGTCCCGGGTCTCTGCCTGAGCATTGATCTGGTATTCGAGTTCATGAGCACGCTCGATCTCTGGCGGACACTCCGCATCGCCTGTGGGCTTGGTAGTACGGACCCACTGCATGAAAATGAGAATAATCAAAATATTAGAAACGAAGTCGGACGTACACCTTTGTATTTGAGCTCAAGAGACTTGGCTGTTCGCTCAGGACGGCGATTCTCCACGGCCCAGCTATTGAAATCGGCAGCAACTGCGCTCCAGCCATTTGCACCCAATGGAAGATGCCGCTCGATCATGTCCAACAGCGCCTCTTTGTCTGCGGTATTGTAATTTGGCGTACCAGCAACTCGGCCACGCCGAGATCGCTTTGCCTCAGGCGGATTGAGAGGAACGTCGGCTGCCTTGCGCTTCTGACCACATGCCAGCACCTTCCCCTTACCTTTCAGATCGGGATGACGGCTTCCAGCAACAAACCTGGCTGGAGAAGCAACACGTTCAAGCTGCTGACGTTCTGACCACTCAAAAGGCGTGTCGGCGTCCAGGCCACTTT
Organism: Fistulina hepatica ATCC 64428; assembly: GCA_000934395.1. Taxonomy (NCBI): domain Eukaryota; kingdom Fungi; phylum Basidiomycota; class Agaricomycetes; order Agaricales; family Fistulinaceae; genus Fistulina; species Fistulina hepatica. The sequence goes on from KN881721.1 coordinate 406,268, forward strand.
GACTGGTAAGTGCAGCAGAGTTAAAGGCAGGCGATGGGCCAGCATCAGGTGTGTTGCCCTGCACGGGGTATAGGTCATCATCAAAGGTATATTCTTCTGAGAAATTGGACTAGAGAGCACTCAGCGGTGTAGCGTAACCGCATGTAGCATTGTACACGTACCTGAGGTAGTCCTTCCTGTAGCCCTAACGCGATAGGCCTCCACTGACCATTGCCAAAGCGTGTATAGTTGATTCCAGTCGTCAGATCGGCATGGAATTGGCGTTGCTCAGGCTGGACGGTGGCATCGAAGTGATCAGACGTAGTCGACATGATGATGCACGGGATGAGAAATGCGAAAAAAGAGTGGCAGTGTTTAATTGCAAGTAAAAAAGCTTGAACTAGCGAAAGGAGTATGGATACCGGGTGTGAGTACGGAAACCGCTACATAGAGCATACCGCTTTTATAGAGTCCAGGTCACAGCACTCGTACAAACAGGCACCCGGCGTCCTCAAATATCGGGCCACAGGCTCATAGATGATCTGTGGACATCGAGGCCAAATGCACCTTGGGATCCATCCCAGGTTGTTGAAGCTCTGGCCAGGAATGCAGGGTCAAAAGAACGATCCCGCCGTGGTTCGACCCTACCAGCCCCGCCCAAAATTTTCATGCAAAGGTGCGATGGTGAATGTTGGATTGAGTAGACTGTCTGTGGACATCGAGGCTGAACGTGCCTTGAATCCCGCCATTGCTCGACCCTACCAGCCCTGCCCGTGAAGTTTGTGCGAAGGTGTGATGGTGAATGTCGGGCCACATAGACTGTTTGCAGACATCGAGGCTGAACGCGCCTTCGAATCCATCCCTGCTAGGCAAAGTCCCGGCCAAGAATGCAGGGTCGAACGAACAAAAAACAGCGCCGCTCAAGACTCGTGCGATGGTAAATGTCGGGTTGTGTTGCGTTCATTGGTGTGCGAAGTCGAAGTCGGAAAAGATCACAGCCACCGATTGCATCTGAGTCATCTGAGTCCGAACCGCATGGTAGCGCACGTCTGTACAGTAGAAATGGCCGTTCTGCAACTTGAAGAGGGTACCGACCCCCCTTCATGATCACAGATTTTCTTCAGATTTGATGAGATCCGCAATAGATGCGGGCAGATCTGGAAGGGGGTGGTGAGATTGTTCATCGAGGTATAAATCTGAAATTTCAACGCGAAGGACATCCGATATGGTAATTCCTTCACTCGGCATCCCGGCACATCACGTTTCCAGTAGAATTTTGTAACTACAATGTATTATTTAGGTTAAGGAAAGGCATCCATTGTATGATAATTACTAGACAACTAAAAAGGAGCAATTGTGACAAGAAAACGTCGTCGAGATGGTTAGAAGACAAGCTAAATAAGTAGATGAATTGTGCATGCTATACATATCTGATATGGCACGGAGACGAATGGAGCAAGATGCTACTGATAAAGAAACGAGAAAGAAAGGTACAAGCTGATAACGAAGCAAGGTCGAACTACGAACTGAACAAGATGAAAAATTGTGAAACGAAACATTGAACAGGCGATGCATGTGTTAGACGATAACGAGGTGAAGAGAATCATAACAGTCGAGCGTGAGCCGGATACAATGAGAAACGAGTGCACTGGGCACTTAACGTCACCAAAGTCATGGCGTACGAAGGCTAGGCAGAAACGCCACCTGATCCTGCGCCGCAAGCGCAACCGTCATCACGTCTTCCTCAAGGAGGAAGCGTTGAGGCGATAACTCGGATGCAAGCAAGACCAGACTACAAGCGTGTGTGAACGTGACGGAGGTTAGCGGCGTGCGACGGCAACACCAACCAGAATTATCGCTGTCGCCACAAGCGTCGCAGCTGTTCACCACCGAATGACAGGGCAGTCACTGCACGACAAGGGCAATTATACCGCAAGCGATGCTGGTGCCGCAAACTGTGTTGACATATGCAACGGAATGGAACCAGGTAGCGACATCTGACGGGACATAGCGGTTGGAGCGGCAGGTCCCTTTAGATGATGCGCTGCGGTCTTGGGATTGGGAACCGACAACGGCACATGGGGAGAGTTGACGAGCGTCGAAGGCGTCTGGGGCGAGCCCGACGATATCGAAGACGAATCGGACTCGTTGTCAAGCGCCGGTAAGCGATGGTGGTGGTGGCCCTTGTGTGTATGCACGTGGTGGCGGTGGCGATCACTCGTGAGGACGGTGAGGATGTCGTGGTGGCTCAGGAGATCGTCCTCAGTGACGGCGAGTTCGAAATCAAGCACGTCAAGGAACTCGCGCTCAATCCGGCCGACGTCGCGCTTGCCGAAGACGCCTGTGCAGAGCGCCCAGTGTACATTCTTGAGCGTCGAGTCGTTGAGGTACTATTGATGGTAATCGACATGTCAGCACCTCTGTATCTCATAGGAGAAAGAAACAATATGTACCTTAGACGCCACCATGAGGGCTCCGAGGAAGACACGCTCGTGCGCCCACTCTTCCAGAGCTATGTGTAAATGGGGCTTGCTTCGGTCGATGTAGGCAAGAGTGGCGAGGACGACGGGAAAGGTAATCTCGGCACGGGTGAGAACGTTCGTGACGAACGTTGTAAACCTGTCGTGCCGCTTGGTGAGGGCGCGGCCGCGCAGCTGTGTGGCGGGCCGGTCCATTGCGTAGTCGACTGTCTCGACTGTTACCTCGACGAGATATTCTGCAATCAGTTGGTCAGTTACGAAGGAATGAGACCGTGGATGAACTGATAGCTTACCGATAACGGGACGTGTGATTTTGAGATCGAGGAGCTCAAGAAGCGCCGTCGAATGGAGGGCTGGGTCGACGAGGCTTGCGGGATGAACAGGACTGGACATGGCCGAGCTGGATGCTGAGGACGAGGAGGGAGTTGTGCTGCTGCTCGAGTTGGAGCTAGAGGACTCTGCCGGGGAGAACATTGCTGGGGATGTAGTGGTGGCGGTGGGCAGAAAAAGAATTGCATTGTAGGCGCCGGAGGGAGGACATTTATAACCGGGAGACGTGTATGCGGCGGACACGGGAAGATGAGTGTGGAAGATGGATGATGACGAAGCAGATTTGACGGCCACAGATTCGCGCCGACGCGGCATAACTCGGCACGAGTCAGCCCACACCCACTCGGCCGGCTATCCGTTGTCTCGGTATCACGACGTGCCATTCTCGCTGAATCAGCTCCATTCTTGGTGCTCAAAACACAGTAAGATCTGACTCAGCCTCAGCCTTCGGTCCCGTGCATCTCCCTGTACGCGCAAGCTTCAAGTTCAGAACCTTCCTTATCGGCAATTCATCACCCCAGCTATGCCTCCGTCGGCTCGTCCGGCATTGGTCGCTTTACTTAGACGCTCGGCGTCAACTGCATGCCGACGTGTCCCTCAAAAGCTAGCGTCTTGGTCGCTCTTTATGAACGTTCCAAGCCTTTTGTCGTCGACTAGACTGACCAGTTCAGATTCGACGGCCGAGCAGCTCGGCTGCACGGGTAATTCGCCGATTAGAAAGGACTCGGAATGAGTCATTGAATTTATCGTGTGTCTCTCCTTTGTCATTGTTGCATGTCCTTTCCGATCCTGGGTCCGTTGTTGCCGGAGCTGCACTGCCCTTCGTCGTCGTCATCGTGTGCATGTCTCAGAACTGTCACTGCGTACGCTCAGCTGTGCGTGCGTATGTCTGTCGTTTGTCATGGCTCATGACATCGTTCCGCCACGATCGCAGCCACTCCGAATACAACAGCAATATTGATCCGTAAGCTGGAGCACTGACACGAACTTTCTGGGGGACTGGGGGACACTATTCTTAGCTGAAGGGCTGAATCCCCGTGCTTCTGACTACCTGAATGGCTGGTGCTTCCGTGTCTATGAGCATGACCCCGGGCAGTCAATGCTTTCAACTATACCACTGGTAGATGCTTCCGATATCTGCCGTGCAGCGTATACACCGATCCTAACCGGACTGTTATGCTCATTCACGGCCAGGATACGTCACTGAACTTTCCACTCGCAATCGCAACGTACATATGCTCATCCGAACATTCCGAGGGTGCACCCTACATTCATTGAGAGTCATTTCACTTTCTGGCCTCAATGCAAGTATATTTTGATTAGCTATGACTTACATCTATGCTTTCCATTCGGATCTTGTGTGCTGCTTCGGGACTCGTGTCCGCTGCACGCACGCATTGAATTGTTGGTCGTCAACACCATCTGCGCCATCTTGCAATCATTGTGTAGTCGCCCCAAGCCTGCTGTAGCTAGTTCTCGTCGTGCATCCGATTCGTTCATAATCACCGTACCGTACTCATCGTCGTCCTGCAGCACCGTGCTCATCTTATTCCTCATGCACATATCATCATCTCATGCGCTTCAAGTCTCCTTGTGCTCATCTCATTCCTTCGTCCTCGGCTCACACCCTCATGGCCACCCCTGTTGCCATCGGTGCTGGAGCTTTGCAGTTGCAAGGAGGCCGCCTGCTTGTGCGCTCTTTAGGCACAATGGTGCCGTGAAATTAACGCTTCCAAATTCGACTTTTGAGCGACCCAGGAACAGCAAAATCTCCTAAGTAGTGCGACAATAATCGCAGAGCAGGGGAATATTATTTTCTTATCGCTGAACTGCTTATGCACTCATGCTGACGATTCACTGTGCGTCCTTGCCGCCGGATCAAAAAATGCATCATCTTCCGGCAGTCGAGTGTGGTACCGCCTGGTGCCGCCGCTTGTTCCTCGCTCTCCGCGATAGATGACGTGGAAATCGATGCGAAGATGGTAACGTGGATGTGATTTGGGCATGCACACTTCAAATCTCGACAGGTCATAGTTTCAGTCCTTGCCTCTGTTCTTGACTGCTACTCTTTTTTTTTTCTTGTGATCTTGAGTTTTTCCACCTTCCGCTGGTCTATTCATGGGATCTCTTAGACTCTTCCTTTTTTTTGTTTCCTTAAACAAGATGTGCTTCAAGTTGTTCTACTGGTGTGAGACTATCCATACATAACTACCTATTTGTAGGGCACCAAGTTGACAATGAATTCTCTGATCTGTGGGTAAATTTCCAGAGAACGGATGTGTGACTGCAATTTGCTTGTCTTTCTCTCGTTGCAATAGCGTCTTGACGGAATAGTAGTTCAGTGGTTAGATAACAGTACATAAATACCCTTGCGAGTGTAGCAAGGCATCAAGAAATTGGAGTCTACATCCCTTATGGGAGCATCTTTGAAGCCATCGCTATTAACTCGCCGGAGTCACCGCGAGATTCTATGGAACAAATGAAGCGGGGGCACTCCCTGCCTGACGATAAGCAAGAGTAGCAGTCATTAGTATGCACTGCACAGGATGTGCCGCTGAAGCGCTGAGAACCAGCGGATATCGTAGCACGTGCACAGACGCGCACAAACTGGTTCTGATCTAATCTTGTTGCGTAGGCTTATCTTCTCGACGTCCCGTCGATGGTCATCATCACGACGCGGAGTCCCATGGGTGTGGCCAGCTACGCTCCCGAAGGAAGGACGGAAACGAGAGACCCCGATCCACCCCCCGCCCTCTCTCTCTTTCTCTCTCTCATTTACCAGGAACATATCGCATTCTGTCCATTGTTGTACTCACGTACACCCACAACGGTCCAGCCGGATACCCGACGCGTTCCTGTCAGTATTAAGTTGAAGGACTTTGAAAACCATGGAAGGACCCTTCGTATGCAAGCGGACGGGCCAACGGATGAGATGGATATAGTTTTGCCCAATTGTCGTCATTGTTGTTGTGGAGTTGTTGTGGAGATGTATCAATAAGCAGCTTGTCGGCATCCGGGTAATTTCATTGAATGTTGTCATTGTTAACCGGTCACCCAGTCACCAACCCAGATCCCCGCCGCGGACGCCGATCACGGCACGTGCTGTTTTTTTAGGGGCGTCGGTCACTCACATGTGACACACCACGGGCACAACAACTGGCCCCCCGACCACCACGGCCCTCCATTTCGCTGCGAGTACTATTCCCTCTTGACTCTTGCATACTCTATGCGATTCCAGAGCAGAGATATATGGCAAGGATCGCCCCTTTCACGGAATTGTGCATAAATCCAAGTACTTTCGAGTCTATGAAACCTACATTCGCTGCAGTGGGAGTTAAATAGTCATCAACACATTCAGGTTGCTTCTATCGATTTATGTTGTCCCCTTCTTCCTTCTTTCTCTATGTGGACTTGCAAGTTTTTTTTTTTTTTTTTGGCCAAGATCGACATACGTCGGGGGAGCGGTGGAACGGCTTCTACGGTGACATGGGTCCCTAGGGGCAAGGGTCCGGACACAAAAACGTAATGTAGTAGGTAATGAAGAAGCTGAAGCAGCAGGCAAATGGGCAGCACAAGGGAAGACATCTCCTTACTACCATCTGAATTGCGTCAGTCATTTCCAGTGAGCAGGGCAGCAATACAGCGGCAAACTACATCCTGCCTCAAAGAGCAATTTCCAGCCTTGTGGCCCTGTGGGCCGCATCCGAGTCCTCATGTCATCCGCATATGAGCCGCTTCGATACCTTCCTATCCTCAGCCAAGTATATCGACTCTGGAAGGTATTGCTTACCGTGCACTGCCACCCGCATGCTAACGCGGTTGCGCACACACGTTCCCCTAACAGCATACCGCGACAGTAATGGACGGTTCAACGGTGACGAGCAGTGAAAATTAATTCATGATCTTGGGGGAAAAAGACAGCGATTGATCAATCTAATATGCAGACGTCTGTATGCAAATGAGTGTTCGAATATAAAACAACTATTGTAAAGGAATAGATTATACAAGTAGTCCATTAGTCCATGCTGATCAAAGCAGTCATCGCTATCGTCGATCGTCGATCGTTGGTCTTCGACTCGACTCCACCCACTAGATTTTCGACTCCGTCAGAAACAAAATCAAAGAGCGGGGAATATAGCAAAGGAGCCTCGAGTGCAATCCTCTCTACCTAGACTTGACCTTCCTTGACTGGAGTCATGGAGATGCGATCCGGTCCAAAGCGACACACGGAGTTCAAGAGGAGTGGCGGCCAAACAAAGATATAAACACTGATGGCGAGCAAAAGTGGAAGGGCGTCCAAGCAGTAGAAGAACCCTTCGTGCGTGGCGAGATAGCCGCCATAACCTTGGGCGTATTCGATGATTCTGTAGACCGAACGAATCTGAGGACGGAAAGGTCTCTTGTGAAGATATTTCGACATGACTTCGACATGACTCACAAGGATACCGACAGTCGTCCACATCAAGGCAAGCCATAACATCCTCCAATCCTCTCCTTGGCGAAGTACGATTGTTTGTCCAGAGGAGGAACCAAGTGGCCCGTACACGGTTCCCGAACTGCGGACGGAAGGTGTCTCAGCTCCCGTATCAATGTAGCTTGTCCATTTTTGAGGCGTGCGAGAACGCCTACGACCACAAGAATGTCAAACTAGGAGGAAACGACGTTGCATCGCGCTATTACTCACACTCTCAATCCAAAGACCAAAGCCATGAGCGTAAATGTTCCAAACGAGAGCGCTTGAATGACAAGACCGATGAGAGCGATCTGAGAAACCCATGTGTTAGTAACAGCAAACTCCCAGTTTGCGAACTTCTCGTTCACCTTGGATCCGAGTTTGGGAATGCTCTTACTATTCTTCACCGCCGTCAATCCACCCCCACTTGATTGCAGGAAGAAAGTCAGGCAGTCGCTCCATACGAATATCTTGACAACCTTGGCAGGGTTGATGAAAAGAAATCCTTCTGCTGACAACCACTTGGCTAGCCGAGGTAAGATCACGTAGTCTTGAGCCTGCGACCATTGAGTATCAGCTAACACGTCGTTTACGATTACTTATTCGACAATACTCACGAGAAAGGCGCAAGGTGACAGCAAAATAAACTGGAAGGCATCTCTGTAGGTCAGACGCCCTACCATGCAGATGTACAAGTGGAACTTACCAATGTCTCGACGATGTACACCCCCTCCGAAGGATGGTTGTGTCTAACGATTCGCACTGCAAACCCTACGGCCATAGTCAATGTCCCGATACAAAGGACAAGCATCCAGCGTTGAGAACGGGGACCATTGCTGAAGAATCCTGTACACGAGTATGAAGCACCTCAGCGTTGTGCGGCACGCAACGTGCAAGAGGCCAGCTCACGAAACCAGAGGGAGAGAGCGACGAGACCATAGAGAGTCAAGCCAACAACAGCGAGGGGAATAGACGGAATGTAGCCACCACTTTAAAGCAGAGAGGTACTATGGTCAACCTGTGCGCCACAGATAAGCCAGAACGGGCCACGACTCACATCTCGTCACTCGAACTCGAGGACATGATGCCTTCGGAAGATGCAAGCGGGGCGATCGAGGCGCGACTTTCTGCGAGATTTATAGAATACACAAGAGTTTGGTTGGAAAGAGGATGCGAATGTGAGTGAAAGACTGGTGTTGCGCTCTACCTTATATTTGCTCAGCCCGGGGGATGAAAAAGACAAGGCAGTGTCGTGGTGCATATATCGGAGACTCCGTCGGATAGCCCGATTCCGACAGGATCATCCGAGATACAGCTTTGCGTCCTCATAAATTCATATACGGCCCGACGAATCATTACGTGGAATGTAGAGCCTAAAAGTATGTTTGGTCAAACATGCGGGCCACGGTTGCCGTACGCGACTGCAATTGTACTCCTTCCACAAAACAAATTTCATACCGAAGCAGGCCAGAGTGTCGTCGTTGTATTTTTTTCGGGCGGCAACGCGGCCTTCGACGCGCCGTGGCATGTATTCACTCAATCAACATTATCTTCGACCCTAGTATAGGCAAGTAAATCACATACCTAGTAGAAAGCAACAGATCTATGGTGAGTCAGCGCTTCAGCGCTCAGGCCCAGGAACGAAGTTCAGTTGTCACGATCAAATGCTGGTCAGACTGGTTTTGAGGTGGGGAGATTTCCTGCATTAGCTACATGTGGCATACCTGTTTTTCTATCGTATACGCTGGCATACTAAACGTCAACCCTCTGCTCGTTCACCATTTGTCGAAAGCCTTTGAGGTTGACAAAGGATATCCTGCAATCTGGGGGCATGAAGTCAGCACCGCTCCAAGCACAGCCTTCGACCTACGATTCCGCAGTAGAGACCTACTGAGTTCGAGATGATTCCTCGTCATCCCCGCTGAAACTTCTTCCTTTGATATGGTCAACAAGCGCTCGACAACCCCAGACTGCGGCTGTAGGTGGAATTTCCAATCCTCAGGCGATTCCTTGGTCTCCTTGATAAATTGTTTAAAGGCAGTGCAGATCTAGAAACGCAGAAGTTGCCAAAAGTCGGGCTGCGGGAAACATGGCCGGCGGACTTGGGGTGCAGCGGTGGATGGCGTTGAGGAAGGCATTGGGATCGCGCAGGGACACTGCTGGTCTTCGCAAACAACCTGCGGATCATTCGAGTTCATCGTCAGAACAAGCTTCTCATTCTCCCCCCAAATAGACACATACATGTCTCACGACTCACATTCTTGATAGGCGCCCATGCAGCGGAGTCCAACGGACGCTCTCTGTTCTTTAGAGGTCGTTATGACCCGCCACTCGCAAGCAAGCGCACGACATCTTTATTGCCCGTTTTCAACAACGGCGCCTAGTGTGGTCTCGCATCCAGTCGGAGACTATCATGATTCGGTAATAATGGCAAATCAACTTCATTGGCGCGTTCCAAGAAGTCATCTCACCTTTCCCAATCTCATCGAGGATTGTAATTTTGGCGCAGCTGATGGGGTAGTACGGCTTTTATTGCTTTTGTGCGATATAATGACTGACATTGGAGACCGTGCAGTTCATACCAAGCTGCTGACGAGTGCATTGTGAGGGCGAATGACGCGTCGGGACTTCGCTTTCCAGGAGGGAACAGACACCTGCCAACGATGACTTCCCTACTAACACCTGGGATGGCGACAAGATTGTATGCACCGCACTAGGATGTAGGAAGGCGACGACGTGATTATGGTGAGAGATGCACAGTTCGCGCGATTCGGATCTGTTCGGTGCGACAAATTGTGGTCGAATGCTAGTGTCAGCAGGACGGTATACAATGCGTGGTGCTTCATGAGTATTGAGAGCGTCTTGATCGAACGAAAACGCATATTGATTCATCGTGATCACGACGCGCAGGACGTGTGAGGCTGATAATGACTGATTTGCGACGAAGCTTCTCTGCAAGTCGGACTGAAATGCAAGCGTCGCTTGTCGTGAGTATTGGCGCGAATCAGACCGGAGGCTGAAAGCAAAGCAGTCGAATATATTGATTAATGCTAGGAGGATATTAGAGTGCAATATGCGTGCAGGAAAACTCGAGAACCCGATATCCAGATGCGATTTCCATGTCTTTGGAAGGTGGGGCGGGAGAGCCGACAAAGGTTGTACCATTGTCAGACTCATCGTCCTCAGAAGGAATGCGAGGAAGCTGAACCAGAGCGTTTTCGAGTTCCGCCAACTTCCTCGCAAGCCGATGTTCCCACTCGCTCAAGAACTCACGTCAGCTCGTCACTCCTATCAAAATGGCGTTAGGCCACCTCCTCACGAACGCAAGAAACAGACCTGCGTTCCTCATCCGTCAGATGCTCTTGCAATGTACTCGAAAGCACATCGATGCGGGCTGTGAGTGCCACGAGATTGGCGGTCAACATTTCCAGCTGCTCGTCAACGCCCTCTTTCTGACGCGTTTTATTACTGGACGATCGCCACGTCTAAGGGATGCTGCGACAGTGAAGGGAAAGGCTTCCGCAAAAAAATTTGCACCATTGTCTATAGCCCTGTAATGTCGTACCCTCACTCCTGCATGTCCGGGAATGGAAGAATATGCGGCACACATACCGTTGCTCCGATAAAGGACGCACGTGCTTTGCCGTCTCTTCCAGGATGTTTGTACGCAGCTTGGTTTCAGTGTGATGCATGCTCCCGGAACGATTTATTTCTGTAAGTCGAATAAGTTGAATTAAGCGCTCAACGTATCAACCCTGGAGGGGGTGTACTGCTTCACCTGATTCTTGATCTGTGCACTAATGGGCTTGGCTAGCGTCTCTCAGAGATGAGAAGGTACACATGTTAGCCTTATGTTGCATCCGGTATCTGGCATCGCGAGGGTGATGAAGGTGAGACGACTAGCTTGAAGGAAAGGAGTATGGATTAAGATGAAATGATACAGCGTTACGAGAGGCGAATCGAGAAAAGGAAGATCGGTAATCACAATTTGACAACAGGCACCAAGAAATAAAATCCAGATCGGTGGGATGATAGAGTAGATAGGTGTAGCGACGACGCTGGTTAATACCAACGGCGCTGGGGTGGAGGCGTTACGAAAGCCGACAGAGAGCACCAAAACAACAGACAAGAAACCGAATGATAGCAAGGGGTCAGCGATGACAAAGTAGATTCAGATCGAGATAGCGACGAGTGAGAGTGTCCTTGCGTGCAGAAATTGATAGCCAAGAAAAAACCATAGGCAAACAAGACGAGATGACAGTCGATAGCGTTCGCAAGAAAACAACAGGCCGTACGATACTGAACAAAAACACAGTGTGCAGTCAGAGGATCCGATCATTAAGAAAGCCAGGAACCAAGAAGTGTGACACTCGAACGATGACTAGAGGTAGCGCTGAACGTCAGAGCTTCCGCGGATGGAAAATGAGATTACAGGCCATTGAAGCAGGGAAAACAATCTGAATAGAGATGTCAAGAAGGCAACTTCGTCACATTGAAAAATATATGAAAGAGTCCCTCATCTCCATGCTTCGCTCGTTTGTCTCGGCAGGCGCCTCAATGTCGAAATTGCGGGAGACGGCCACCAGCACTACACGAAGCATGACCTGTGCCAAGGTCTGGCCGCCACATGTATGAGTGCCAGTACCGAAGGGCATCATGTATTAGTTCATCAGCTGAAGCTGCTCCGTGGGGGCATCAAGCCAACGATCAGGAAGGAACGTGTTCGCAGAGGGGAATACAGATGAGTCGCGGTGCATAGACCAGGCCTGTAGAGACAATGGTACCAGGCGGTAAGGCGAAGCCCTTGGGAACGCCATTCACGGATGTGGAGCCAGGGACAACACGTTCTGGGAGACTGGGTGCCGAGCTGTAGATGCGCAGACCTGAAGTATATCAGCCATCACGTACGTGGAATGAAAGCGTTCATGACAGACTTTCTTTAACAAAAGCATTGAAATAGGGCAACTTCATGGGCACAGAGATACCAGGGATCATCGTTGTGTCATGCATGACCTCGTCGACCTCCGTGCGAAGTCTCTTGGCGATATCCGGGCGACGACTGACACTCGCGCCACATCGGTGTCCATTGGCATCAAGCTTGCCTCGACGCAAGGGTAACGTATAAGGTCGAGGGCTACGTCGTGCAACGCGCGAATGTCAGCCAGCTGTGTGAGTTTTACGAAACCGTGGAAAATTAAAAGTGAACGTACTTCGTGTATGCGAACTTCCTTTGGCCAATGCGTGCGCGCATCCAGTACGCGTCAGGTGTCTGGTCAGTCTGAGAAGCACGCTGTAACGCTAACCCACGTTCAGAGACATCAATGGCGTCGGCCTCGATGACCGTCACTCGCGATTGTCGGCAGAGAAATGGGGAAGGACGGCGGTACGTCTTTTGTGGTTGAACCGTGTGGAACGCGAAGTCATAGCATACGCGTCCAAGTTTATTGATAGTGGTGTTCCGCCGCGACTTGACATCTGCACTACTGCGTTGTCAAGGAGCGTCTATGCAATGGGATGTTTGGATATAAAACAACTATTGAATGTAAAGGTACAAGTAAGTAGTCCATGCTGATCAAAACCGTTATCGCCATCGTCGATCGTTGGTCATCAACTCGACCAACTCGACTCCACCCACTATATTTCCGACCCCCTTTGGAATGGGCCGAGCGGAGGCCTGACGGCCTATGGCACACGCAGGGGCAATGCAAACGAGGTTGGGTCTGTCTACTTACAACAAGTTATTGGTGCGGCGGTATATCTACGAGTGGGAGCACCCAGGTCACCACCACGGGGTCGGATGACTCCGTGGATGTGACACGAGGCGTGCCCTGCCAGGCCTACATACTCCACCGGCGTTCAGAAAAGAAAGAAAAAATCGAGGACAGAAACAAAATCGAAGAGCATGGCAAAATAGCAAAGGAGCCTCGAGTGCAATCCTCCCTACCCGAACTTGACCATCCTTGACTGGGGTCATGGAATCATGGAGATGTTATCCGCTCCAAAGCGACACGCGGAGTTCAACAGGAGTGGCGGCCAAACAAAGATATAGACACTGATGGCGAGCAAAAGTGGAAGGGCGTCTAAGCAGTAGAAGAAGCCTTCGTGCGTGGCGAGATAGCCCTCATAACCTTGCGCATATTGGAAGATTCTGTAGACCCAACGAATCTGAGGACAAAAGGTCTCTTGAACTTTGAAAGGATTGCGACATAACTTCGACATGACTCACGAGAATACCGACAGTTGTCCACATCATGGCAAACCATAACACCCTCCAATCCTCTCCTTGGCGAAGCACGACCCTTCGTCCAAAGGAGAAACCAAGTGGCCTGTACACGATTCCTAAACTGCGGACGGAAGGTGTCTCAGCTCCCGTATCAATGTAGCTTGTCCATTTTTGAGGCGTGCGAGAACGCCTACGACCACAAGAATGTCAAACTAAGAGGAAGTGACGTTTCGTCGTGTCATTACTCACACTCTCAATCCAAAGACCAAGGCCATGAGCGTAAATGTTCCAAACAAGAGCGCTTGAATGATAAAGCCGGCGAGAACCATCTAGTGAACCATGTGTTAGTAACAGCAAACTGGGAGTTTGAGAACTTCTCGTTCACCCTGGATCCGATTTTGGCAAGGTTCTTATTACTCGCCGCCACCGTCAATCCCGCCCCGCCTGTTTGCAGCAACGAAGTCACGGTGTCGCTCACTGCGAATATTTTGACAACCTTGGCAGGGTTGACGAAAAGAACCCCTTCTGCTGACAACCACTTGACTAGTCGAGGTAAGATCAGGTAGTCTTGAGCCTGCGATCGAATATCAACTAACACGTCGTTTACGATTATTTATTCGACAAGGCTCACGAGAAAAGCGACAGGTGCTAGCAAAAGCAACTGGAAGGCATCTCTGTAGGTCAGACGCCCTACCATGCAGATGTACAAGTGGAACTTACCAATGTCTCGCCGAGGTACACCCCGGTGGAAGGATTGTTGTGTCTAAGGATTCGTGCTACAAACCCTGCAGCCATATCCGATGTCGCAAAGCAGAGGACAAGCATCCAGAGTTGAGAACGGGGACCATTGGTGAAGAATCCTGTACACGAGTATGAAATACCTTAACATTGTGTGACACGCAACATGCAAGAGACCAGCTCACGAAACCAAAAGGAGAGAGCGACGAGACCATAGAGAGTCAAGCCGACAACGGCGAGGGGAAGAGATGGAACGTAACCACCACTTTAAAGCAGAGAGGTACTATGATCAACCTGTGTGCCACGGCTAAGCCAGAACGGGCCACCCACATTTCGTCATTCGAGGTGGAATCAGACATGATGCATGCAAGCGGGATGGTCGAGGCGCGACTTCAAATTCTTTCCGTGAGATTTACACAGATGCTTGATTGGAAAGAGGATGAGAATGTGAGTGAAAGACCGATGCTGCGCTCTAGCTTATATTTGCTCAGCCTGGAGGATGAGAAAGATAAGGCAGTGTTGTTGTGCATACATCGAAGGCAGTGTTTTGTCCATACATCGGAAGCTCCTCGGATAGTCCGACTTACGACAGGATCATCCGAGAGACAGCTTGACGTCCTCGTATTCATAAGTTCATATACGGCCCGACGAAGCATGTGCGAAGAACGTACGAGCGTAAGTATGCTTGGTCAAACATACGGGCCACGGCTGCCGTACGCAACTGCAATTGTACTCCTACAAGATAATTTCATACCACAGCAGGCCAGAGTGTCGTCGTTGTGTTTTTTCGGGCAGCAACACGGCCTTCGACGTGCCGCGGCATCTATTCACTCAATCAGTGTTATTTTCGACCTAGTATAGACAAGTAAATCACATACCCAGAAAGCAACAGATCTATGATCTCAGCGCTCAGCGCTCAGCAACGAAGTTCAATTGTCGCGATTGGTCAGACTGGCTTTGTGGTGGGGGGTCCCTGGATTAGCTACATCTCGCATATTTGTTTTTCTATCATATACATACTAAATGCCAGCTCTCTGCTCATTCACCATCTGTCGAAAGCCTTTGAGGTTGACAAAGGATATCTTGCTATCTGGGGCATGAAGTCAGCACCGGTTCAAGCACAGCCTTCGACCTACGATTCCGCAGTAGTGGCTAGTAGTGGCCTACTGAGTTCGAGAAGATTTCTCGTCATCCCCACTGGAACTTCTTCCTTTGATATTGTCAACAGGCGCTCGACAACCCCAGACTGTGGCTGTGGGTGAAATTTCCAATCCGCAGGCGATTCCTTGAGTCACTGGCAGCCTTGATAAATTATTTGAAGGCGGTGCAGAGAGACGCAGAAATTGCCAAGAGTCGGGCTGTGGGAAGCATGGCCGGCGGACTTGGGCGCAACGGCGGATGACGTTAAGGAAGGCATTGCGATCGTGCAGGATTGGAGCCATCGGAGTTACCGTCGTGGCCGCAATTGCCGTAACCACTGGAGTTGTCATTATCTGTAAATCTGTCGGCGAAGTTGTCACCGAAGCTAGTCGTCGTCGACGTGATCGGGCTGCGCGAAGCTTTGGAACAAGCAGGAGGAGCAAAGGCGTGTCAGGCTTCGTAAGCTCTCAACATCCGCATCTCGCTCCTCTAAGAATTCTAATAATCTGATGCCGCTCCCTTGCCGCTCCAATAAGCCTTCAGGCCGCTGGAGTGGGCTTCCAGTCGTCGACGGCATGCGAAAACATCACCTGAAGACTCACTAACCGACATGTGTTCAGAAAAAGCTTGCCGAAGCGTGTTTGGGATAGAATCGCGGCAGACGGGCTATATAATCGGCGAAGCGCGAGCGTGAGCAGCGGGACGGACAGGGTGAGCAGCTGCAGATGTCGGCTCCGCCTTAATGCCTTGCGTGGGGAAGGGCATCGGACCAGTTGATGGTTGGATTGCGCCGGGCTCGACGAGATGTCGTTGCAGCGCAGGCAACGAGAGAAGCGCCATCTTAAATTTGACGAGACCGGCCCCATGTCAGACCCCGACCGTTGTCCGTGACTTTTCGAGTACATCTGCAGCCACAAACGTCGGTGGAAATGTCGATTCGCGTTCGAACGGCGGCGGTAGTGCAATGGTGCCTGGTGCCGTATGTGGAGAATACTCAGCCGGTGCGTGATGTGAGCTCGAGGTCTACATAGATGATAGCTGAGCAGAATAATATAAGGCTTCGAGCTTCAAGGCACGTACTTTGTGTGAGACAAGACATCTCAAAATGAGCTTCTGCACAGCAGGCGTGGCTCAAAGTCTTTGCGCCAAGTTCCAATGAAGACCGGTGCTTTCTTTTTCTCATCTTTGCGTGCAAGCCGTGAACCTAGGCCGCGTCGTTCCTGCATATATAGGCAGATGTTAACGACAGATTGAAAGACACACGGCGAGACTCGTACCAAGGCCATCAGAAAAAGTCCTGCGCGCCAAGTTCCCACTGCTCCTGCGAACTGTTAGGTCCTATTCCCAATTCTGCATCTCATTGTCCAAAATGCTGATGATACCGCATTCAGTACTCTTCAATGCTGCAAAAAATATAAATACCTATATATGCCATCCAAGGCTAGAGTGGCAGCCTGGCAATTTGTTGTCAACTACTCGCATTCGAATTCCTTCATTCCTACGCATGACAGTGAAATCGCTTCCAATTATCTGCCACAATTTGAACTGTCCACCATCCGGCTTCATCACTGGTTACATAGGTCCACCACCCGTAACGACATTGCTCGCGTCCTGTTGCGCGAGTGCGCATTAATTGTGTGGCAGGCCAGTGAAAAGTGAAAACTTGGGCAAATAAGTAAGTAATGTGGACGCACCCGCCACCACCTGACATCAATCGATACACAGGTGATCGGCGACGGTGATCACCGCCAGTAGGCACGCCGCACAACAAGGCACCAGCTGTGCTTACATTCCAACACAAAGAACTTCACTGAAGAACAAGCTAAAATTATCAGAAACTCAACTTTATCAGTACAAATTAGAATGTCTCTAAAGGAATTTTTTTCACAACATGAGATACTTCATCTCTGTGTCGGAAAACAAAAAACGATGCCGCAGGCGAAGCTAGACCCAATTGTTGGACAAAGCGGCCGGAAATGAGCCAATTTGCTGTCGGAGAAAGTGGTCAGGGACGGGATCTATCCTTTGTGTATTTTTCGTGGAGCCTTGCAACTGATTGAAGCCGTCGAAAATGGGTATACCGGTAGTGTGAATCGAATCGGAAGCAAAGTCCCGAAAGGCAGCCAGGATGAAATCATTGTACTCTTGGGGCAACGTGTTATCGGAGAAGGCATGTCCGGCTATAGCGGTGCTAGCACTGGCGTTGGTATCCATCCTGTCCTGTTCGGCCGCTGCCGACTCTTCTGCAGCTCTGGCCTCAGCTAAACGATGCTTGACACGCTCAAACGAATCCTTCGAAAACATCACCAGTGAAGCCGGCGGCCCGCCAGCCATCTCTAAGGCTTCTTCGGTCGGTCGAATCGCTTCGAGGTCGGCGGAAGCGCCCTCATTGATACGGATCTCCATGGCGCACATGGCGGCCCTCCGTACACAGTACACCGCAAACGCCATGACCATCCTGACGTGTTCCGGCCAGAAAACAAACGTCACAATGTCGAACGAAGTAGGTAAAACGAGAAGTTCTAAAGCGGTCCTTAAGTGTCGCCCGGCGGCGGTACCCCAGCCATGCTGTCGAGTCTCGCTGTTGACGGGAAAAGGGACGTGCAAGCCTTGGAACATGAGACGTACACCGAGACAAAAAGCCAGGCAACGAGCCGTCATGTCCAGGAAGACTGATCATGCAAGACTGTCAACAGATGAACAACTCCAGCTGATGCATCGCCTCACCATGCTCAGGTTTCAAAGACGACCGCCATCGAGTGATGTGATCCAACTTCAATCTCCACAACTCGGCAAGTTCTTCCATCTCTGACTTCTCTGGGATGCTAGTGTGCTCCATCACTGTCAATTTCTGCAAATACGGCTTGAGGCCCGAGATCAAATCCATCTCAAGTCGCAGGTGACTGAGCGTGGGATCGCGATGGAATGCGGTAGGAACGTGGAGTGACAGAATGCGCAATGGATGAGAAATGTCCATAACATCATGAGTGCAACGAGTGTGTAAAATCCTCAACCTGCAGAGAAGTCAAGCCTTAATGATTCTATACGAGACCGAATCAAGGACGATGACGCACAGCTGGTAACGAGTGACAACAGCAGTCCACTGAAGATACGACGGTACAGTAGATCAGTGAACGCGTCTCCTGCATAGCGACACCAACTCACGAGGTGGAGGTCCTCGAGCGAAGATTTCATCCAAGGCTCATATATATCTTCTTTGAAATCCCGTATTAAAGCTTCAGATTTCGCCGGAATTCCAAGGGCAACTCCTGTGTCGTACGCCAAGGATATCATCTTGACCGCACTGAGCTTCGCTTTCGACCTTCTGGTATCGAATCCGGGTAGCATGGAGAGGATGTAAAACGCAGTCATCGTGAAGGTGCTTGCTACGGTTCCTAGAGCAAATAGGATACTTTGATCCAACATGTCGTCGAGGCGATGAGCCGTGATTTCTCCTAGGACTTCTTTGCCAACAGGCGTACTGACGTGGTAGATAAGGATGGCGAGAACGAGAAATGGATGGGTGGGCGTGGCCGTCGTAGTGGAGAGGTAAGCTTGGAGAGGTGCCACCGTTGCAACGGAATGTTTGAAGCTGGTCAGAGCAGAGCAGGCCCTTGATGAGTGACGACGAGGGTGAAAGATGGAAAAGCGACCTCACTTTTGAAATGCCATGTCTACTTGAACTTGCTTGACAATTCCTTTCTGAACAGGATCAGGGAAACCATCGTCTCTGTCGAAACCGAAAACAGTCTCGTTGTAGAGAGGAGGCGGAATATAAGAGTGTTCGGGTTTCGTGTGGTGTGAGGGGTCTTTCAATGCACTCTGCCCATGAAGAGCATCTCGATCTCCGGCCTCTTCAAGATGGTCGGCTTGATTGCTGTCCTCCATCGCGAGCGTGTTGTGGCTCGGGGCTCTTTCTGCTTTCACACTCTCCTCCAACGCCTTCACGCGCCGCTCCAAGGCGGCATTCTTCTCCGTCATCTCTTTGAGCATGTTGGAAAAGAGCGCCGCATTGCCATGAGCAGCAGCGGAAGCAAAGGGAAGTTGAGCCGATTGTAGGGAAGAGGAAGGCCTGGCAGCTTCTGATGCTGTGTTCGACCCGACGTTGAAGCCTTGTACAAATGAGCAGACCTTGCCAGCGGAGACACATCTCGAGCAACCTGCTTCGGTGATTTTTTCGCATCTCGACTTGCGCTTCTGACAAGCGGTGCAAGCTTGAAAGATCTTTGGACGCTTATGACGCCGTACGTCCTTCGATGACAGGGTGGAGTCGGTGGCCTCATTCTCGAGAGAGATTGGAGAACTCACCTGATCTCTACTGGAAAAGGCGTGTTCGTTTCCGTGCCCGTCCATGTTGCTCTGAAAAGGTCGTCGAAAGCAAGATCGCTTTTGACAAGTCGTGTCTTGACAAAGGTTACATAGACCGGTTACGAGAAAGACCTAGGGTGCGGTGGGGGAGCAGCGCAGAAAGGATGAAAGATGAGAGACGCGTGCTGCCAGAGATGAACGGTCACGTGATCGATGGATCAATGACGTGTATGAGCTCTTCGCTTACGGCGTCAGCCTTCCCATACGATTCTCAGCATGCGAATGTATAGAGGCGAAACCCCGCAAACGGTCATGCAGAACCCGTACTTCGACGTCAACGCGAACCCCCTCGGACACGTCGTCCCGCGCACCCAGCTGCCCGGCCCAGTCATTATGAACGGGCTGGAGAGCGAGTGGTATCCCCCCCCCCGACGTCGAAACCTACAATCCCGATGAGGACTGGGATGATCTCATGCACGGAAATCGTCACGGTGTTGCTGACCCGCTCATCGGTTATGAACCCTCCCGCCTATGCGTCGCGGCCGTGCGGCATCCCTCAGACCCCGGGCGCGCGTACTTCTTCTGCTACAACATGTACGCCGCCATCGACATTGAGCCCGGTTCGACTAACGACACGATCGCCTGGGGACCGAAGACACTCGTTGACAACTGGCCGTCGCTTGTCCAGGCGAATTTTGGCTTCGTCGACGCGGTGCTCCCAAACCCGGACAAAAAGGAGGAGATGTACTTCTTTTTCCGCGAGAAGTATGCGTTGATCAATATTGAACCAGGTGCGTCTTTCTACCGTAGATCAGACAAGGCTGTGCGGCTTACCACAGGTCCGTGTAAGGAACGACTAAGAACCACATTGTAAACGGGCCCAAGGACATCTCCACTGACTGGCCGTCTCTCAAAGAGGCCAACTTCACCACCGTCGATGCTGTCCTCCCGAGCCCCATGAACAAATACCAAGCCTATTTCTTCAGCGGCGAACGCTACGCGCTTATTCAATTCGAACCAGGTAGGTACGTCTCTCGCAGCAGATTTCCCTACCGACAAATTCATCCTTGCAGGCAAAGTCAACGATTTCCTGGTCAACGGACCAAAGCCTATAACCTCTGAGTGGCCGTCGTTAGCAAAGGCCGGGTTCAAGACAGTTGATGCCATCCTTCCGCACCCCGATGATGCCTACAAGGCATACGTCTTCTCTGATGCCAAATATGTACTCATCCGTTTCCAGCCGGGTATGTTTTCATTTTGAATTCTTGGATTACACAACTGAATATTGTGACCTGGACCTAGGTGCCGTGGATGATGAAATCATCAACGGTCCCGAGGAAGTGCGCGCCAAATGGCCGTCACTTGTTGAGGCCGGATTCTATTGAGAGTTGGTGGCTATGAAGTGGATATCTGTATGTGCTCTCTTTATGCTTTTTCTTGCTGTTTTTTTGTGTACCACCATTTCCAGTACAAACCAGTTTAATTCCGTCAGTGAACTTCTAAGCTGTTTGTAATGAAGTTCCGAGTCTCACTGCCATTTCTGAATATCTCATGGATTCTCGCGTTCCGATTCTCGCGATATTGTACTACTATTCCATGTATAAAGACTCAACTTTTACTTCATGTTACCTAGCTTAAAGCTAGGTTAACATGTGAGCGTCGAGCGATCACGTTATCTAAGGATAAGATCGTGATGCGGGCACATGACCGTGCTCGCGTCGCACTCTTCTGTGACCAATTGACAGGCAACGTTTCACTTTGTCCTTCGAGTGTGCGACGCAAGCAGCAGGACGCATACGTGGCTTTTGCGTCCTGCTGTCATCTGCACGCAGCCTCGCTCACTCTGTCCTACAACTGCGTGAGTCGCTCGCAAGCTCGCGTCACGCTGTCTCCAAATTCATTCATTCTGAATACCTCTGAGATCATACACCACTCTAGAGGTTTACATCCTTCATTAAGATAACTGTTCTGTTTGGTCCGAGAGACTTCCGCTACTGGTCAGCTGTACATCTGCATCTAGAGAAGGTCAGACTGTCGACACTATAAACGAGAGCCTTTCCAATTTGCTAGATCCTCAGCACAGGTAGCCTCACAGAGACTGTACTGTCGGAACTGGACGCTTCCAACAAATTTAACTGAGAGGCGAGTCAGTGTCCTGTGTCAGTTAGACTTGACTGACACTCACTTTGCTTCAGTATACCAGAATGAGTTCAGGGAACTGGTTTGCTACTTCAACTATCAGCTGGTTCGGTTCCCAAGCGGACGAAGTCATAAACAACATCGCTCGCAAAATCGATCCAGCACCGCCTACACCAAGTCACATTTTTCGTCCTGACACAGTGCCGAGTGCCATGCAAGAACAAGTTGTCCCTACCGTTGCCGAGCCGCTCATCCGTTGGGACAGGCGGAATCCTTCCTACATCTTCCAGCATGCTTTGAGCCTCGGGTGAGGCCTCCTCCTGGAACCTTCTCCCCCGAGACCGCCTTCAATCTCCGGGACTATGTGTCAATGAATATACCCTCGATCTTCGTTAGCACCGCGCGATACTACCGCGACGATGCCAATCGCCTGCGCCGATTGCACCTGCCCAACATGTGTGATCACGTCACCTACCAGTATGAGATTTTCGCTTATGGAGGCATCAACGTCAACAGACTCCTCCGCCCTCACGAGTACAACTTTGAGCATGAGATTGCCTTCCCTGGCGGCATACAGCGCGAATTTATTCGCAGCGTGCGAGTGTATAGAGACGAAACCCTGCAAACGGTCACGAAGAACCCGTACTTCGATGTCTACGCGAACCCCATCAGACACGTCGTCCCGCCCACCCAACTGCCCGGCCTGTTCGGGTCGGAGGTCAAGTTGGATCCTGCTGAGGGCCAACTCTCCAACCCGCTGCCCCCTCACCATGAGCACCGCTGCCGCGACGTCGAAACCTACAATCCCGATGAGGACTGGGATGATCTCATGCACGGCAATAAAGATTGAACTTTCACTTCATGTACTCTAGAGGTTCTCGAATAGACATGCAGGAGCTCGACTTCTAGCACTTTGATGCACGAAAGAAGATAGGATTCTCTAGAATGATGGCACAATGGTAGTCGCGGCCCTCGTGCTGCCGAAGTGCCAGCCTGTGCCGGCACACTGGCACAACTCACCTCTGCATAGCATTCCATATTCAATCTTATCCGACCAGCTTTCATCTTCGTTCCACCAACCTTATATTAAGATCGAAGTATATTGCGCCGAACGGACACCTCATCGAGTCAAAGCCGAGCTTTATGGTTCTGCAAATTGACGGATTAGTGAATAAATCATGAAGACAAATGCAAGCACAGTCGTCAAAACGAATGTAAGTACTGCGAAGACGAATACAAGGGCCACGAGAAGAAAACCCAGCTTGACAGGATGGAAAAGAGAACATGAGAACAAAACAAGGATGGCGCAAACAACGATAGCGAGAACCAGACACGAGCAGAGGGCATGAAGTAGGAGCGCTTCCAAAAAAAAAATAGTGTGAAAAAACAATTGGAAGTCGTTAAGCTTGCGGAAAGTACGGCGAAAGCAAACGGAGCCGAGAAAAGCAACAGCGAGACCTCAAAGACAAAGAGGGATTAGGACAACAAAGAGAGTATAACGAGAAAAGCAGAGAACGGAACAATGGAGGGAGCGGAAGCAAAGCTAAAGCGCAAAGACACAAGTACAATGACGAGGAACACGAAAACAGTTTCAGAGAATAAGAATAAGATGGGAATGTTTTATCCCTGGTAGCATTTCGCCGGAGCACCAGATTTTACGGGAAGTCAAGTACTACAACACGAAAGATCAAAGCAAAATGTGGCACGGCTCCACGCGCAGGAAAATAAAAGCGGGGAATAAGATAGCCAGCTCTTTGTGACAAAGGAAAAGAGAAAGAGGAAAGGAGAAAGAGGGAAACCTAACAGTTATAGCCACGACAAAACAGGATGCCTGCCCGCACCGACCGCCGTGTACACTTTTGAGAGCTTATCCGTCGCGAGCGTGTCGATCGACGCAAGAGTTTTGCGTGCTGGATATGACGTGTCGGATTGTGATGGCAGATGGGCTGTCTCAAGCATCTTTTTTGAACACTGTCAACACAGCGTGTAAGCATTGAGGACAGCAACACAGATGTAGCGGAAAGAAAGGAATAACACAGTGGAGGAAGAGACCAAGTATGACGAAAGGCAATGAATTACGCAGGAGTGGGAGGTGAAATGATCATATCATGCCAACACTGGCTTTGCCAGAAGGGAACATGGGAAGGAAAACTTACAAGCTTAACTCCCCACCACGCCCGTGTGGTAATACCTGCGACGTCCGTCGGCACGCGAGACGAGCCGGCCGGCGCAAGTGGATCTGTCTCACACATGTCTACAACGACGAGAAACATTTTAAATGCGAGCGGCACGTCGTTCACAGTGTAGGCCGTCTCCGCGAATTGAAGGAAGTAAAAAGGATTTTGTGGTGCCAAGAGTAGTACGTGCGTCAAGGCTTGTAGCGCCGACGAATATCTGTCCGGAAATACATGGTCAGTACCTCATCGCCATAAGGCTGCAGATGATGTTACACGCACTGATTCAAAGACGAGTAAATATCCGCAAGTTCCAACCAGCCCTCGACATCATTGTAGAACGTGTCGACGAACTGGCAGAGCTCTTTCGTTGCGGCCTCTAGATTGTTGGTTCGTAGGACGGTAATCCTACGTTTCCACGCCGCCTGGAGAGCAAATTGAGTATAAGCTAGTCGTGCAATAACACATACTAATGCAAAAGGCTCGCAAGCACGATAAGGAAGACACTCAAACATACCGCGTTAGAAGGATCAGTTTCAAGCAGCTCGCCGTAGTACTTAAGAGCCGTCTCCGACTTCTCAGACGCCTCCATACGTATGCCCGTGAGCACATCCACACGAGGGGATCCAGGAAATTTCTCCACCAAGGTCGTTAGACATTGCTAGGTTCCGCAAAGTCAGTACGCGACTATTCAAGGTCGACGAAGAAGAGGGACACACGTCAGCGATGTCCAGTTGCCCAATGTCAATAGCTGCTAATGCGAGTTGTTCAAGAAACGCCCAGGCTGAAGAGCACAACGATTTAGGAGCGTTGCGTATGCCAAATGTTTGAGCGCGGGATACGGTCGTGTCAAAATGCGGGTGAACGTGTCATTTCTGAGTAGACGCGCCTTCATCACCGAGACTGGCCAACGACGGATCTGCGTCTAACACTTTGACGCCCTGACGATATACATCTTCTGACGCTCTTGAATGGTGTTTTCGATATTTAGCCAGTCTTTCCAGAGACGCAGGCAGCGACATCGGCGACGAGGAGGAGGTCATGACAGTGGGAGCTGGAGTTCGGAAGCAAACGCGACTCTGTTCACCGCGTTCTCCGCATCGCCCATCACAGCTGCCATCATGCTGTTCGCTTTACGCCACATCGCTCAACTGCATATTCCTTTTAGTCGATACTTTAGATTGTCGAGACCTATATTTCTCTCTAATTCGACTTGTATGCCATCACCAATTCTAGAGGAATTTGTATCGCGAACGAAGGAGCGGTTTCTCGCCGATGTACAGGCTTCGAAAGGTCGGGAATGGACAGTCGTGATGGGCAATGAAGCAGGAGGTGGGACCTTTTATCTCTAATGTTGTTCTTACTGTCATTCAGCACCGTTCTTCAGATATCGACTCAGTCGCTTGCGCTATCGCATTCGCGTGGAGGGCTCATTCTATGGATAAAGCAGCGCGAGTAGTACCGCTCGTGCAGATCGAACGGGACGATTATGACCTGCGTCCCGAGAATGATGTCGCGCTCCAACTGTCCGGTTTCACCGATGCAAAAAAAGAGCTTCTCACCCTGACGGATGTCGCGCACATGGTGCCGTTTCCCTCCGCTACCTTTGCCCTCGTCGATCACAATCGTCTGCTCGACCGCTATGCCTCCGCAGACGCACGTGTGGTAGCGATTGTAGATCACCATGAAGACGAGAATCAGCATACAGACGCGGACCCGCGTATCATTTCCCCATCGGGCAGCTGTTCGTCGCATATGGCCATGCTGTGTGCAAAGCATATGCCGCGCGAGCTAGCCACGCTCCTTCTAACAGCTATCATCACCGACACAGGTGGGTTGAAGCCCCACGGTAAGGCCACGGACGTGGACCGCGAAGCTGCCTATTTCCTGTTCCATGGCTCGAATTTAAACGAGAACTTGGAGATAGGTGGTTTGGCTGTGTCCACCAGTGATATCCACAAAGTCTCCGCAATTTCAGATACAGCTAACATCCTTCTAACGGTCAAGAGTGATGTGCGGTCGTTCAGTATCTGGGACCTCCTTCGTCGCGATTACAAGGAATACTCGTACTCGTTGTCCTCGCTGCAGCAAGACATCCGAGTCGGTATCGCCACTGTGCCGATGCGTCTGAAGGACTGGGCGCGTGGGAATCTTGCGGTAGAGGCGGACAAATACATGGCCCGGCGCGGTCTCACCGTGCTTGGCGTTTTGACGACATTCAGGAGTGTCAAGAAGAACAAGCACAAACGGCAGCAAGTGTGGGTTGTACGCAGTTCCGACGACGGGGTGTCGAAGGACGCTGCTCGAACAATCATGGAGCAACTGAAAGTGGGGCTCGAGGCTAGTAAAGATCTGGACCTCAACGCCTACGATCTCCCGCACCACAATAATCGGCTGGCGCAACTCGGATTCCGTCCACCGGACAAAAATGCACTCGTTTACGAGCAAGGCAATGCGCATGCGACTCGTAAGGTAGTAGCGCCACTTGTTAAGGCCATTTTCAGCAACATCTAATCATTCACATTCTTTGACTATTTTGCGTGCTGAAAATGATCTAGTTCTTGATCTCAATCCTGTGAAGAGCTGTTTCAGTCCAGTGAAATTGGCGGGCCTTATATAGCGAATATGGTTTTCTCATTCCCTAAAATAGCATACGAACTTCGAACTTCTATCTGGGGTGCGGAAATGTTTCCAGAACTCTGCTATGCAGATGGTACTGTAACTTAGATCAAGAAGGAACTCACCAGTTAATGGCATTAGCAGTGGCACTGCCACAGTGCATTTGACAGATGTGGAACAACAGCATCAAGACGGCGATCAAACTGGGCGCCCACAAGGAGTCCCTTTCGCTCATATTCCTTATTCTGGCAACTTTGTATCAAAAAAGAGGCAGAAGAAAATAGATACGATGTGCAATAACCCCAGTCACAATTTTTGACATTGTTAGTACACGTCAATATGCCACAACATCCTATCTATGTTAGTAACCACTACAGCAAGTACTATGTCCACGTCCACATCAATGTTTGCCTGCGTCTGCGAAGATATCGTCGGAGTGCTGGTCAGCTTTCGCTGCTAGTACGACCTGTTCTTTCGCAATGCGATCCATTTCCTTCAACCACAATGATCGCGCGATGTTCATCCCCACGTCTTCTGCCGCTTCCCCGTCGACACCTATGCCACGGCAAACAGCCTCAGCGCGAACATCGGCAGCAAGCCTGATCCCCTGGATAGCAACAGACGACGCATTCCCACCAAACGACATCGTCTTTCCAAATCCCCGACCCCTGCCCTTCGTGTTACTCCCACAACCCGTGCTCACGACGAGGCCCTGCACCTCCAGCATGCCGACCAGATCGCCAAATTCGTTGCGTGACACGGGAGCCAACGAACCATTCACGCGTGCAAGAAGAGACTGATAGTATAAATGCAAGTGCGAGACGTCAATGCCGGCGGGCAACGACGCGGTGGAGGCGACACGCTTCAAGATCGCGGAGCCGTGGCGCTTGTCAGTGGGTGCAGTCGATAGCTTGCCCAATCCGAGGCCAGAGTCAAGGCGACGCAAGGCCAGAAGCATCGCCAGCAGAACGATGCGAGCTTGTATACACAACGCACGTATTTTGATCACAATCTCGTCGACCTTGCGACCGTCGGTAGACGTGCCCATTGAAGGCGCGAAGGTCTTCAGAGCAGCGTTGATATGTAACGGAGCAACAGCGATGTCAAGGGCTGCGGCCATCTCCAGCGCACTGCGCAGGACCTCAAACAAGCTGCGAACATCGCCGGTCATGGTAGCGACTTTCTTAGTGAGAAGGGCAAGTGCCGGTGGTGAGATACACGTCATCATCTGTTCATCATCGATGCTTGATAGCCGCGTGCGTAGAATTTCCCGCAGTTGCGATGATGTGTATGGAGGGAAATGAAGAGTTTGCACAGATGCGTTGGCGACCAGCGAATGATCCGATGTCAACGTGTGTGTGTTGGCGACGCCGATGATGCGTAACACAGATGCATGCTCGACAGCGAGCGTGAAAATCGAACGTAGGGCCGACGGTTCAGACGCAATGTGGTCGAGCTCATCGAGCACTACAACACTGAAACCGTGTTTAGGCATGGCTACAACCAACATCACCAACGAAATACTTACCATTTCCCAGTATACGATTTCAGAAAGTCTTCTACTGCAGACTTACCCTTGCGTGACTTGCACCTTATCGCTACCGTAACGCCGAACGTAGCCTCGAGATCCTCGGCCAAACAATTCCAAAATGCGTCGATACTGTCCAGAGTCACGCAGTTAATGCTAACAACTGTCATGTCCGCATTCTTCTGTTGGTATCCGGCCAGCATTGAGCTAACCAGAGCCGTTTTGCCGGAGCCGGGTGAACCAGACACGTAGAGCGTAGTGCAGATACTGTTCTCACAGCCGCTATCTTTGTAGAGAGCGTCAATGAATTGACGAATTACCTCCCTTTCCACGTCACGGCCGACGACCGCCATCGATTTGTCAGATGTCGGACGAAGCAAGGCGCGAGCACGGTCGTGCACCGATCGAGGGAACAGAGGCGGCGACGGCGGCGGTGTGATGATGGATAGCGAAGCGAGGCGCGTTGTCGTAGGGTTAACAGGTGCTCGAAGGCTAATGGTCGATGAGCTCCTCCGGACTGGCAAGATGATCAACGATGACCAGTGATAAATCTTTTGTTCGCTTACGGTAGCGTACGGAGGAACCCGAAGCGCGTCGCCGGCGCGCCAGGGGCGTCGACGCGCTGTGATCCCACGGGGGGATGTTCTCCTTGTTATTGAAAGGCAGCCCCACCGCCGTCGACGATGTACGTTGTCGCTTCGCGTCGGGAGTCTGGTCGGGAGTCTTGAGCTGTTCGACAGACGTGACGGAAGCGCCGTGCCGGTGTGAGCGTTTGCCGAGCACAGAACTGCGCGTCGTGTAGGGGGATTCCATCGCGAATCACTCGTCGACGCGCCGAACAACGAGGACAAGCGAAAAAGTCGGTTGAGATGGTCAAACTGACGTGTCGGGCAGGTGGAGAAAAGGCTTAAATACATTCAGCATCATTCCCATCAGTCACAGTAAATAGCCGTAAATAGACAACAGACACGTGCTCGCGTATCGTCGCGTCGCATCGCGATGTCAGTGTACATGTCACTCGGTCACTCAGTGCCTCCTACATCGTCAGCCTCTCTACTGTACGACCGACAAGGGGAGAGTTGTTCAAGAAAAAAAAAATATGCTTTGTCCTGAAGTAGGGATTTCTGCGGGCGCTCATTACGCTTAGACAGGTTGCCATTGAGATGGTGACAATGCCGTTCTTTGGGTCGGCTATGACAACAGTTGGCAGACTGCACATCAATTTCTGTTCAACCTACTTGGGCTTGAGTGATCAGCTGCACTCATTACCAAAGTAAAAGAAAGGGAAATTGTGCTATTCATCAATACACATACATCTCAACAGTACAAAAAGATTCCACAAGGAAAAACTTCTATATAGTGCAACCTCACCGCGCAACATTTTTATAGATTTACGAAATTACAGATCGACATCGAGAGCCACTTCGGCGACGTCCCATATGGTTTTCTTGAGACGGGTCAGCATATTCCATCCGTGACTGGCGAAGCCAGTGTCCCAAGAGCCGTTGGCTGGCCCGGCAGTCGCATGTTGAGGTGGAGGCTGCACTGCTCTGGGGTCAGAGTCAGAAGAAGGCAGAGCAACTTCATCCAATGAAAGAGGTGGGACTTTGTTCAGTGAAAGCGGCGGAATTTCATCCAGTGGAAGCGGTGTGACTTCGTCCAATGCAAGTGACGCAGCTTCATCTAACGAAGGTGGCGCAACCCCACTCATTGAAGGCGACGCAACTTCACTGGATGATATGGTTGCGGTTGATACGACGATCGATGCCACATTTTCGCGGGTCTGTGGAACTCGAGCTCGAAGCTGCGTTCTGGGGTGCAGTGGATGGTCGCTCGTCTCGATATATCCCTGCCCTCGCTCTCCAAGCCACGCCAACGGCGCCCCACAGCACTCGGGAATCGTTTCCGGTGGCGGCGGCGGTCCAGGATTGACGATGACTTCGACCATACGCCGGCGTGGACACACCGAAATGTCGTTCGGGCAGAAATTTCTCTTGCGACGAATGTGGTGTGCCGATGCGCCAGCGGCGGCCTGGCCAATGACCATGAGCATCTGCGAGAGCACTTCCACGGCGCGCCCCTGCAGCTGCTCACGTTGTGCCTCGAGATCGCGCAGAATCGCGTCGTCGCGCTCGAGTTCCATGTCAGTGGCAGAATTACGGCGCTGCTCATCTTCGTGAGTCCACACGTGCTGAATATCGTGCAGCCGCGCATCGACTTCATTTGCGTACTCCAGAATGTCTGCAGCCATGGCTGCGAGTGGTGCTTGATATTTCTGCCAGTATCGCTTGTTCTTCGCCGCGCGCCTAAGAATGCCTTGGAGGCCTTCGGTGTGCATGGGTTCCGAGAGATCATGGACAAGAGAACGGATCGCGAGTAGGGGATCGTCGATTTGTGCGTGCATGTCGGTAGCAAGCAAGATCTGCGGTACCGGTAGCAGCTGCTGAGCTGGCACGTCAGCTCCATCAGCGCTGTCTCTCCGTGCCTTCTTGAATAAACCGCAGAATGATTCTTGATTAGCGAGAATGAGCCGCTTGAGCGACCACTGGCTGCCTTGTCGGGACGGCTGTCGTACAGTGTCTGGCAAGAACGCACGTGATCCGAAGGGAGGAGGAGATTGGCCAACGTTTGGAGCGTTGGTGGCCTGCGGCAATACGACGAGCGTGTCTCGTGATGGCCTCGGCATCAGTCGTGAAGTCCTGTGAACCGGTAGACATCGCAGGATGGTAGGACGTGTCTGCGCAGAACCGACTGTTGGTCTCGGAGTGTACGCCCACGTTGTGCCAGTGTTCGAAGGCGGAACGAAAGCGACCTGTCGGGAAGAAAAGCGATAAGGTCTCTGCGCCGCCATGCGGGCCTGGCGACTTTGAGGAGCCTCAGTACGGCGACCGGCAGGCATAGTGTGACTACTGTAAATTACTTGTAGAACAGGACGGCTCTGCGAACTGGGGCTATCGTTTATATGGCAACGCCACACAATGCACCCAAACCAGTATGCTCTTTAGCTTTGAGGAGGCAATCATTGGTGAACGGATGCACGGTGACCTACACAACAGCTTGGACGCCTAGGAATGATCCTGTCTTGAGGTCATAGCAGATAAAAGCGTGTCGCCCAAGCGCAAAAAAGCTTTGACCAGGCCCATCAAAGAAGAGAGCGACAGAGTGTGAGAATAGTTTTCCAGGACCTTCCGAATGCGCTATCGCATTCACATTCAAGCTCCAAGTGCTGGACACAGTTAGGATGAACAGCTAATAATCGATCGCCGAGGCAGAGGGCATCTGTATAGCTGAAGCACCGAAGCTGAGGACCAATAGACAATCGGATAAAGGACTTCTCGAGGACGGATCCGTTCGTCAGATTTCAATTGCAACACTTGGTAAACCGCACGGCCAGTTGACTAGGGAAGCTGTGATTGAGCTTGCACAGAAGTTTTGCCAATGGTCGAGCCATACGCATAGGCAGCAGGTCTACTCAAAATTCGTCTTGAGCGGAGTGTGGATAGAAGGGCAAACAATAAAACTTTCCATATTTAGAGAAGCGCGCCATATATGGCAACTTCCGGTCGGATGCAATAGCATGACTCACTGTCGCACTCCGTATGATTAAGCCTTCGGCAACCTTGGACTGCGAAGCCATTCTGTTTTCTCCAGCTGCAGGGAGCATAGTCGTAAGTGTGTTTTTATATCTCTCCTCTTGACCTAAACTACTCGATCGTAATGGTTGAAATCGATAGAAATGTCGGCTGTTCCCTCAAGATACTCCATCCTAGCTCTCTATCATTCAACACTGAGAGTCTCGCATTCCTTCAGCTCGTACAACTTCCGTAACTACTTCGTCCGCCGTACGAAGGATGCCTTCCGGGATATACAGGTAGAGCTTGCATACTGTCATTCCGTCGTGTCTTCACTTACTAATGCCAGCTGTAATTGCAGAAGGAACAAGACCCCAACAAAGTCCAGGCGCGGTACTCCGAAGCCGTGAAAGACCTTGCTGTGTTACGGCGAAGCGCAATCGTTAATCAGCTATATGGCGGCTGGCGACTAGCAGTGGAAGACGTAGACAAGAAGGCGAAGGAAGGCTCGGGTACGGTAGAGGGCACGTCATGAACTTATGGATGCAGGATTTGACATATTCACTGTAATAGTTGCTGCATGATATATTGTTTGAATAATCCATAGTCGTACGTGTTTTGATGACTTGAACCAACCACCTACGCAGTCTTGTCAACCGGGGGTCGACCAGGTTCTGGTTTTCCGAAGCCAAGATGTCTCGTCCAGCTCCCACCAGTAGAGCTGGATGCGCCAGAGGGAGATGGCCACCATCCGCCGTCCCAGCCACTGCCAGAGCCTGATGTGTGCGAGGCGTTAGCCTTTGCAAGGGCCTCCTCCACAGCAGTCGTTTCCTCTGCCTCCTTCAGCCGCACTTCAAACTCGCGCCGTGCACGCGCCTCTTCCTCCATCTTTTGGATAAATAGCTCCTGCTCGCGGTTGTGCTTGTTAACATTGCGCTGCGTATATGTGCCCGCGCCCATCACGAGAGCAAAGATGGTCAAAGCCTGTGCGACGACACGCGCACGCATCCAATATTGCATACGTTGGCTGTCACGGGCGCGCAGAGATCGCGCCGCGCCAAAGAGAGCATAGGTCGTGACCAAGGCACCTACCAAGTCAATAGCAAGGAGCAGGTATTGTGGATAGGTGGGCATTGGTTGTAAACGCCATGGAATTGCGGCATTGAGAAAGAGGAAGGTCATTAGTCAGAGCTTGTCTCAATCTCCCTATATTGAGCGTACCGATAGGAACCCAAGGGTTTGCTTTGAATTTGCGGATAATTTTCTCACCCCACGTTTCATCTGGAAGGCGATAAGCAGTACCGTACGCAATCGACTTTTCTCCAATGGTTTGATCTGTCATGTTCAGTCAAACGCAAAGATGATCTATTATTTGAGGCTGTGGATGTTGCGATAAAGTAGACCGAGCAGACCACACACGACAAAGCGGAAATATCAGTGTCTTCAACAGTTGGTTTCTTCAGACCATTGAATTGACTAGTGAAGCTGAAGCTTGAAGAATGGGACAGGTAAAGTCGGGAAGAGAAGGATACTGACACCACGAATTCAAGAGATTCCAGGCTCCGTGGATTACGTCATCAAGCTGCAACTCGTCTCTTTCCTGTGACCGACACGAACCCGGCCACTGCATTGCATGCACTATGCAAGCCTCTCTATACGTACAGCAGTGCTAACGATGCATTCCTCCATCCTGCCACATTCTCCCCCAGAAATCTTTCCTCTCGCGTAACTTGTCAGCAGGCAACGTTGGGTATCGATCGCGGGTGGCAATCTTTCAAGGTCTGTGAGAGTATTGCCGTAATCGGGTTGTTTTCCCTTGCGCTTCAGAGATGCGTTAACCGCCGTGCAAGGTCGATATGAACACGATCTCGTCGTCATTCTTGAGTTTGTACTCCCCCTCGCCTTCTAACTCCCAATCGGTGTCGTTTATCAAGACCAATATGCCAGGACGTCTAATCGACTGAGTCTCAGAAATTGCAGATGACTAGTCGCAACACAGACAACCTTACACGGTCCCTTCCTCCACAAACAACTCTTCGCGCTCTTTCAAGAGATTATCCTTAAGGTAGTGGATAAGGAAGTCGAGGTCTGCAGGCTTGTCTCCTTGCTCTACGATAGTGCTCGGAATATCCAATCGATGTTTTCGCACATTTCCAAACAGCAGCTCCAGCCCACCGCCGAACTCGATATTGATAGCAAGCGTGGGTGGCTTTGTTTCGGACATGGTCGATGCAACGCAGACTCGGAACAGCACTGGAAATTGGAATCCGAACCATACGAGCATTAATAGTGATCGGAACAAACAAAAACGGCGATCAATGGTGTTCTGCTTGCTCTGACGTCACACGGGCTTTACATTCGGCTCCATCCAATGCGTTCTCGGCGGCGTCATTGTCATGTGCTATGATAGCATGGAGATCGAGAAAGGTCTTCCTTTCGCTTTCGTCTTGCGTACCACCACTCTTCTCTTCAACGTTCAACATGGACAACGTGCCTATTGACTGGGATAATCCAGCGGTGAAGGACTATCTCGCCCTTGTTAGGTATGTCTTATTCTTTTTTTGCGTTGTTTGGCCCATGCGACGCGGCTTGTTACTGATCCGACTAACAGGCTACAGGTCCTCACCCCCTTGTCGCTGTTGATTAACATTGCGACTATCATTATATGCAGCTCCGTTGTCAAACCATCCATCGGTACGCCACTTAATAAGTTCCCTATCATGGAGACGAAACATTTACTTCTCCTCCAGGTGGTATCTCAAGGATGTATCCCACCTCTATTTCCCCAAATTCATTTGCTATAGCCATCTATGTTGCCGCTATATTTGCCGGTGAAATCGGATACTGCGTCTTACTGTCGTTTGTACGCAAGCCAGAGACCAAGCGAGCACTGGTTAAAGCCGTCGGCTTTTCCCTGGTCTTGGCAAACTGGACAATGGCCTTTTGGGCGGTGTTTTGGGTAAGCACGGAATTGACGCTCTTGTTTCTTTTTTCCCAACTGCCGGAACAGGTTCTTCAATATTTTCTCGTTGCGACAATTCTGCAAGGCCTGCTCATTTTATTCCTGGCATACTCCAACGTAGCATTGCTCATATACCATCCTCCTACGTCTGAGCGGCCGCTCGATATGGCGCTTATACATGCGCCACTAAGATTCTTCATGCTACTTCCTTTGGCTATCATGTTTCCGTATTCCCTTTTGTAAGCTGGCCGTCTTTCGGGGTTGCAACGACATTTTAACATCACGCCCAGCATTTATCTGGGTCTCTACGCCCCGCCGGATGGTGGCTCAGGCACACCTCAACCCGATAGTGACAAATACGCCTGGCCTGGTTTTGGTGTCATCATCACTGTCAATGTACTCGCTCTTGCGGTCGTGATTTTGCGCCGTGACATCGTTTGGTGCGTCGCGTCGACGTGGCTGAACATTAGCATGTGGACACGACGACCAAAGCCCGCCGCCGTGAATGTACGTTTTGACTGATAGTCCATTGACTCGACTAACGCGACGCCTAGGTGACGTCCATCGTCTTCACAGTCGTTCTTCCGTTGGCATTAGTTGCGGCCTACGTGCAGCATTACTTTGTGCAGAAGATCCGTAGACCTGTGCGACTGGAGGGCGAAGATCCCATCATTCATAGGGGAGTTAGCGAGGACCAGGCTTCGGGGCCCAGAGAAATTGATCCTGAAGGTTGGAATTGACGGGTACTATATTTCTGAAATTAGGCCTGTGTGTTGGTAGTTGCCGTCACGACGGTATCGTATGTAACGTCTCGAGGTCTCTGCTTGCTTGTGTATTTGAACTGCTATACTATAACGCCCGAATACACTGGTTTCGGAAAGAACGATTGCGATTTCCTAATCTGTCCTCATTCATGTGCTCGGTGACTCTTCTGTCAATCTTTGTACGACTATGTCACGGTAGTACCTCAACAGTGTGGGAATGTAATCATTATGGTCCGTTGGCAAAAAAAAAAATGATGTACCCTTGAAGATATCATAATGGACAACGTCGGGAGACATGCCATTTCCTTATTTGCTTGAAGCAATTACTCAGTGCATGACTCATGGTTACTCTTTCGAACGTTGACTATCGTTTGCATATTTCATCGTCTCTTCTCTCAAAAATGCTACATGATATTGCTGCAGATGCCAGGGGAATCCGATGATGTCTCCAACTGTAATTGGGGGGAAATAAAAGTTTCTGTGGCACACTGGCATTGCATCTTTTCCCCTACCTGATCCCGAAATTTGAAAACCAGGCCAACGGATTGGATACAGGGTCAGGCGTTTCTCCTTAGCTGCTGAGAGCACTCAGACACTCGGCTATGGGTGCGTGGTGTTCAGGCTATACCATCATATCGTGCGCACGGTACCTCTCTTCTATGGGAGCCCACTTTTATCTTGAAATCCGTTTACGATGTCCATTTCTGTTATTCTGTGCTGCTTTGAGTCTGGATTGCGCACTGGCACAAATCATGTCTATAGTCGTTGTCGACATCGAGGACAGCATTGTAACGATAAACCTGGAGCAGTCCAAGTTTTCTCAATGCCATCAGTCGAGAAGGTGCGCCCATGCTGTCGTATCCTAGCTCGGTTGCTCGCCTACCAAGAGCATGTTCGAGTCTGCCTAGGGGAGACTAGTCGTATCCAGGGAACGTTTGTGTCTCCGAGTCGATGTTTTGTTCCCCTCCGGCATGTCGACATGCGTCCCGACGCACTCGTGATAATGCTGCAGAGTAAGTACGGTCACTGTATTTTTGACCGCACGCTGAATGATAATTTTGATCAATACTATGTAGCAACGCGTGGCTGGTTTTGCACGCAAGATGTACATTCAGGAAAATACCTTGTCGTTTGTCGTGCGCGAAGGGGTTGATGGTATGATCCCACAGTGGCACGGATGTTTGCACTGGACCCTCTTTCGAAGAGCCCCGAAAGAGTTGAGGCGACATTTTCTGGAGGCTATCTTTCGCGCCATGACGGACTGCTCTAGCACGCTGTATATACGCGTCACGAAATATTGGTGGCTGCCTTGAATGGTCTTGTCGTAAGCAGGCGTTCACTCTGTACAAAATGCATCTTACTGATTTACGTTTATAGGTATCGCTGCTGGTACATGTTTCTCTAATCTTTCCCTCATTACTTTTAGCTCCACCTTCCCATTTTAGCAGTGTTAGGCCACTTCGACTTCGTATACGCCCTTCCGCGTGTGTGATTATCTGCGCCTTTCTTGTTTTCGGGTATGTGAATCCATCTTATCTGCTGTTTTTGACATCCAGCTCAATTCATGTTGAATGCATCATTACAGAAGTTGGGTCTACCATTAACTCTATCAACCGAAGTACGTGTACATGGTTGTGCCCCATTTGGCCCAGTGTCGGATGGGACTAGTGAAGGCAAGCAAGGGCCGTGCCCAAGAGCTGTTGGAGCACGGATTTATCAAGTGAGCACTTTCATCCTAGATCTTAGGTCTCAAGCTGTGCGCATTCTGCAGAATTCCGCTCGTCTCGGGCTATTCCCATATTTCTCTTACATAAGCTCACCAAGCTTTCAAGTGGAATCTCGCCTACGCAGAGGACTGAGTCGTTTCATCTGGAAGATCATCAGTAAAGAACTGTCAGGTGTTGAAACGTTGATCTCCTGCCTCTCCCGGTGACTCCAGATCTATGGAAGACCCGGCTGAGGGAAAAGAACGGCTGAGGGAAAAGAACGGCTGAGGGAAAAGAACGACCCAGATGCCGTCGGTTGGCGTGGAAGCTATGGCCAATCCGTTTGACTTCTCTGCTTCGTGGGAACGTTCTCCTGTATGCATTCCAAGGCGAGCAAGAAGGGGCGACAGTCGGGTGCAAAATATCGTTTGTTGGACTTGCATGTCTACACGGCCAGTGAATGCCCTGGGATTTTTTTCTTTTCCCGTCGGATCGTGGTCTCAATGAATTTAAACTCATTTCTTAACACTCTATTGTAGCACAGGTGGAGTGGTTTGCCATTGGTATATCTGCCAGTCGTTTCCTCCAAATTGCGAACAACAAGAGATCATACACGAATTGTAATTGTCGCCCTTCATTGAGCTCCGGTTCTCTATTGCTCGTCTGCCGTCGCCCGCACGACAGAGCTAGTTTGTCAATCTAGAGACCTGCGTGACCCGCGCGAACGGACCCTTCTATATTGCGTTATCTGCTCGTCTCCGTATATATGGTCCACAGCCTGGGTGGCTTGGTTAACTCTAACACTAGTCTCGGTTTATCGATGAAGCATAGACAATTTTTGAATCAAAAAGGTGCCGCGCCCATACCTAATCACGATAACATGGTCCCCTCAGCTGGATAACCCGTCCGACACACGGTAGTTTTGATATTCTGCGACGACTTGTTCGTTTCTCACCCGGGCAGCATAACATGAGACGCGGAGTGGCGCGGCCAGAGTGACTAATAGTAAAAATACAATAAAAAAGAATAGATCACAAGTGTGATGCTCGACTTGATTGCCATATCGTATCTAGCTCGGTCGGGATCGCGTCTCTTGTTTTTCTATTTCAACGTCTCCGGGCGACGCCTGTGGGCGGGCCAGTCGCGTCGTGTATCGCCATGTCGTTCCATCCTGCGCCAAATGACCCCTTCCTCGAGTTCATGCGTCCTCCACATGATGAAACCCCTGCCCAAAGGACAGCCCGGATACAACGGGAGCATGAAGCGCAGCTCATCAGCGACGAGATTGACGAGGATATTCGTCGCCAACGTGTCCGCCTAAAGAAGGAGAAAAATGTCATCAAGATCTTACTTCTGGGCCAGGCTGAGAGTGGTGCGTCGTGACCATCTGTTGCGTCCGTGGCGCAGGCTGAAGATGAGTGTTGAAGGCAAATCAACCACGCTCAAGAGTAATGTCGCCCGATGTTCTTATGATCTATGTACATACTTAAGGCACATCTGGCAGACTTCCGCATGAAATGGGCTCCCGAGACGTGGGCTCGAGAACGAAACGGGTGGCGCGTCATCGTGCAGTTCAATGTGGTGCGGGCTCTGGTGGCTATATTGCGCGCTTTCGAGGCAGACATGAACGGGAACTATGCCACCGACGACGGGGACATTATGCCAGAGCTGTTGGACAGTCCATTGCCATATACCGAAGCGCACCAACTATTGCTCATCCGCCTGGCGCCGCTGCGTGGGCTGGAGACAGACCTCAAACGGCGGCTTGGTGCAGGCGCGCCAGAACAACCACCATATGTGAACTCACCCATGAGCCCCACGCCGTTCGAAACACCGGTTCTTATTCCTTACGCGCGCCGCGTCGTGGAGTTTTCCGTGCGGACATGGGAGGACATTGTCGCGCCGAATGGCCATTCTCATGTCCCTGATGGCGGTGTGGACTACATCACTGAAACGCTTGTGTCGTGTAAGGACGACATGATTGCGCTCTGGACGGACCCTCTCGCCCAGCAGGTGGTACGCAGACGTAGGGTATCACTCCCTGATTCTCATCAATAGTGAGTTAATCTTTTTCGCGCATTTGTGTAACAAGTTACAATGGTTTTTCAGCTTTCTCGACGCGCTGGACCGCATCGCATCGCTAAATTATGTTGTGACGGATAACGACATTGTTCGTGCCCGGCTACGGACGACTGGTAACAATTCCACTTTTTTACCTTGTGAGGCGTTTCTGTTGAAGCCTCGTTCAGGTGTAACATCGCATAGCATAGTCTTTCGACAAAGTCCGGACAATCCGCAGAGTGCGGTAGACTTGTATTTATCTGTGGCGATGATGCTGAATCTTGTGCAGAAGTGTGGGAATGGCGAATTTATGACGTCGGCGGGTGCAGAACACAGGTTCGTCCTCCGGATATTCACCTTTACCCTAAGCTCATTTACTATAGCGCGCCGCGTGGATGTCTTTCTTCGAGAACACCGTGAGAGTTTCGTCATTGTATATGGTTGGGATCTAACGGCTTTGAAAATGCAGCACGTTATTCTTTTTTGTAGGTAACCTGTTGCCGATTTCCTTCTTTTATTGAATGACCTTCTCTAGTATGCCCAATGAATGTATTTGACGAGCGCTTACACGAAGACCCCCGAGTCAACCGACTGGAAGACTCACTAATTCTGTGGCAATCGATCTGCTCGTCAAAATTACTAGCCAAGACGCAATTGATCATGTTCCTCAACAAGGTGACACCAATGACCCATAGGCAAGATGTAGTGACTTCATTTATGTGACCTCGTTTAAGACCGACCTGCTCAAGCGGAAGCTCAAGAAGGGTATCAGGGTCAGTGACTACCTACCCAGCTACGGAACTCGACCGAACGAAGTGAATCATGTGTCGAAGTGTAAGCATGTCCCCTCCAATGTTCTTGTCATAGGAGGCCTCATCTTGTTGCAGATTTCAAGGAAAAATGCAAAGAAATCTTGCACACCTACTCTCCCGAGCCACGGACACATTACATGTACTTCACGACCGTCACAGTACGTGTATTTTTCGTCAATTACTGATATCGAGCTTTTTTCGATGAGCTTTTTTACCTGCAGGATACAACTGCGACATCAAAGACCCTGGAGTCCAGTGAGTTCCTTCTGCGCTTTCGTTCTGCATGCATCCTGACTGCGCGCAGTCCGTGATGGCGTACTTCGCGAGAACCTCACGACATCTCAATTAATATAAAGCGGGGGAACTGCAAGAATGCTTGAGTGTGCCACGGCCGAGAACCAAGGCCGTTGGCCTGCTTGCTTTGGGGAGAGAATCGTCCTCCCACCGCAAATAACGAGATTATTCAAGTGACAACGCCCATGCGATCCCGGAAAGTCTGCTCACGGCCGACTAGCTAGGGCTTCAGGCTTGACACTGTTGAGGGTATATTTATACATCATTTAGCACCACCTCCTCATTTTATTATGACGTTCCCGTCTTTGCGCTCCTCAACATCAATTTTTTTTTTTTGCTTTTCATTCATTTCATCTGTTGTTCGTCCGCTCCATTGCTTTGTATTTGTTTTGTAACGAGTGTAACGTCTTATCATTGGGAATAGAGACCTTGTATGTCTCGAACACTGACGCGTTAGATATGCTCTTCCTGTTTGCAGAACTGCAGCTCGCTATCGCGCAGACAGGTATACGCCATTGACTGGGCACCTACATACGGCGTGATGGCGCGCGTGGCCATATCACGGCCATTTACATATCATATACAGCATACAGGCTGTCATCCTTACGGCACACCGTACGAGTACATAGACATAAAAGACATAAAAAATTGTTTGTACACATGTACGTTACTTACCGGTCACTCTGTAAATGATTTGCGCTTTTGTTCAAAATGTTTCTCTGTTTGCTTACTTCACTACATCTCGCGCTCGATTTTTCTCCTTTGTTGCGCGCTCCCGATCACGATTGCGAATTTACTAACCTGGACGTTTTCAATGCAAATCGGGTATTTGTTTGCGCGTTTGTATGTGCGAATCCGAGCGATAAGTAAAGCAAAAACGAGAGGTGGCTGTGTAAATGTGATTGGAGTGTTCATCGCCGTGATCAGTACATATGTATACCTCGAGAAATGAAACTCCACAAGAGGATTCGACGAACTCTGTGGAACAGGCTTCCTCGCGCGGATTGCATCAGATTGCACCTCTTGCAACGTTCACGAATCTCTGGACACATTTCCTTCAATGACGCGTTGGTTAAATCTGGTCAGTCTACCCCGCCATCTCGCATGCTGATGTTCGAAATCAACGCTGTGCACGAAACTTCCACCTTCAAGCCCAACGAACCCGGAATTGCAGCACTGGCGGACAAGAAAACCGGTCGGAACACAGTTGATCTATTCCGAAAATTGGGACTCCTGCGTTAGTATAATTATAGACGGGGACAGGTCTGATCAGCTACAACCAGACCTCTAATGGAGGACTTTCTGATTACGGATGGTAAAAACACAGCGCCCTCGTCGGAAAAGGGACTTCATAAGATGGAAAGATAAATCAGAGACATAACAATAACACGATAAAAAGCGAGCGAGATGGGCACAGAATATAATGGTGGATTGGTGGTGGTATAGCATTACACGACAGTCTCGCCGACCTGAGAACGGAGAGACGCCATGAGTTTTAGCGATGGAAGCCCAAAAAACGAAAGACAAAAGCAAAAAAAGAGAACCACCACCACTAAGAGTTAAGCACACAGAAACTAAAGAATGGAAATTGATCTACGCATCGAAATCAAATCCAGAAATACCGTTTTCTTTGACGACAGCCTGCAGCATCATTGCTCGCGTCTTCCACATGTCTCTCTCCTCCTTCAAAGAGGCGATCTCGGCTTCCATCATCTGCTGATGCTCCAGCTTACGCTTGCGGCTCTTACGCGCTGCCAAGGTATTCTGGCGACGCTTCCACTCAATCTGCTCGCGCTCGGTTGCGTTGGGTGGAGGCTGCGGATCACTATCGTCCACACATTCCTCGCCAAATGCCTGGGAACGAGCGCGCTTCTTGGCAAATACAGCGGGAAGCTCCTTGCGCGACGTTGCAGAGGGAGATGCATACTTGCGCGGCTGGATAGGCGCGTCGTAAGGAACCAGAGACTGAACAGTGATGTTCTTGCGAGTCCCAGT
The DNA here is from genome assembly GCA_000934395.1 of Fistulina hepatica ATCC 64428. NCBI lineage: Eukaryota > Fungi > Basidiomycota > Agaricomycetes > Agaricales > Fistulinaceae > Fistulina > Fistulina hepatica. The sequence goes on from KN881721.1 coordinate 448,545, forward strand.
CGCGGTGCTACGACGTCGGCCTATAGGAAGTGCGGGAGTCGGTGCGGCAGCAGGCACAGGGGCAGATACGGAAGCAGGCGCCGAGGCAGGCACGGGTGGATGAACAGGGACCGCCACAGGCTGGGCTGGTGGCGCGGATGCAGGTATACATGGCATACCTGGCGGAACGACAGCAGACAGTGGAAGTGAAAGATGAGTAGGAAAAAGAGACAGAGGATTGACATGTCCCGCGGGCGAGAAGGATGATTCCTCGGATATCGCAGGCGGCGGCTGCGATTTGGCGACATTGGCAACGATTTCCTGCATGCTCATGAGAGACGCAGGAGGAGGGAATAGATCAACGCCCCCAAACAAAGGCAGCGAAGGATCAAACACCCCAATATCATTGGAATCCGCCAAAACAGGCGTCTTCAAAAAATCATTGTACGGCGTATCCTCCGGAGAGTCAGCCATGTGCGGAGACGTCATGAACTCTTCAAACATGTCGTCGAGCGACGGCGATCCGTCGGCAGACTCCCAAACCGAGGAGGCTGTGGATATGTCAGTAGGACTACCATCAACCGAACAAAGAAAACAAACCGAAGGAGTCGCCGAGGTCGCTCGCGTTGGAAGCAATAACGGGCAGATGATCAAATTCCATGGGTTCAATTTTCGACGCGATAGACGATGAATTATCGGACAGCATATCGAGAGCTAAAGGTCTCTAGCAAGATATCGAACAGAAATATTTTTAAGATTTGTTGTTTACGAGCAAGGGGGCAAACAGGTCGGGGATTCCATAGTGCGAGAGGCGTTGCGAGAGGGCAAACAACCGAGTATGTCCGAAGACGGGAAAGGACTGTCTAGGGAGCCATGGTGGAAAAGAATTGAGAATCTTGAAAGGAAACTTTCAAGAGAATTTTGGGCGACATAGTCGAGCGCTTGGAAGCGGTCAAAGTCTAGACGACTTTAAAAACACATCGTGGCAAAGTTACAGTTGGACGATGGATGGGGGTGGGAAGCAAGAAACTTTGCTTATCGGATCGGCTGACCCCGCAAATTTAACGGGATCTGATCGGCACAGCCCCAGCTGACTCAGCCGCCACTTCGATCGGCCGACGGTTATGGGCGTCTATTCTGAAGTTATTCAATTCGATGCGCTAAATCCGTCCAAACCACGGCTGCAACGTGTACGTCCGCATTCGGCGGGATGTGCTACTGTACTCAATACCAACGGCAAACAGAAACCAGCGAAGTAACCACGTTTCGCAAGCAGCTGGCAGTCGCGGACACTGCAGGTCACGACGGACCCGGGCGACCGGCCCCGTGTGGACCCTACTGGGAGAAGCTGGCCGTCGGCAAAGCTAGGTATACTATTATAGTGCAGTTACACAACAAGCAGCGTATTAACATGATCATGGTGGACAATACACTTTAGGTTGATTCATGAGCAGAACAAAAATAAATGAGAAAAAAAATAATCAAGAACGTAATACAGTTGAACTTGAAGGAGCAGCATCGTTCAACAGACCTATGGTCATTAGCATTGCATTGTGCTGTTGTCGTGCGCGTGGGTCAATTACCACTGGACAAAAACAAGAGATGACTGGAATGAATACTCACGTCAGCTGCCATCGCTTCGTGGTATTCGGCGAGTTCTGACACTGAGGAAGGTCGGTGGGGTCCTGACGAACGGTGCCCATCATCGGCGCGGCGCATACTGGCAAGACCACGGGGTATATAGAAATCCAATGGCGGAGACTGGGCAGAACGCGGTCGCCGTTGCAAATCAGCGGAGGTGATGCCCAGCATCTCATAAAGTTCCTGCTGAGCATGGAGCAAAGCCCGAGTCTCTGAGTCTGCAGTTCCTCCGTCCTGCGAGACCTTTTGTCAGGATGGTTAATATCTCAAACATCAAGAAGTAAATATGCTACTCACCATCGATTTCGGAGCTTCTGTCGCATCGAGGCTTCTGACTCTGCCACGAGGAATACGCGGAACTGGGGGAACATCGTCAAACGACTGTCTCGCACTCGAGTTCGGCAGCGAAAAGCTCGACGTAGACGATCTTTGGCTGCTGAAACGCGACGACCTGAGGCCTGCTCTCGCAGTGCGGTACGTATTGCGGCGCATGGCATCAATCTGCACAGACCGACGACTTGAGCCTTCCGGCGACTTCACCGTCTCAGCAGAACTCATTCCCTCCGCCGACCTCCCGAGTTTATCCAATTCCGAAGCAGCAGCCTGTGCCTGCCCCCACGCTTCGTCCCTCTCCTCGCGCAGCGCATCGACGTCTACCACCAACCGCTGGTTCTCAGCGACCTGCTTGAGGAAGCTGTCGTTCAGCTTCCGCAGTGCCATCGCCAGTGCACTCGCAGAGTGGACGTCATGCAACGACGTCAGCTGTGCGATCTGCGTGTCGACAGAGTGCAGCTCCTCCGTCAGGTGGTCCAGCGACGTCGCAAGGTCCGTCAGCTCATCCAACAACCGCAGCCTGCCCGCCGTATCCTCCGACCCACTCTCGACGTTGGTACGTAGCAACGCCATAACTTGCACGCGACGACGCACGAGCTGCTTGTACTGTGCCTTAATCTGCTCGCGTTGCACTTCGAGGCGGTGCATCTCATTCGGAAGTTCCTCGTCCAGGGTTTCGAGTCTAAGTAGACGCATCGCGGGGCCTTCGCAAGACTGCCGGATCGCGCGCGACACAATCGCCTGTAGCTGCTCTGACGAGAACGTCCACTTGACAGCCTCCAACGTATACCCGCGCCACTTCATCGGCGGCGTCTGGAAGCGCGGCGATGGTGGCAGCGGCGGCTGCCCATTTCCATGTTCCAAGTGATGCGTCAAGCCATTACGCGGTGTCGACGCGGGTGACGGCACATCGCTAATCGACCGAGTATCGGTCACCGTGGAGGAAAGTGTAGTCGTCGACATTGTTGCCGTGCTGGCGCTTCCCGACGGCAAGCGTGGCCCGAGGGGCAACGGCGGGCGGAACCGACGCTTACGGCTCGACACCGACGAAGCCGTCGGGGGCGTAAGAGGCACGCTATGCACGTGATCGAGGTCTGCAACCGACGACGCCGCGCTGGGAGGGGTGGCTGTAGTCGGGGACGCAGTTATACTCGGTTGGAGCGCGTTTGCAGGAACAACGCCTGTCCCAGTCATGCCTAGATAGCGATGTTCGTACAGAGACTGATATGGAGGCGGCGCTCCTGCGGATGATTGTTCCGAAAGAAAAGCGGAGTTGATAGGTGGTTGATTGTTTATTGGAGGTGCCTTAGCAGCTGGCACAGCCGTTGGTTCAGAACACATTCCATTCTCCGCTGGTGACGGAATAGATTGAACTAGCGGCGGTGGAGGAGGCGGGGCCACGATAGGCTGAGATGCTGGAGGAGGAACAAACGGTGGAGGAAGCGGCGGAGGGGGTGGAGGTGGAGGTGCTGAAGTGACAGGCACAGACGGATGTACGGCGGGTGGGGGCGGGGCGACGTTAACTGAATTAACAGGCCTCAATTGCACAGGCACAATCCTGGACTGCGGCTGCGCAGGAGGTGGAGGGGGAACAGCCGGAGCGTAATGCTTTAGTACAACCGTGGATGGCAATGGCAGAGGAGGAGGCGGGGGCTTCGTGTCCGCACGGCGCGGGGCCGCACGCCGGTTAGAACTCAAGGACGTGGCAGAAGTACTGTTCAGCGACGAAGTAGACGCCGACGACTTCAGTTGGACAGTCGTCGACTCGGGCGACGAAGATGGTTTCTGCTCAGGAGCTGAATCAGAATTGGCAAGTGGAGGTGGGACAAAGTTCGGCGGAAGCGGGAATGCCATGTCTTGTACGTGAAGCGGTTCTGAATTGTCACGGTTTTCAATAACAGTGCGATCCGCGGCTGTCCTTCTTAACACTTCGTGGCCCAGAGCCGTCGGTGCACGACTTTCTTGGCTATATAACGACGGTGAGTCCTCGCGGCTGGCGACCACGTCCGACGGTCGAGACGGTGCGCTGACATCCGTGTCCATACTACCCCGTGTCGAGCGTGTGGAGTGAGTATCAAGGTCGGTGCTAACTGTCTTCACTGAACGGCGGTCCAGCAAACCACTCGTCACCTGAGCGAGGCCCCGGTCCTCCAACCGCGCTTCGGCTTCATTGCGGTGTTTCTGCATGGTCTCTGCATCGCGCCCGCTCTCCTCGTGTGTAGGCGAGAGTTGCTTGTCTGAGGGATACAATGCCTCGACGACGGAGAGCGGCATGCGAGCACGCAAACTTGCCGATCGCGAGGGGCGCGAAACGTCGCGTGCCCCGCGCACAGCTGTCGAGGCACGCGATAGAAGCCGCTGCCCCGTCGGACTAGGAAGCATATTACCAGGGAAGCCCCATGACGATCCACTGGACAGTGGCGAAATTGTTGAATAGGTATTCCCAGACGTGGGGGGCGACAAGGTCGATGCCGACGAACCAAGTGCCTGTACACCTACGTTCGCCGTCTTCGGCGGCTCTTCTTGGCCAGGTCCTTCGTTGATATGTTCATCACCATGGTGCGAGGCCGCACTGGTAGTCCCGTCAATAGTATGGGAGGGGCTCGGCAAACTACCGGCTCGTGGCCGATTTGAGCTGGAGGATGGCAACGGTGGCAGCGCTTTGGAAGATTTGCTCGAAGAGCTGCTGATGGAGGTAGATTTAGAGACATAACTGGATCTTGTGCCACTGGATACGGAGGTCGAGCGAAAACGGCCACCAATAGGCAACAACGTCGATCGTTCGCCTATGGGTAAGAGTGTCGAAAGGGAACCGCTGTGCATGCGCACATGCACTTGGGATTCCCTCCTACTCTTCGGGGTAAACACCCAGTCTTGAGAGCCTGTCGACAGAAGCTTAGCTTGAGATCTTCGAAGTTTGTTCAGATAATCACCTATGATAGAGGCCCCTGTGCGCATGGCAGGAGAGAACGGGAAATTCGAGCTGGTGCCCGTGCGAAGCTGAGACGCCGACTCTTCTGATATTGGCGAGAAAGCGGGACGGAAATTGCCTAACGCAAGGCCATTTTCATGACGTTCGGGAAGTGTGGACATCTGTGTCATCGTAGGGACAGGCTCTTCATTGGTCTGATAATAGTCCAGCACACCATCGAGCTCCTTGCTCGAGTGTCGGTGATCTGCTGGCGGACTCTGAACAACAGAAGCAATATAGTCGTCAACTGCAGTACCCGTATACCCTGAGTGGGAACCAGCAGGTGAAATTTCCCGCACTTCTGAGTCGATGACAGAGCGAGGGGTGCCGGCAACGACTCGTGGCGTATCCGTGCCAAGTACATGGGCAGTCTCTGTACCCACAGGCCGTATCTGTGCGGTGAAGAACTGCGTTAGCGGTGTCGTAAGCATCGGCGACGACACATTGTGTACTTCGGCAGATGGGCTGATCAAACTGCCCAGCGCCGTGAACGACGTGAAGCGCGGAGAGTCTGGGTTTGTATCAGACCGGGGACTGTTCGCTGCTGACCAGGGATTCGATAGTGGAGAAGGATTCGACAGCGCATCGGGGGACACGACTGGTGGCGATGTCGGTTCCGCCGTTGCTTTGGGCTGCTTCGCCTCTTTCCCATGCAGACTTGCCTTGCTGCTCCGGCGGCGTGTCTCAATGGAACTGCGTTTACTGGAAAATACACTGGTACCCGGGCTGGGTCTGCTGCTCCTGGAACGTGTCGTACGTTTGCTTGAGCGACTTCGTGTTCTTGATCGGCTACGCGCAATAGACCTGCTGCGTGCGCGTTTATCGTCTTCCGCGTCCCGCACGAACAGCGTCGATGATGGATCGACGATTGAGGAGGAGTGCGAGCGCTGCGGAGTCGGAAGCGAGCGGCGATTGCGGACGGACTTTGGTGGCACATACACCTGATTCGCATCTGCAGGGACGGGCGGAATGTGCTCGCCTGATGCAGGGGTCGGGGGCTCCACGAGCGTACTGTGGAATGGGTGTTCACCGTGTGGGAGCGTGGCTGAGTCCCCACGCGTCATGACGGACGAAGAGCCGCTCTGGTAACGCGAACGTCGGTCGTCGCTGGAAAGCGCGAAGGAATTGCCGATCAGGACTCGCGCAAGAGATGTACCTGAAGCAGCCGAAGACGGTTCCAGTGAGATTGTAGAGATGGGACGAGACAAAGTGCGCGACGAAGGTCGACTCTTCCGCTTACGCCGATTGCGAGAACGTGCTCTATACCTGGGGATGGTGAGCGGCGCAGGGGCATGTCGTCCGGCGGGGACACTGGATGGATGTTCACCATCGAGGAACTCGACAAATGTGGAACCCTACGTTGGGAGGGGATGAATAGGATGAACGCTATAGAAGGACGTGCGGCACTCACATTGACCCCAGGTGTGGCTTTCTGACGGGGTATATGCACGAAGGAGGATACCTGTGTAGAACGCGATCAGACGGTGCTGGGCGCGCGACACGGAACACGCACGTCCATGGACCGCAAATCCTCTATGATGGCGTCGGACTCTGTCTCGTATCCATCGCTGCTGTTCGATTCGGATGTCTTGTTGGCGTCGCCGTCGGGATTACAGCTGGCGCCGCGATGAGAGTCTATGAGCGTGGAATGGCGGAGGAAAATTTCGGGTAGATGATGCGACAAGGGCTCTGAAGATAAGTGGATGCTGAGTTTGCTGGGGCTAGATGGTATGTTCCCTGGCGGCGACGATTCAGGCGAGGCAGCCTTGAGGTCGAGGGCAGCTGGAGCAGCAGACGCATAGGGATGGACGCCAAAGTCGAATCGGCGACGTGCAAACGGGGACTTGGAGGACTGAGAAGGTTTGGATTTGTCCTGTTTGGATTTGGATCTATATGAGATGAATGAAAGCATTGAGGGGTATGGGCTCGAGTGAGAGTCCTATCGCAGGCACGCCGACGTCTACGGCATGGAAGGTTGGACTGACACTGAGTACTGAGCGTTGAACGTTGACAACGTTGAGGGTGATGAGCAATGGAGATGCGGAGACGACGAGCAACAGCTGCGGCGTCTCCCATCAGCCTAGCCATGATAAAACGCGAGCGACATCGCGACATCAGGACTGTCTGTCAACCGAACCTGATGCAGTGCGGCCTGTGTTTCGTGCCTCAGCGCTTCAGCCTCTGCTTACTCACATTTTGCATAACGCGTTCTACGTTCTCGGACGTCGGCGTTGATACGCAGGCGTCGTAACAAACGGCTTCGAGCGTCATACCCGCGAACCTTTTCATTATCGGACGCAGCTCGATCACTCATGTTGACTTGTTACGAATCCTGAATGCGCCCGCCTTGAACCTTGTCCTGTTGTATCGAGCCTACGCATGAATGCGTGCAACTCTCGTTCAATTGCATCTGGGACAACGATGAGCTAGCAGGTAACCCAAGGTCGGGTGCGGAGTACTCGTTCTTCCTCGAAATTTGATGGTTTGGTGTCTACGGTGGCTGATTTACCTCTATCGGGTTCATTGCATCGCTTTACAGGTCAAACAACATTCGATGTCCATATCTTCTGCTGTGCCATACGTACTTCAACATCCGAGCTTTCTGAAGAAATGTCGTGTTCAGTTAGTCTCCCGTTGTCACATCATGTTTAGTATTATGTATTTTTTTGTGATTCTTGCTAAATGTTTGTCGTCGTCTTTACCATCTTGTCGTACAGAAGCACGAGCATAATTGCCCGATTTGGCTATGTAATGTCTGATGAGACCGATCGCTCGTTTGATGAGGCGTAGGTCGTCTCCCACTTCGATGCTTCGTTTCAAATCCTGTACCGCCTCACGTCTCCTCACCCATCCATACGCCGCCATCGATATGATGTCCGCTGTGCACCATGTTGGTGTCGGGTGACCAGACTATGTACTTCCCTAACGGGGATGCATTGTCATATCACTTGCCGTGGCTTCTCCCGGATTGTATCTCCAAGCTTCGAGGTCGCAGCCATTGGCCCGCTTTTATCTCTTTACCTTCAATTGAAACTACCGTCACAACTATCCCTCATAACGTTTGTCAGTGTATACGCACCACGAACTGTTTCTGTCACCTGTCACGGCTGTTGCGCTTTCCCGGACTACGATTTTGCTTTTAGGCATCATTGAGCCTACACATCCGGCATCTGCCCGATACTTGCGAACTTGGCACCCCTCGACGAATCATGCTAGCATCGCTGCTACCCCAAAGAACAAAGGCCAACTCAAGGGGGACATCCAAGAATGACAGGGCCGCTCGAGGCCTTCCCAAGTATCCTTTCGTGCGCCGGCGTCAAATGGATAACACGGCAATCTCCAGCTCTTCAAGGTTAAACGTCGCAGAAACTGGAGAGGACGACACAATCGACATATCAGCCACAGCCTCTACCTTGAACAAAATTGTCTTTGAGCCCGAGCCCGATGATTGGTTCCCTCAGGAACTCCTGCAGCGAGCGCTGACTGACGATGACGAGTCTGTCTACTCAGGCTCAGGTGCGGCGCTCGTCGATTTTAATAGGGTCTGTTACTATATGCTTTCTTCATCCTGCTGCGCCAATGACATGTGTACCCTAGAAACAACATCCACACGTAGACGTCAACGTTCGTGTGCACATTAGTTGCATCCTCTGTACAAGAGCTCACACTTTTCAGAGCAGTCGTCCTCTGGTACAGTGTATCAGTCCATGGTCAGTGTATCGCATATTGGGCTGCCGATCTTTCATTCATCACGTGTTCCAGAGCCTCACCGTCAGCGAGCGCTGGACTCGCCGAGCATCGGAGATGTCAGTGATGTCGGGTGCCACGGTTGCGCGCGCACTCATCGGTGGTGTGTATACCCTACCCGGAGAACCGAAGGAGTCGACGTCGCTTCAGCGTCACCCATCGTCTTTGCTCACCCGCACAGACTCGTTCGTTTTGCCTCGTGGTTCTCACTCCGGCTCGCCTGTCTATCTTGCCGACCACGCGCCGCCTTTACCAGAAGGCGCTAAGCATTCGTACATTCCGCCCCGTGCTGCCCGATTTCCTCACCACAGCAGGGAGTCCACATCGGCGGTAGAGCAAACGAACCCAGACACGATTCCAGCGACGATTTCGGCCGTCCGGTCAACGGATAACGTTCCGCGCTGGTCGGGACGGCAACGGCCATTATCGGATACCGAATTACCGCGTAAAAGCGCCAGAGCGCGTGTTGGCAGCCGAGTCATGAGTGTTACCCTTGAAAAGCCCTTGCCAGACTTCCCGTCGCAAGATCTAGGAATGTCCTTCGACATTGCAGCGTTTTCGCCCAGCAACATCGTCTTCTCTGCGAAAGGCGTTGTGCCGTCTCCCCGGCTGGCTACCCCCTCGCCTTCCATTATATCCGAGGCTCCTGCTGATGTCACCAAAGATGTTTCTGCAAAGGGTACGTATGACATCTTTGCTACGATTTTTCCCGTCTGACATCTCTGTCCACAGTCTTGCAGACCCATGCTCGGGATATCACATCACGGAAGCGAATTATCAGACTGCCGATAGGTTCAACTTCCATATCGTTGTCTGCTGGCCCATCGCAACGCGACGAAATATCCCCGCAAAGGGCGCATACACGATCCGCGTCAGCTACTGACAGTGTCATTTCGAGCGATGTTGGTCCCAGCATAGTCTCTCCCGCTCCTGCTTCGAGCTCGTCTCGTGAGAGTGGACTCATTCCCCCGCGCAACACACCCAGCCCAATACAGGTGACACAGGACGCAGACGACCCCACTTCTTACATCCTAACCATCAACCCGCACCTGAACACGCCTCTGCCGCCACCTACTCCTATGTTCCAACAGGTGTTCCCGGAAACGCCACGCTTGTTCACCCCCGGGCTCACGCCCGCACTCCCGACAGGTTTTGCAGTATCATCCAACCCCCCGCTGCCTGCGCGTGCGACTCCTCGCGGAAGGATGTTGCCTTCTCTCGCGCAGAAGGCTTGTAACCAGGCCCTCGGTTCATCAAAGGAGGTGGCCATCGCTCGTCATATTCCGAGACGATCTGTTAGCCAATGCTATGCCATAAACTACGATCAGAGCGTCAGTGGTGATGCTGCAGGGATTCAGCGCCATAATTCCAGTTCTTCCGTTCCATCTTCACTGAACAATGGGCTCTCGCCTGCCGAGCTCGTTAGAGAGGCATACCGCGCCAATCGTCGTAGCTTCACTCTGCCAGTTCCGTCAGACCAGTCTCATGCTTCGCACTTGCCATCAGCTCTCCCTAGTATTTATTACGAAGTGTTCAAGACCTCAGAACGGTCGCCTACTGCTGCGACACCCGAGGAAATGGAATCGGTTACCCAGCAGTTTATCAGCCATGCATTCGAAGCATCCGCTAGCTCAGATACCCTACCATCACCACGATATCAGACATCGCCTCAGATTCGCCATTCCTTTCAGCATCCCAGGTATTCTTCTGAATTAGCAGCCTCTCCGTCATCACTCTCTCCAACACATGTTACAAATGATGGTGCGGTATCGCCTTCCACGGCGGTTCTACCAATGCCCGCTGTATCAGCGACCCGTGCGTCCCGCGCATTACCATCCCCTGTGCAGACTCCTCAACGCTGGGATGAGTCTTTGGATCCGCCACCATCGTACAGTGATGCGATGAGTGCGGCGAATCCCGTGTCGTCCGGGCACACGTTGTCTCCCGCCACCGCTAGTGCGGTGCCGTCTACGATGCCACCGGACGAACCGCGTACGATCCCTGTGCGGCGTCGTATCAGTCGCATCCCACGTCGACCATTAGGTCCTCGAAATCGCCTGGATCCGCATCGGGCGGGCAGTTCAAATACACCCTCTGCATCAACTCCACCACCATTAATGTCTCTGCCGTCGGCAGAGGAGAGCGGCGAACAAAGTCGCCTATCCGCGTCGTCGTTCTCGACTTATTTGTCTATTGTAGCTCGCGATCCGCCAGTCAAATTTGAGGTGCCGCCACCACCGTGGCGGCCTTATACCATGAAGGCTGCGTTCTGGATGTTCTCGTCTGCTGAGTTGCAGGCTATCGTGTCACAAGCCATCAAGCAGTCTGCACACGGATCGTCCATCCGCCTGTTGCCATTGGAGGCGCTCAATGATGATCTACCCGCCGAGATGCACCGACTGGAAATCCAGGAAGCCGATATTAAGGCACATTATATAGAGCAGGCGCGCAAACGCCGACAGCTCTTGGTGGCTCTGTATGCTTCGTCCGTGCAGGATAGACAAATGGAGTGCAGAGCACGTTTTGTGACAATCGTGGATGAGCTGATGACCGTGTCGGCGACTCTGGACGAGTTGACGCAAGATTTGTATAGCGTGGACGCGCAGATCAGCAAGATCAAGCTGCTGCAAGAGCGTCATTCAGCGAGCGCGCTGTCCATAGCGTTGCGCAAGCTGAATAAGAGCCTTGCACGGCAGCAGGCGCAGACAGATGAGTTGTGCAGGCGTGTCGAGGCTCTGGAAGCTGAGCGGGACGACGCGTGGAGAGAGGCGGAGACCATCGCAAATCAGTATGATACTATGAACGAACAGAACGAGCCGTGCAGTGCGACTGTGACGAGGCAGTCTGATCGTGTTGTGGCTGCCCGGAAGGGCAGCATCCGTCGCGCAGGCCTACGCTCCGCGCGTGTAAGCCGTCGATCGTCGTCGAGCAGCGTGCAGAGTGTGGTTGCTGGTACGACCGAGCCGCCGCCCGTGCCGCGCATTCCGCGTCGGCAGGTGGTGAGCTCTGACGAAATCCGTTTTAAGGCGGGTTCTGCCTCTGTTTGATGTTGGCGACGTTATACTGACCCACGTAGCAGCCACAAGAGGATCTTCCTCGTCTTGACTTGGAGGACTTTTGACGTGCTCTTTTTGGTTTCTTTGCTTCCCTCTTTCTCTCCCTTCTAACGAAATTTTAATCAACTGTAATGATATTATGCTCGCAATCGTGTTGTGGATTACTTAATGTGGTTAGCCTATTTCGCGTTTTTGGGCTAGTTAGTACTTAGTGCTTTTCTGTTCCTTGCCTGAATCGCGCTTTGTTGTGCATTTTGTTATTCCTTGTATCATGTACACATACACGGGCTCGTCATGTCGCCATGCTTATACCCTCCGTATGCCAATCGAACTCTCGTAATGCAAGTGTGTTACTGAGTGCGGAGATTAGGATTATGAGTATGCGGTGGTCCAGACGTCCATCAGCCTCTTTCCCCCATGTTTCGTTGAGCTTTTGATTACAAGCCAATCGTTCGCCGCGTTTAAGTTCTCACGCTCTCCGCTCAGGTTATTCTTATTTTAAGACGCTCAGACTCCGTGGGTCTCGAATTCAATCATGGCAATATATTGTGAAAGGACGGCCCAAGAAAGCCTGCGAGGACCCTTCAACGTTGCCAACAAGCGTCAGCTGTCTACGGCTGTTAAAAATAGTCGGATCCCTCGTGCTGTTGGTTTCCAGTCGCAGCCATGCGTAGCTTCTGCGGCGTGTCCAAGTTTTTGCACCTAACCGAGAATTGAAACCATACGCGCCAGTGGAACAACAGCGTGCCCGCACCCTCGACGTCACTACCATCATGATGCGCGCATGACCCACATCCTATAAATATCGGTCGGTGTGGCAACAACACGCATCTTAAAATCAATTTGTCCCCCATCTTCCCTTTCTCTGTCTCTTTCCCGTTACCGCCATGTCGCTCTCCAGAAATCGTGAGTGCAGCCGACAGCTGGGGGGAATTCAGCAACTGTGACAAACAAAGTGCTCATCTTCATTTCACAGTCGATGCGGACTCCGTCATCCAGGCCGCGAAGGATCACCCCCATCGCAAGCACACTCACAGTATCGCAGCAGAGGCTGGGCGAGTCTTGCACTCGTGGAAGAGGTCTGGGATAGTTTTCGCGTATCAGTAGCTTCAGCTATCAGTAACTTCAACACTCACGCATGATGTAGAGATGAAGATGGCGCATCGGTGCCGAAGTATACGATGCCCAAATATGGCATTCCCTCTAAAGGTACGGTTGCCGTATATGCATAACATCGGTGAAAACTGACGAGTTCTATGTAGCGGCCTATCAGCTTCTCCACGATGAAACCACTTTGGATGGCAATCCGACCTTGAATCTTGCGTCGTTTGTGCACACTTGGATGCCTGACGAGGGTGAGCGCGTAGTCTGATCATGGTTTTGGTAAAATTGCTAGAATGAAAAACGTAGCCAACAAGCTTTACATCGAGAACATGAACAAGAACTTGGCCGACCAGGTTAGTTACTTTGTCTAACTCATCGATTTGGAAAATAGGTCAATATACGATGATAGGATGAGTACCCCGCAGCTCAGATTATCCACAACCGCTGCGTGAGCATGAGTACGTACATGCATCTTCTTTTTTTTTTATCTATCTAACTAACATAATGCAGTCGCCGATCTCTGGCACGCCCCCGTCGCCGCCAAGGCTGTGGGAACCGCAACTGCGGGCTCCAGCGAGGCGATCATGCTTGCGGGGCTGGCTATGAAGAAGCGCTGGCAAGAGGCGCGTAAAACCGCCGGCAAGGATTACTACACGCCTAACATCGTTTTTGGATCCAACTGCCAAGTTGCTCTGGAGAAATTTGCCAGGTCTGCTCCATCCTGCTTCTCGCGTTTCCATCAGTCTGAGACTGAGTACACGTTACAAGATACTGGGATGTTGAGGCGCGCCTCGTTCCCGTGAACGCGTCTACCTCGTACGTGTTGAGACCTGCCGACGCTATCCCTTTCATCGATGAAAACACGATCGGCGTCATGGTTATCATGGGGAGCACATACAACGGTGTCTTTGAGAATGTGGAAGAAATGTGCAAGGAATGTAAGTCCTGGATCCACCATCTTTCGTTCTTTAGGCTTAGGTTGGCCAGTGGACGCTCTGCAAGAGCGCACCGGATTGAACATTCCCGTGCATGTTGATGCCGCCTCCGGTGGCTTCTTTGCTCCGTTCGCATATCCCAACCTCAAGTGGGCCTTCGACCTTGACCGCGTAGTCAGCATCAACACAAGCGGTGGGTCATTCCTCCAATTGACCTGATCTCGATCGAGTTTTTTTTTCAAGGACACAAATTCGGTCTGGTTTACGCTGGTTTGGGATGGATCCTTTGGCGTGACGAGTCATTCCTGCACAAGGACCTGGTTTTCGAGCTGCGTAAGTGACCCCGACATTGAATCTATAAAGAAGTCGCTCATCATGCATAGATTACTTGGGATCCATTGAGTATTCATACACTCTCAACTTCTCCAAGCCAGCGGCGCCCGTCATCGCGCAGATGTTCAACTTCATCAACCTCGGTAGGTCGCCGCTGAAATCGTGGAGCCATGCTATTTACACATTTGTCAGGTTTCGACGGTTACCGCAAGATCGCCCTCAAGGATCTTCGCAATGCACGCATGCTGGCTCGTGCACTCGAGAAGACTTATTTCACTGTGTGTAATCAGTATAGTCTGTCCTGCAGGATCTATTGACGTGTATATAGGTCATCAGTCAAATTCACCTGCCTCGTCCCGGTGCGTCTGAGGAGTGTGAGGAGGACGAATCGGAGTTGTACATGATGGGCCTTCCTGTCGTTTCATTCCGGTGTGTTTTCCTGATACCTTGTGTTGTCATGTTTCATAAAAATAACATGTTTGCCAGCTTCAAGGATGAGTTTGTGAAGGAATATCCCCAGGTTAAGCAAGCGTGGATTCAGACGAGTCTCCGCACGAAGGGTTGGATTGTCCCCAACTACAATGTAAGTGTTGCGCCTCGAAATGCATATGTACACATTTAATGATCTATTCGCAGGCGCCCAAGGGTGAGGAACAGACTGAAATGTTGCGTGTCGTCGTGCGCGAGAGCGTCACCCAGGATTTGATGGAGAGGCTTATCGTTGATATTCTCGAGATTACAGAGACTTACATGGGTGCGTAGCCTATCAAAATGCCGAGGGCTTAGTAAAGCTGACAAAAACAGCTCCAGAGGGTGCGGACATGATGATTGCCTTCTCCAGCAAGGGCTCGAGTCACCCCGACAAGGACAATGCCCGTCCCTTCACAGACACCGCGGACGACGATGGTGCCGAACAGCATGGTTTCTCGCGCCAGTGCTAAATGAAGAATGGTACATAAAGATTCCGATCGTCAGAGCTCAAAAAAAAAAGGTTTTCAGCTTCATTGTATGGAATGTCGTTAGTGAAATTACGTATCAGTGTAAAGTATGTGTCCAAATTAGGAATGAAAATGTGATGTTGTATTTCATTCATGGCCGGCCTGGCCACTTACATATATTCTTTCATTTGACCTAATATTGCACAACGAGAAAAATGGATATTCAATTGCCCAGTCCGTAACATCTAAGTGACCAACGTCTGCAGTGAAATATATGAATGTATGTACATAGCTCAGGCTAAGAGGAATACTGAATGCTGGAAATGGTGCCTGTTCAGGTTGTTTTGGACATCATTCTCCACAGGAGCCAAAGAACAAAAGTTCGCGGCAACCATGTCAAAATCGCCATCTGTAGACTGAGCCCGCCTGCCGTGAGATACTGAGGGGGCGAATCTCGAAGTAGCTGCGATACGGTGTGTTCTGCGAACACGTCGGTCGCCATGCCTGAAGGACCTTGACTCAGATACAAACGATCCACGATGTTCTCTTGAAAAACACGCGTGAACAAAAATGAATGACGTTCAATCACAGGATTGAAGACGTACTGCGATACTTGTGATAGAGCGATGTCTCCGGCAGCGCATTGACTGTAGGCGCGTCATTCTCAGCGATATTCGACCTCACGGCCCCGGGTACGACGAGCGTGACACGAATGTTGAACGGACGGCATTCCATGTCAAGGCTGTCCGTCAGCGACCGAACCGCCGCCTTGCTCGCAGCATAGATGCCGTTCCAGGGCGTCGCACTACAGTGGTAGTATACATTTCAGCACTTTTCAAGCACGGGAAATATTCCAAAAAAAAAGAAAAAATCTCGTACATTGCGCCAACCACAGAGCCGATGTTGACAATGTGACCAGATTTGCGAGAAGCCATGTGCGGGAAGACGGCCGTCGACGTGCGCAAAATGGAGTATGTATTGGTATCGAAGGTTTTGATGACTTTTTCAATGGGGGCCTCTGTGACTGGACCTATACAGACGCGTCAGCAGCTGTCAAGAAGCATGCAGTGCCCGCGCGTATTGGCTACATACGTACCGATCGCGTTCACGCCCGCATTGTTCACGAGGATATCAATGCGGCCTTCCTTCTCGATAATAGCAGCCACGACAGCGTTTACGGCCGCGTCATCCGTCACATCCATGACCATTTTCGAGATATTGGTCGCGGGCAGCTTGTCCATGGCCTCCATCCGGCGTGCTGTCGCGTACACATGGCAGTTCCTGCTCGCGAACGACGTACACCTGCACAGATATATTGAATATGTCCTACTTTAGAAGAGTACACAAAAAAAGAAAAACAAATGACTTGCAGATAAAAACCTATGCCACCGTCCGAACAGCCCGTGATAAGGACAATGCGACGAGAGTCTGAGCTCTGGGCCATCGCAGCGTGCAGTGTTGGGTAAGTAGTCGGTGCAACTGCGTCGCTTCTGCCCTTTGCGTTTGTGTGATTGAGGGAACAAGCTGTTCATGTTAACACTACATAGATTGAACAAAAGACTAAGTTATGGCCGGCTTAGCTCAATCGGGTAGTCTCCAACTATCGTCCAAGGGTGATTTGGAGGCTGGGAGTTCGACCCTCGCGGTGGGCATCGTCGAAAAGAAACAAATCTCTTTTTAATGGTTCATTAATTTGTATTAATTTTCTCCTGACGCGCGTCCTATCGGCCCCAGGTTGCAATTGATTTCCCAGAAGTACATAACAGATTTAGAAGTGTTGCAAGCAAGAGTCACGGCATCGACCCGGAGAAACGGCCTCTCCGCTTTTTTCATACGTTCGACTCATCTACTAAACTTGAATCCCAAAATTCGTACTATAAAATGGCGTCCGCTGCTGCAGGCACTTCGTCCACCGCTGAGCCCATTGCTGCTACAGCTCCGGTCCTTAAGGAAAAGAAACCGCGTCGAAGGCAGCGCTTGAAGTATGTTTTGAGCAACTATTTCAGATGACACTGTAATTAACCATATATTGTATAGCTGCACCGAATGTGTACATCGTCGGCAGGTGCGTGCAATTGCTGTATCATCGACAAGGCATATAGATTTACAACGACGACTATGGTCACTTAGAAATGTGATCGACAACGACCTTGCTCTCTCTGTGTCTCTCGAGGCGTCCCACACCTCTGTCGCTGGGAACCCGCACCGTACGCGCGGTCCCTCAAGTCAACTTCCGCGTCTGGTGAGCCAGAGGTGAAGTCGACCATCGAACAGCTTCGCAGCCGTATCGAAGCTCTGGAGAGCGCCTTAAAACAGGCGAATGCCAATGCTGAAAATCACTTAGAGGAGACCCCCAGCCTGACTGCAACACCAGAGACGGAAGAAAGTCCCAGTACGAAGGATGTGGATCCTGTCGCGACGGTGGCGGCCTCTGTTGGTCCAGAGGACGTGTACGATGCAGCCATGAGTCTCGCACAGTTGTCTATGTCTAACCGCGGCGAGTATATGGGCATGGGAAGTCTGCTGTGTCTTCTCTATCGGGTAGATTCTATTGCACGCACTACACCGCCTTTTTCTGACCGCGCTTGTTCTAGTATGGCCGTGCAGGGGAGTTCCCCACTATCCGTGTGCCGTACGCACAGTCTACGAAGATCTGTACAGCGAACTTGTTTAGCCCTGTCAATCCACGACGACGCCCGCCTATCTCTTTCCCAGACGATACCCGGTCCTTGATCAAGGCATTGCCGTCCAAGGCCGTGTGTGATGCACTCCTCGGCACCTATTTTGCGGACGTCAACTGGCGCTTCGGTATTCCTGAAGCGTACTTTCGTCAGAATTACAACACATTCTGGGATATCATCCACGAAACTGACGTCAACCCATGCTGGCTGTCCCTTCTGTACGCGATGTTCGCGTCCGTACCCCACGTTGACGAGGATACGAACCAGCGCACGACTGAATATTTCCATTCTGCGATCGCGGCGAGGAAGATCGCAGAAGACGACCTGCTTCGGCCAGTTTTACGGCGTAACAGGGAAAGATGTTCAAGCGCGATCGGCGTGTTGAACGCGTATATGTCGAGCACCGATGGAACTGTTCTTAGCTGCATCGCTGCGCCGCTTTTAGCCGCCTTTCTTGCCGACCGGCGTCTCGTCAGCGAAGGGTGGAAACTGCTGGGTGCATCCGTCAGAAGTGCCTTTGCTGTCGGGTTACATCTTGATCCGGATTGGGAAACTTTCCGTCCCATGGACAATGAGGAGAGGCTCATCAGGCGTCGTGCATGGTGGTCTCTACTCGTCTGGGATCGGTATGTGATGCTTGCATTTTCATCTGTCTATTCTTGATCCAACAAAAAACAATGCCTGTAGATTGTATTCACACATCCTGGGCCGGCCTGCTGCGATAGAAAGGGAACATTTCAGTGTCGTTCCACCATGGAAATATAATCAGGAGAGCGCACCTGAACCATTCGACGTGTTTCAATCGCTGCTCATCAAACTCAGTGATATCCTTGCCACCGCTCAGCGCACCGTAAGTTCCTAGAAACCGCCAAGCCATGTCGAAGGCACTGACTAGATTTTTCAATAATTAGTGTCTGGTCATGTCGTCTGTCACCGGCTATTCGGCTGTTCTGAGCCTTGACAAAAGCTTCTTGGAATGGGAGCAAGAACTACAGCTGGCGTATCCTTCCATAGCAGCCGTCGAATCTAGTCCACCTTTGTTTTACCCTTTTTCTAGCGATGAAAATGCCAACAGGATGGCTGAGCGACAGCATCACATCTTAATGACGTGGTATTTGGCGTCCCGTATGGCCATCCACCGCCACTTCCTGTCGTTACCCTCCAACCCTCATGAGCCTACGCTCGAGGCGTGGATGTCCTCCGACGCCATCCGCGACACCTGCATTAGCCTCTCTAAGCGGCTTATTGATATTCTCATCTCTGCCATCGGCACGGACGACGACCAGGAATCTGTCTTGCAGAACGCTGATGGACTGAACAGCAGCGTGAAAAATGGCTCAGCGCGGCAACATGTCGGGATGCGCATTCTTCCCGGCAAGATATCTGGCTTCCACGACGGGTATTTTCTGTTCGATGCCGCGGTCACGCTCATCGGCTCGTCGCACCAGATGGGGACCGAGGGACCGCGTGCGGCGGACTGCCGCGCCTATTTTGAGCGTGCAGGCGCTGCGCTCGGCTCGTTGGCGCGTCGTATCCCCGGCGACCATCAGTGCGAGATTGCGCAGAAGGCCGTGGCGGTGATGCTCGTTCTAAAACGAGGAGAGGAAAAGATGAAGAATCGCCAGCCGCGGCTGGTCCAGCAGGATCCTGCAGTAGTAGTCAGTGATATAACTCCCATGACTGCACCACCAGACTTGCAGCAATTCGGTGTCGAGACCGCGCTGACGGCGCAGCAGGCGATTGAAGATGATGCTCAGTTGTTCATGCCGTCGTCGCCGTCGCAGGTTTTCGATGGGATGATGCCCAATCCGTCGAGTTTCCTTCCTCCCAGCAACGGTGTGCTGCCTTCATTTTGGGATGGTGCGCATGTCTTTGCAATTGCTTGGTTTTCTCTCATTGACCATGATATTCACATACTCAGGATCCTACCAAGCAATGGACAGCAGCCAGATGAACGGCATGTCCATGAATCCGCTTGCTGAGAACTACCCTGACATGCCGGACATACCGATTCCAAATACTTTCATGCTGCATACAGCATGGGGAGTCTTGAATGAGTGGTCTTAACATTTGTGTAAAAAAAGCCGATCCTTTCCGGGAAAAATACGATGTACGACACTATGTACTACACTATGTACAGGAGGGTATTAACGGGAAGTGCCAGAAAACATTCATGTAACCTGATAACAGACAACAAGCAGCGGATAGTCCAGTCACATATGACAAAGTAAGGCGTAAGCAACGTGAAGCAGGAAGTCGTACATGTAGAAAGCGATGAAGATGAAATAAGTAGACGAGGAAAGCTATGCATAGTTTCATAAATACGGCACTGAAGTCAGCTAATGCCGGATGCGCTTTCGTTTGATCTGCAGGTCGCCCACTGGTAGAGGCGTGGGCTCATCGTCATTCGACGGCGTGAATTCGCTCAGAGAATCATCATCTGAAACGGGGCGTTGCCGCTTACGAGACGGCGGAGGAGGTCGACTCTCATCCGTCGCTTTATCGCCAGCTTCGGGACGAGTGGGTTTGCTCGGGCGCGTCGACAATCGCGATGGCACAGGCGTCCGGTGAGTGGTCCTGGGTGTGGCGTCCGGAGTGCCCTGTCGCGAAGACGTGACGGAAAGCCGTATGGGCGACCTGCCGTAAGTTGCTTTGGCTCTCGGGCGCGCGCGAGGCGTCGGCTGGGATGTCTCCGGCGGTGCTTCATCCTCTTCTTCAGACTCTCCGTGGTCCAGGACAGGCATCGTGGCTCGGGTGCTACGGCGTGGCCGTGGTTGTGGTCTGGGAGGTGGGGGCACCTGCGCCTCCTCCTCGTGGTCAGTACCGCTGGCGTCTTCTTCGCTCGTGGCACCATCAGCGATCGCCTTTTTCCGCGGACGTCCTTTAGCTGTACATTGCATCAGATGGGTCCTATTTCCCGACGGAGGAGGAACATACCTTTGGGTTTGCTAGTTCCTAGCTTCTTCTCGTAAGCATGATATGGTCCCCAAATATCAGCGGTCGAAGACGTGTCAATCTTCGCCTGTGCAAACATTTGGTCCATGTGCGCTTTGCTACGGGTTTTGCCGTCAACAGTGAGCGTCAGCGCGATAACTCAGTACACATACATCTTCAGGGCGTCTCGGTTATCAACGAGAGCTAGAGGTGCCAATATACGGAACAACAGAAGGTTGGTTTTGAGGGCCTTTCCAGGCCCTACATTTTCTTTGTTCTCCATCAATCGTTTCCCAAGCCACGTTAGCAAATCCATCTGAATCTGCGTGACGTATCGCGCATCTAGGCGCTTCAAAACAGCCAACTGCGTACCACGAATCAGGAAGCATGTAGCCAGCAGCTTGGCGAGCTGGACAGCCATAGACTCGTCAGGTACCGCTCGTGCCGCAACAAGCAAGAAAGCCTGTGCCAACATTAGACATGCTAATGGTGAAAGGACTAGTAGCAAACTCACTTCCTGTACTGCTGCCGTGACAACGGAAACGACAAGTTCTCCGTTATCGTTGTGCAAGCCTTCTTCCCTCAATACGTCCACAACAAGTTTCGCGCAGGTATCGAAGGCAGGACCGAACCGACCATAATGAGCGAGCAAAACTGCACTATGTCGTGCGTGCAAGGCGCCAACACGGATCGCACGCAAATATGTCGACACCATATCGATGAAAGCGTATTCCCGCTCAACTTCGGCGCGAGACTTCGGATTGACTATATCCAAAAAAATGAGCAACATGTCTCGTCCCCATGCTCAGTCACCTACCCGCAACCACTCTCAGCGTTTTCTTCGTCTGTTCATCATCTTCGCTGTCTTCGTCGCCGTCTTCAGAGGGCGCTGTTGTTCCCCGTGCACTTGATTCAAAATTCTCCGCGTATCTATCAATTTGCGACTGGATGAACCCAGCGCAGCGATATTGGGTTTCGTCATCAAGTTCGAGGGCAACAGAGGCAAGGGCTTGTACAGGCTGCAAGGGTGCAAATAGCACGTGAATGTCGAGCATGCTCTTGAATGCCGCCCGTTTAACGCTTTCCAGCGCATTCGACCGAGCGCCCAAGGAAAAGTCGATGAAACGTTCTACTAGGGTGTCTCGTTGTCGACTCAGCGCGTCACGATACCGGACTTCTCCGGCAGAAAGATCGGAACCTGCTGGGAGACCCTGCGCTTTCCACAAAATATGAAGACATAGAACGCGCATCGCTTGTTCAACCATCTACAAACGGAGTTCAGACAGAAAAAAAAACTATCAGTACCATTCCATGACTTACACTTTGCTCATGTTCATGACCAAGAGCGCCGCGCTCAACGATAGCATTGATTATGTCCCATGCGCTGCTCTGCTTGCCACCTTCGTCTTCTTCCATCCACGCAGTCAGATCGCGTATGCCCGCAAGGGCAGCCAGACGTGTACATGTCTTGCAGAGTGCGCGGACTTCGTCCTCGTCAAACGGCGCCGCCTCGATCTGGTCGCGCCCATCTACAGCGTCCCGGAGTGCAGTCGATAACACATCTTCGAACTCAACAATTTTGTTCGAGTTGGTGTTTGACAGGGATGTGGCGTCCAACATATGATGGAGAGCGCCAACTGCGCGTGCTAGCACCAGAGTCGACGTTTGTGATAGGAACTGCTTGGTGACATCATCCCAAAGGTTCGAGTATGACTATAATGGATTGGCTTCATCTGCAAAGACAAAAATGACAAAAGAGGCTAACTCACTGTAATCATCCTCATCTCAAGGTAGAGATCTAAATTCATGAACGTTGGGAGCAACAGGACGTCAGCAAGACGCCGCTCGTCTGCCTGATACTTGAGAAACAAGCGCGGAAGACCATTAATAAGGGCCCGAGTGATATCGTTTATGGGGTCATCTTCAGTAGTCCCCTGGACACAGTTAAGTACAAAATTTATTTACCGACGAGAAAAGGACATACCCTCGCCTTTGCCTTCCCTTTCTTCGGCACCTCAACTCCGCCTCTATCGACTACATTGCGCAAGGACGCGACAAAAACGCCGAGGAGAACACTTTCCTCGTCTTCTTCCAATCGCCATGCCTCAATCGCTGCGGCGCCAGCTTGCTTCTTACGAGCCTTCTTTCCCTTGCCTTTGAACCGACCGTTTGTATTTCCATTGGTGCGAATGTTCGTGCTACCACTGGCCCCGTTTTCATCTAGATCGTCCAAGTCGGTGAGGTCGCTTTCCATTGCTTCAACAGCCGAATGGTCGAGTAGAAGCAAATCCAGAATGCCCTGCCAATCACGCACACATTCCATCTCGTCCCAAATGGCATCAACAGCAAGAGCGATACGATCTTCCGCAGACTTTGCAATGCTGGCGTGAAGTTCCGACGACCTGGCAGCATCGTCACTGTCGACCTCGCCAGAGTTATCACTGCTGCTGGAGTCTCTCTCGTCTAAAGTATGGGCCCATTCCACTAGAAGCAGTGCTAAGGCCTTTAATCCCACCTTGGCCTGGAGTGCGTCGTCATCGTCCGCGTCCTGGATACCGACTAAGCGCTCATCCCGACGTTCCATCCATATCCCATGGACAAATCCAGCGATACCCTTGCGCACCCGCTCCTGCTCGTCAAAGACCATAAGACTAAGCGCCTCACGCTCTTCATCCTCGAGCAACGCGTGCTCATCAAGGGCCTCCAAGACACCGATGACCGCCAGACGAATGGATACATCCGTGTCTCGAGTGGCCATTTCAACAAGACGAGGTCGAAAACGTTCGGTGAATGGGTTGATAGACGTGATGTACGCAACATTTGCGTATACGTGGGTCAGCGCCTTGACGGCCTCCAGTCGCACATGTGTGTTTGGGTCTGAGAGCACCCAGCCGACGTAACGCAGATATGTTCCGTCTAGGAAATGAGAAGGATGCTTCTTGAACCACAATCCAAGGTAGTGCACGCATTCAGCGCGAATTGTAGGGTCCAGGTCGCGATAGCGGTGTATGAACACACTGAAGAAAAGATTGAGGGAATATATTCACCAGCTGTTAAATATGACATTGCTTACCCGACATCAAATTCCTTGAGATACTCTGCGAGCTGCTTTCGCCGCTCTCGCACCTCAGCTGCTTTAGCTTCAAGACCCTTCGTACCCTTTCCTCGACGCTTCTCCCCTTCACGTTGGCGGCCAACCACCTCTGCCTCTTTCTCGACGCGCGCCGCAACATCGCTGAGCGCAGTCTCAACGTCCAGTGCGACGACAGTCGCCGTATGACGAACTGCGCGTAGATTGGAAGAAGACATAGCTACAACCCATGCCTGTAATGTCGGTATCAGGTCCGATGAATATAGAAGCCCAAGGTCTGCCGACGAAATAACGATGCGTTCAAGCAGCTCAGACAGTGCCTTGCGAAATTTCTTGAGTATTGGCACCTGGGCATCGCGCTTAAGGTTTTCAGTGAAATTATCCAGCGTGTCGACGATGCCATCGTAGTCCAGCGCCTGGTCACCGTCTACAGACTCGTTGCACCCACACGCCCGTAAAATGAGATTAATGAGCTCCGCCTGCGCGGGACCAGGTGTACTCTGCAGCGACTCCAGGAAATCTTCGGCCGTCGATTGCAGAGCAGCATCGGGATTCAGAATCGCCGCAAACAGTGGATTGTCAGACGTGTTCGCGTCACGCGTCTCGTCTCCGGCGCGTGCGGGCTGGGTCTTCTGCGCCTTCTTAACGCGCGGCTTTGGTGGCACCCGCTTTCTCCTAGTCTTCGTCGTCGTATGGGCACTCCCCACACCAACCTCGAATGGATCATCGTCCTCAGCAGCGGTATGGCGCCTCTTGGGAATCTGAGCGTTGGAATCGTCGCTATCACTGCCCTCGTCGGCGACGCGTTTACGCTTGCCAGCGGTGCGTTGGGAACGACGGGGTCCTTCAGTAGACATATCTTGACGCGTCCGAGAGCCGGATGTCGCTGTCACGTCGAAAAGAGAAATGGTCTTGAGCAAGAAACGAATTGCAGTCACGTTTTGTTTTTGCCCACAAATGGAAAACATTAGTCGGCGGGGGTAATCGGCACCAATCGGGACCGACGCGCCCAAACTATGTAAAATGTTACCAGTTGCAATGCCCTCGCCTGCATTGCGGACAAATAAAAGCCCAACTTACATCCCAATTAAAAGATACACGATTAATATTTACATATGTATAGTATACAACCGTACGAAAAAAAAAATGTTTCAATGTTCGCCCTTGAAGCTTCACGGTCGCGTCAATATGAAATCAGGCAAAGAAAGGTCAGGCCAAAGGTATTCCAGGAATATGTATGTCACATCATCCTCACGATGAATAAATATTGTGGACGGTGCAACTCTGCTGGAGAATGACATCGACCATGGGTATCACAAAAGCCGCGCGAGGTGCCGGCATGGCGCAGTCAGCGAATTTATCTAAAGCAAACAAAGATCCTCATGATCCTCAGAGAAATCGAGAATTGTAATCTTGCGATCGTGCGATGTACTACAGAGTCAGGGGTTAATTGTCGAAACATCAGAGTACGCAGAGCAAATAACGCACGTGACAATCTGTCCTGCGTCAAATTGAACGTCGAATATGTGAGAAGTGTGGCAGCCCTTAAACTCGCGAATTATTTGGCCTACGAAACGAGACTATAAGCTACATTGAACAACAACAGAAAACTAAAGATGCGTACCGCGCCATACGTCCCACACTTTGATCGTGCGATCATAACTGGCACTCACCAACCGACCCGTGGCGGAATCATAAGATAACGCGCGCACGAGCGCGGAATGGCCGGATAACGTCCGCAGACATTCACCAGTTGCGGCAGACCACACCTTAATCTTACAGTCATTGGAGCCAGAAATAATGGTATCGTCCTGCATTGAGTGTCAGCCACGCAGCTTCGGCCCTATGTACGATACTGCATACCTTGAACTCGATGCACGCCAGACCGCGCTCATGACCCTCAAAGGTCCGCAACCGCTCGCCCGAATCAATGTTCCAGAGTATCATCTTGCCGTCACCCGACGCACTCACGATTCGAGTATCCTGAACACCCACAGCATTGACAGGGCCATCGTGGCCGCGCAGAACGCGATGCTCCTTCATGGTCTCTCGGTTCCAAACGCGGATCGTCGAATCCTTCGAGCTGAATGAAACTACATCAGCGATGGAAAAACTGCGCATCAACTGTACATACCAACTAACGATCCATTTGCCATTGGCTGTGTCGACGAGTCTGAGATCAAGCACGCCATCTGCATGCCCGCGAAGCGTTGCAACGACACGCCAGGTCACTCCGCGGGGCCGAGGGGAACGGGCTGCCGCCGCTGGGAGCCTTCGACGCTTGGATGCCCGTACGGGAGACATTGCACCCTCACGCTCGACCTCGAACGTCCACACGCATATGTTGCGGTCGCTGCTCCCGCTGACCATCAGGAAAGCGTCCGCCCTGGCACCTTTGGTTGTGGGTAGGCGCATCAATTTGAGGCACAGCACAGAGCCACTGTGCCCCTCGCCGTCGGCACCACTGTAGCCCTTTGGCGTGCCCAAAATAGCCAGGCAAGCATGCGTACGCGAGTCCCAGATGCGGATCGTACGGTCGCGCGAGCCTGACACAAACAGGCGGGCGACACGACAATACTCGACCGTGTAAACAGAATCCTCGTGACCCACTAGCCGGGACAAGGGTGGCTGGAATGAGGTCTGCGTCCAGCGCTCGTCGAGAATGATTCGACGCATGAAGAGCGGTTTCCAGTGTTTCTGGAGCACGGGCTGCGGCGACGTCGGCTCGCCCCACCACTGAGCGTACGCGCGCCGCCATATTGCATTATCGTTGGACAAGCGTGACCAGTTGTGGCAAACTAGCGAGCTCGTCAGAATATCCTGCAAGCCCCATCCGTACGTGTGTGGCGCTCGGGTGAATCCACGTGTCCGCGGCTGAGGTAAGAGCGAAAAGATAAAGACCGAGATTTCAGGAGGCAACAAAGATACGATATCTAGAGACAGTTAGAGGAAGTACATGTTTGAAAGTCAGACGATGGATACCGATCCCAGTGACAAAAGTGAGGCCTGGTTCCTTGTAGTCGAGGCCACGGTCGTAACCATTTTTGTCGGCACCAGTATCAGACTTGTCAACGAAGCAAAAACAGGCCTCGTCGTCAATATCCTCGGATACTACAAGCTCCCCTTCATCGCCATCCAGAGGAACGTCCATGTGAATGTAAACCGGAGTGTCATTTACGCGCGTGCGACGTGGAGAGGAAATTATTTCCCATATTTTTGGGAGAAGAGAACGGATGCTGAGGGGAGTGTGGTAAAAAGACTGATTGTACTGTTCTTCTTCGGCAAGAGAGTAGTTAACGACTGAGAAGTCAGTCGAAAGCGGGCGAGACAGGGTTGAGAGGAGACGGCTGAGACGACGCGGGCTGGGCGTCCTGGGTGGTGAAGGGATGAAATAAGACGAACTCGTCGATGCGGTGGATGAGTTCATGAGATGCAGATCAGAGCTGGAAGATATGCAGTGCAATTCGAGGTGAAGTGGCGAGGATGGCCTGGGACGTGAAATGACGTGACCGTCAGTAGTCGTTGCTCAGGTGAAAATCTGCCGCCTGGATGATATTTGAAGAATTCGAAGCCACAGATAATTCCTGAAAGAAAGGAAAGGAAGACCTATAAAGACTTTGTTGCGTTCAGAGTATCATTTGGCGAAACACATTGCGGATGTACGAACAAACAAAGCCTGCACGGAACTCGGAATCAAGTTGAGATCTAATTGATGCCGAGCACTGCCTAATATGGAATCTCGGCTTCAATACGCACTCGTTGCTAGTTGTCGAGACGGTGCTGCGCGTGTTGTTTAGTCTTTCTTCTCGTCGTTTTCTTGCTTGCACTCGGGATATCTAGCAGCTTGACACTATTGCCCTGTACTTCAAACCTCCGTGTTCAAGCGGCGACGACTGTGAGCGTCAACTTTGCCTGGTTGCTATGACTCACAAGCATTGCTCGCCTCATTCTTCTACTTTTAGCACTTTGTATCTTTCAACTTTCCTCCGACATTTGGTTTTCTCTGCACTGGTGCTCATTGCATCTGGCTTCATTAGAAGTTCGGAATGCGATGGCCATATTCTTCCTTTTACTGCTCGCATCCTTGGTGGCGATTGTTGTAGCTGCCGCCAGTTCCCCCGGGTACAATTTGGATTCTGATATCGTCAAACGGTCCCCCGACTTTCGGTCGCAGTCAGAACCAGAATATGTACATGACCTCGAGCTGCTCAACATCGTCCTTGTCGCATCTGTCGATGGCAAGTTTCATGCTCTCAATAGAACGTCTGGCCAGACGCTATGGTCGATGACTTCCGACCTGCGGCCCTCAAATACCTCTGCATTACCATCGGTTCTTGCGCCTCTTGTTCGCACATCGCATGTAGATTACGATCCGGACGCAGACGATGCTCATCAGGAACAGTATATCATCGAGCCACAGACAGGCGACATCTATATCATGCCAACGCCGTCCAGTCCGCTCGAGCGCTTCCCGTTCTCGATGTCCGAACTGGTCGATCTCTCCCCGTTTAGTTTCCAGGACGAAGGGGGACGCCGTGTCTTTGTCGGAAGGAAGGAGACTTCCCTCGTGCTGCTTGAACTAGAGACCGGCCGCGTGAAAGCAACCATAGACTCAGAGTGCCCCTGGGACCCGTTCGATCATCTCCAAGATGTTGAGGACGAGTCGGCTTTCGACGAGCAGACAGGTCGCCGCCGTCTCATACCCAAGTCCACCGATGTTTTTGTCGGCCGTACCGGTAAATCTTTCGCTCAACTGACCTCCCTTGGCACACTTAATTTTATTCAGATTACCACATCTCCATTTATACCCAACCATTACGTGGCAGTGGCCTCCACCCGCCCATCCAAAATCTGTCTTTTTCGATATATGGCCCTAACAACCAGGACACGCCTCTGCAGGCGACGTACCGGCGCACGAAGGATAATGCGTACATCCAGAGCCTTCCCAACGGCAACATCATCTCATTCACTGCCGGCACAGAGTCAACGAGTAGAGGAAATCCTCTATGGGCGCATGCTTTCCAGGAGCCCATGTGTGTATTATTATCCATGCTACTTCGCCGTGCTCAGTGTTTCATTCCAGTGTTGCTATTTTCGATGTACTGCGGAGACCTCAGTACGCAGCGTCTCCGTTTGTGCTTCTTCAGCCTCAACCCGGGCTGCAGTCGTTCTTGCCGTCATTACGTCTCGACGCTTCGACCTTGCCGAATTATGATTCGGCGTATGTTGGCCTGGTCGAGATGACCGGCAGTCTTTTTGCCATGAGTCCGAGCCATTACCCCATGGTGGCATTTGGTGGACTCGAGCGACCTCAGGTACCCTTAATTGAAGCTGGTGATGGCTCTGGCGGTGGCCATGAGCGGGCTGACCTGGATCATGCATCGTTTGATGAGCGGTGCGCATTCCAACATTTTGATCGTCGCTGTCTGGTTGGCGTGCGTCGGTTGCAAGGCGGTGATGGCGACGGCCCTGAGAGTCGAATGCGGCGTCTACTAGATGGGCCTTCTGCCGACTTTATTCCGCCCGTGCAGGATGTCGAACAAGTGAACGAAAGTAGCACCAAGGATCCCATCGACGATTCCCTCCGGTTTCACTCCGACAGGCGTCTTGAACATGTGTTGTCCCTTCCCAAACGCGTGTGGCAGGCAGTGATCGTCGCATCAACGATCGGCTTCGTGACCTTCTGGCTTGTGTTCAAACGCAGCGCCGATCCTGCTGGCGCGAAAAGTGGCCGTATCGTGCTTGTCGCACAAGGTGACGCCACAGATAGTGGCGTCATTGGTTCTGTGACTGTCACGGACATTGGTATTCCTGAAGCAGGACCTGCTGCCGACCTTGTTCCAAAAATAGGGCGGTCGTCTGAGGCGATCTTGTCTGCCCAGCCTGCAGAAGACCCGCAGCTACGGCCATTGACGCCCGCAATCGACTGTGCGGCACCCGCCGATGACGAGGACAGCGACAAGGAGGAGCTTCATGCAACTCCCGGGAAGAAAAAGGTTCGACGCGGCAATCGTGGAAAGAAGAAGAAAAAGACGACGACACTAGCGGCCGAAGAACAGAAAGAAGCCGCCCCTGAGCCTGCTCCAGAGCCTTTTATTGACTCACCATCCTCAACTGCACTTGCAACTGGGGTCCCTTCTGTAGCTCCAACGCCTAATCTTGTTCTTAGCGCCAGCGCACCAGCAACAGCCCTGCCACCAGAGCAATCATTAATTGTTTCAGACACGATCCTTGGCTTCGGCTCTCATGGCACAGTAGTATATCAGGGATCTTTGCAAGGCCGTGCGGTGGCCGTGAAACGTCTTTTGAAAGACTTTGTGACACTCGCGTCTCGTGAAGTGAGCATTCTACAAGAGTCGGACGACCATCCAAACGTCATCCGCTACTACTACCAAGAGACGCACGCCAACTTCCTGTATATTGCTCTGGAGCTCTGCCCAGCTTCGCTAGCGGACATCGTAGAGAATCCGGACAAAGAGCAGTTTCGTGAGATCTCGAACGCGTTCGAGCCGAAGCGCGCGTTGCGGCAGATCACTAGTGGCCTACGGTATCTGCATGCGCTGAAGCTCGTGCACCGCGACATCAAGCCGCAGAACATTCTCATCTCGAGCGCGAAGAGTACGATGGCGAACGGTCGTGCGGGATACCGCATGCTGATCAGTGACTTTGGGCTATGCAAGAAGCTGGATGTCGACCAGACGAGTTTCCAGCCGACGGCGTACGGTGCGATGGCCGCAGGCACGGTCGGTTGGCGTGCGCCGGAGATTTTGCGCGGAGAGGTGAAGCTCGATGACGTTGTGAACGATGACCATTCGACCTCTTCTTCCTCTCGTGGTAGTACGGCGACGGTAAATGGGACATCGTCTTCAACGACGGCAAACAAGCCAACACGCCTGACGAAGTCAGTTGATATCTTTGCGCTGGGATGCGTGTTCTACTATACTCTTACAAATGGAGGCCATCCATTTGGGGAGCGGTATGAACGGGAGGTCAATATCCTTAAGGATGAAAAATCGTTGGTTGGGATGGAGCAATTTGGCGAGGAAGGATCAGAGGCGGTTAGTTTGATTTCTGCTATGCTTGATTCGGAGGCTTCACAACGGTGGGTTGTTTGATTCTTTCCTTTTCAATAGGTTGCTTACTATGAACAGCCCTGATACGACGAAGTGTCTATTGCATCCCTTCTTCTGGGACCCTGGGCGTCGTCTCAACTTCCTCCAAGATGCGTCCGATCGCTTCGAAATCATGTGTAGAGATCCGCGAGACCCACTGCTTGACATTCTTGAGACCAGCGCCCAGGATATCGTGGGAAACGACTGGCATTCACGACTAGACAAGGGTTTCATTGAGACTCTTGGAAAGTTCCGAAAATACGACGGCAAATCTGTCCAAGACTTGTTGCGTGCTTTGCGGAATAAGGTTCATTCCTTTTATTTTTACTTATAGACGCTTTATTGACATATATATACCCAGAAACACCATTACCAGGATTTGCCTGACCACGTGAAGCGTAGCCTCGGACCTATGCCGGAGGGTTTCCTTGCGTACTTCACGCGGCGATACCCGCGTTTGTTCTTGCATGTCCACGGTGTCGTGGAGTCCACCGTTCTCCGCACAGAGTCCGTGTTTCGTTCTTATTTCGAGCTCAATGATCCGTAACGTCGTGCAACCCGATCTTGTTTTCCACATTCGTAGATGTAGCTCTGTCTGTATTTGTTGTCCGTCGCGCCTTACGTCTATCAGTCTCACATGTTATCTGCTCGCCGTCAAGCTGACCTAGTTCTCTTCCCCCTTTCCCTGCTTCTACTCTGCTCCTGCTCCTGCTCCTATCCCTTCCCTCCCCATCTTTATCCCTCACCCGCTTCTATCTGTTTTGCATATATCTAGCCATTCGCATTACCCCATCACAATATGTCCATCAATTATTTTTTATTGCATTGTACCTCTGTAATAGTACTCAAGGACTTTTCTTTTACTTGTGTCGGTTGCGTCTAATTACATTGGGCTATACCAGATGTAGAACTTTGCAAATACATGGATGTAATTGATATTTTCAGGAGGACGCAGGATCCGAAGCTGTTCTACTGGTATGCATTTGAGTATGTAAGGTCCTGGACTACGTATGCTGACCATTCTTTTCGAATTCAAGGTGCAGGAACTAGACAATATGGTCAAATTATGTACATACTTCTGTCGTAGTCGAAGCATATCATAACTTTCGTTCGCAAAGGCGAGATCAAATTGTTATTATTTGAGGGCCATATCCTTCTACAATGTCTAGGGTACGTGCATATCGTCCAAGGCATGTCAAAGTCCGAAAACATCTATACGTCCTTGGGTGGAGAGATCATGTCCATATTGGCCCGTGTCACCTTGCCGCGTGTCTAGCTTCCACTCACTATCCTCTACTTCCCCTTCTCTTTCTTTGACGCTTTCTTGTCTCCAGATGCTCCTTTGACGTCCTTCTTGTCCTTCTTGTCTTTTTTGTCTTTTTTGTCTTTCTTCTTGTCGCTGGTCTTGACGCGAGGTTCTGACTTACCTCGATATTCGAAGCTGATTTTCGAAACAACATCAGACGGAACTATACGAGGAGACGACCTCAAAAAAATGCCACTCGCCCTAGACTTTGAACATCGTCATTGCTAAAGGTAAGCAGATGTGTCAGATGAAAGGTCCTGTGCTGAGAATACCGTCGCAGACGCTCGCCTGTCAGAAACATTCCTCACGAACGGGCCATTGCGGAGCCAGTAGCGTATGCGTACGCAGTAGAGCCTGATAAAGAGAGGACAAGACTAAGTGTAAGCAGCAGAGAATGAGACGAATGTTGACTTGCCGGACGCGAGCAACGATTCTGGAGGCCATCGCCATCGGGAAGGTGTTAGGGAAAGGGAATCGAAAGCGATGTCTCAGCAGAAAAATCAGGACTCGAGCTTTTTATACTGCCAACCGGTCGGCTGTGCTCAACCTCCTGGGGCAGAGGGCAACTACTTACATTATTTGTAACAGCAAATGCTGTGGATGTGTTCAATGCACCGGCTTGATGGCAGGACTCGTAACAGATTGGGACAAAACACGCAAAACTTACACCGTTTTAGTAAAAACAGAAATAATAAAGAAAAAAATCGCAATGTGCGAGCATCTGGGCTGTGCCGCATTCGAGGCGATTGAGGCGTAATCCGACGAGCGCGGACGACTGTAGTGCTGTAGTGCATTGGCATGCCACGGCAAGCTATCGCCCTATCATTGCATGCCAGAAAGCCCAGGTAACAGAATATATTAAAGCTTCCTTGCGCTACTGTGGACGCACTGACAACCTGTGGAAAAAATCGCATTCAAAGGCTGTCATTAAGTTCTGTAGGCGATGGGTTGCTCGAACGGCGTGAAGAGCGCAACGGCCGGAGTCGTATTGATTGAAGCAGAGAAAGGCAGTCCACATGCACAAAGACATCTTCGACCAAGTACGCTTGCAGCGACGGCGTGGAACATGGACGGACGGAAGTCAACCTGCGTCATTTGTCGGTTAATACAACCGCATAGCCTCGTCATTGAACCAAACCAAAGCAGGGTACAGGGTCGAAAGCCCGAAGGGGCAACGACCTGAGATCAATAGAATAATACAGACAAGCGTCCAGTAGATTCAAATCCTCCAGCAACATAGTAAGTAGGTCAGAACAGTACGCTCCCCGCTAAAGCGGAAATAAAGAGGCGCCGAGTCCTATCGATATCAACGCAAGCGGCAAAGCTTCAGTCACGGTTTTTAACGAACGAGCTAGCCTAGATCAGAACTGGGCGCCTATTGTGGTAATTGAAGAAAAGTGGCTAGTTTCCCGCAGATGAACATGACAGGTTCTCTTTCCCGTTCCAAATATGCTTGCAAGTTACGCCACATGATAAAGGGCTTCGGGCCCTTGTAATGCAAGTTTGCACCACGTCGGGACTTGGCACAGATCCGGCGAACAACGGCCTCTTAATAACCCGATCACGGAGATTCCTTGGTTTTCCCCCGACCCATGCTTACTTTTTTCCCTCCTGCGTTTGTGGTTCATATGATTGCGTCTCTTACCTCGCTACAATGCTGACCAACCGAAGTCTGTTGTTGTCAGTAGCACACGGAATCCTTGCGTTTGGCTGCTTTCCGGTGTCCAGGCCCGGCAGCGTTCACACCCTAGTTGTCCATATAGGCTACTTATATGTGCACTCATGCACATCACCCCATTGTCTTTTCAAAGGTTCTGCCATTGGGACTTATTGCACTTACTAGTAAAAGCAAAACGGCATGAACTAAACCTTGGCTGCTCTCTTTGAAGGCAACTCCGACTTACACATTGATCTTTTCATTCCCGCACCGACTCGGTCTTCTCCATTGTCCTCCAGGCTCGATGTATCGTTTTGCGTAATTATTAAAACCGAACAGAAATAACAGACATTATTACTTCTAACTGCTCATACAGTCGCTTCACGTCGATCATTTCCGGATGTGTCCGACATCTCCTGCAACACAGTCTCCAATCTCTCGCACAATTTCTCTAGCAACCAAACTGTCTCCGACGTACCACTAAACAGCGGTCCGTTATCGCTCAACCATAAAAACGACCATTCATCCGCTTTGCCATCACCATCTACCTGCAATCGTCGTTGCCCCTTCTCGGCTCTCGCCTCTAATGCATGTGGCGTACTCTCCCCAGCATGTTCATCACCCAAGAGTGCGAGCCACTCAACCCAATCCTCCCAATCATAATGCTTTTTCTGGCCCACATCGCGAGAAAGTCGGGCGATCTCGCGACCGAGACGCCTGCAAAGCTCGTCGCGTGCATTCTCTTCCACGCGCCGGCATTCCATGTCATGTGTTTCATCGGTATGATGGGAACACGGTTCCGTCGTGGAAATATCTGGAAGGAATGTCTTCTCAATGACCATCGCACCCTTCTTGACCCAGGTTACTATGATTGTGTCTTCCATATTGGAGATCAGGATCGTCACGGTCGGCACAGCCATAAGCGTCCATACGACAAAGAACGGCTTCCCCGCGTTCGACCGGGGATAGTAGTCTCCGTATCCAATGGTCAGCAAGGTCGTATATGAAAAATACAATGACTCGAAAAACGTCCAATGTTGGTAGTTATGCTATACCAAGTTTTATGATGAGGAATTTCACTAGAACCGACTCGCTCGTTCGTGAACATACCTCTGAATACCAGAATGCGAGGGAGCCCATAAACCACAGAAACAAGGAAGCGAAAAGAGAGCTGGCGAATGCAAAGTAGCGTCTGAAACGGTCAGCGCGCATTTGAATGCGGCGCATGGTGTCAAACTCATGCTTTTTCCGTTCTAGGAAAGAGAGGCCGGAGAGCTGAACATCCTTCACCCACTTTCGTCGCTGACGTTCGAGGCCCCTCCGAACGACTCGTATTTTCCCGCGCTCCAGAACTAAAGTGCGAATACTGCTGATGATAAGCCCGACCATGATAATACCGACTACGGCATATGGCATAAGAAGGGCTTTCCCAAGTGTCGTGGTAAGGGGAAAATCAGTTCCTACGCTGATCTCTCAAGATACATCGTACTGAAATCGGCGTTCACTGGCAACTCACCGATTCCAATAGTCAGGAGGGTATATAGCGCCCAGTACAGACCGTCATTGAAGTTCCAACCCTGCACGGCAGCGAATATACCGGCGCCGAGGGATAAATACAGGATCAGCGACATCGTCTGCAGCATCAGCGTACGCTGCGGGAGGGTAAGAATGTCGAAGGAACGTGCGTACGCCCTCACAACATATGCCCCCAGGATGTGAAGGACAAGGAGAGTAGAAATGACGAAGTAGATAACACAAGATATGATCCCGTAGTACCACGATTGGGAAAAGGCGTAGCCCACCCAGGGATGAAACATGAGTTGCGATCGAGCGAGGCACAGAGGAACGAGTAGGAAGAAAAACGAGATATACCTTTCGGTCATGTGAACTTGCAATTGGAGGGGCACTGTTATGGTGCAAAGAAGTTATGCTTACCAACAAAAAATCGTCAATGGCATTGCGATGCGGTATGGCACCCGTCGACCAAAGTTCAAAAGAAGTAAGACGTTGGCAATGACGGCGAAAACGAGGGAAATGGACTTCAGCACCACTAGCCTTACATGCAATGACACGTCATGATGCACCTTCTAAATAAATAAAAGCAACCATCTTACCAAGTGGGATCACTGACGCGTGTACCTTTCGTATCGAGTTCACCAGGTGGTATTTTGACGCGCCATGTTTGTGCCACTGCACATACAGAGAAAAGATTAGCGATGGGCCCGAAAGTTCCCGCTATGAGTGGAAAGACCGTTGACGCGAACCACCAACGAGCCGAACTGTCGCAAGGTGATGTACAAATGACAAAATATCCATTAGGGTGAATAGTACCTTCGGTGCATCTGGGCCATCGACATTTCGTGTTCATCCACTTTCGAAACACCATTGAGTCCACCGTTAGGTTGTGTTGAATTCGAAGCGTGAGCACGCGAGCTGACGCGGTTCTGCATTTCTTGAAGATGGGTTGTAGTTTCGTTAGCCGGTCCTTCCAAACTGCTAGATGATCATGACAATGAATGTGTTGATTTCCTGTAGAATGTTTGCACAAGGGGGATCCACGTCAAACCCAGGGACAAGGCGCCCGGGCTAATGAATCAACAAATGATTGAAGCCAAGCTCTCCAGATGTGTACCAGCCTGTAAATGCAGTCAAACCGAAGTCTCTTCAATATGCAACATTAGAGCGATTTTGCGTTAAAATTGGGTGGCGTATCCGTGAGCGTGGACGTCAAGGAACACCTCACGTGCACGCTTTAAATACACGGTGACGTAGCAAGTAATTGAGACTCCGTGATCGGCGCAGTTAAATACCGATCACGCCGTCCATTTATGGGACAGCACAGAGTTCTAGGCGTTCCAGAAATGGAACTACTGTTTACGGCAGCTTTTATATAAGATGCCCAGCCAAAAAAGAAACGAATATTCAATCTCAGGTATTGGTCCGCCTAGAAAACGCTGAAAAGTCCCAACTTCGTCAACATAACAAAATAAAGCGATACAACATATGTGAGCACGATATATTATTGTTAGTACATCAGGGAAGAGATGAGATGCTCTACCTACCCGCTTAGGCAACAAATGGACAACAACGATAAATATACAGGTTGAGAGAATAGGCGATGCGAGAAATCCAATGTGAGCTATTCAAGGTCCGGACATACTCCGCTGTGTTGCAAGGATTGCCGCGTCAAGTGTACAATCAAATATCGTACAAGCGCGTGTACACGTCCTGAGTGTTGTCTTCCCAGCTGCGTGTATGTTTTCGTGACTAGAAAAGTTAGGCGTTACACAAAGCCAAAGAGAGATACTGAGTGGACTGCTCACACTCGGCATCTGTTGTTGGGGTGCTGCTGCTGCATGATTTGAGTACATTAGGGGACCATTTGTCGGCGCCGACTGCCACATGTTATTTGTGTTTTCGGGAGGGTTGACGCGGATATGCTGGCTACGTAGTGCCACTTCCGATAGGCTTTGCAGAGCATCGGCGTGGTAGCGTGTAGGATCTTGCCTACTGTCTTCGTCTTCTTCCGGAGACTGGCGCGAATTCGACACTTTATTAGGTAGTCATATTAGTCCATCATTATCTCAGGCAGCTCGAAAGGCACATACCAGCCATTGATACGTGGTTTTTACTGATCAACAGAGCGACAAGGTCGTCTCTCCGTTTCTCCGCAGCCGCCACCGTCTGTCGAGCCTGTTGTTCAGCCTCCAGACATGCTGTATACCGTAGGAATGCTTCATGTGTCTCCTGTTGTGCACGCTGAAGAGCGCTTCGAGCAGCTAGAAGCTCGTGTTCTATAACTCGTTTCATCAGACATGCAGTTGAGTGCGCGGTCACGAGGATGAAATATACTTGAAGTGCTCGCCTCCTGCGAAACCAGCTGAGTGTTATTGAGAGTCGGAGAAATCGAATTTCGTTGGGCTATATAGGTGTAAACATTAGAACGACATCCGCCCACGCTCGTTGGGAGATATAACCAACACGCACCGATGATAGATTGAGACATCACTGCGTCTGTGGAATCAGGGGACGTGGACTCAATGGATTGCCGGCTCATTTGATTCTCGGCATTGAAAATAGGGTTCCTGAGGCGGGGATTGTGAGGAACACCCCTTGTTTGCCGCTCCATAAACTTGCGTAGGAAGGTGAGCTGGAAGGGAAACCGTGCTGATCAGTCATTGACATAACACACCGACTCGGACCTTGCATACAAACTCACTTCGAGATCGTCACCCATGATATAAGGCGGGCCCGTGATATCGCCCTTCTGCATCAATAACTCGAGGTGGCTCATTGTCTTATCCTTGAGCTGTTGCAGCCACTCGTGCAGCTCCATGTGGTCCTGGTCCGCACGCGCATCGTAATCCTGCCGTCGTCGCGCCTTGCGCCAGTACGACTTCGTCAGCTTCAGCGCACGGTTGACCTCGTTGTCAAGAGTGCGATACCAGAGGCTAGCCTGGCGGTTCAGCTTCACGGACAACACACCAGGCTGGACGCGTAGCTGGAGCACGCAGCGACCTTCGACGTCTGATGGGCCGAGGACACCTTTTTGCCCTTGATTACCGCGTGTGGCACCGCGCGAGACGTTGCCCAGTTCAGGCCAGGGAAGATCATCGACCACGGCCGCTGACTGGTGTGGGGAGGCCATCAGTAAATAGGGTGTGTTTCCGTTCCACAGTGCGTTTGTCGGTATGTCGAATGTCGAAATCCCAACCTCCAATCCAGGCAAGGATCAAGTAGAGTAATGAGAAACAACAACAGCCCGCAACAGCAAATCGCGCGTGTCAACTTGTTGAAAAGACGATCCTGTTCTCGTGGCTCAGCAGCGATGACGGGAAGACAAGATGGAAAGGTGCCAGGTGTGGAACAGGCTAGACAGCCATATAAACGCAAATGGTCGCGGGGCCTGTAAAGACTTTCTATTCTGAATTCCGAGCGAAGCCAAAGAATCGGGGGGCATGATGTATGATGGTGTATGTATATCCCAGTGGATGAATGCCGGTTCGCGGGGGCCACGGCCGCCAAGCCCCATTTGGAGTAAAGGTACAGATAACTTACATTTCCCATTGTTAGCAGTTCCATCCAAGCTGCGGCAATTCAAGTTCAAACTACCGTGGAACAAGTTAGGTCTCATTGTCGATCTGATCATCATGACAGAGGAGGGAGCCACATCAATATGACTTATTGTCGACTTCACAGCAACCCAACACTTCTAGAGATGGATGGCGGAGACCGAAGCCTCAACCAAGTGTTGCAAGCGACTGACTGGACCTGACTGGCGGGGAAGAACAGCAGCATACCAGACTCTGTAGGCTCTTGAAAGCTTGATCGAGGCAAGGGACGTCCGAGGTCCCGTGCAGGGTCGTGCACGCAAAGCATGCTGTCGATGAGTGAACATATGCACAGTGCTGATCCTCACTGATAACTTCAGGATAACTGATCGGATTTGCATGCTTGTATCTCCGCGTCGGCCCGCGACAACAAAACGGCAAAATTATTACAAAAAAATGATGCCTTGTTGCTGCCGCACGACGCGCGCCCCGCAGACCGTCCGGTCTGTCGATCTGAAGAGATGATGCGATTTCTTATACCGTTGGACCTTCGCAGCGCCACATGCGCCCTGCGGGGTTCATCGACATCGCTCGCGACAGGCTTGGTGTAAGACGAGAGCTCCCAAGCCTGGTCCGATGATCACTTACCTCGTTCTCATCCTGATTGGACGATGTCTGTCAAGAACCTAGTCGTGGCCCAACCGCATGGCAGTGCGTTCCTTGAACAATGATTATATGTAACACATGAAGACAAGAGATGACAGATCTCGAAACCATTCATCCGTTACACGGAGAAACTGATACCTTGAGCCAGGGGCGCTGCATCTGAAAAGTTGACTAAACGAGGAAGAACGGCACGTAAGTTCGAGAAAGTGATAATCATGGTCATGGGGTAGCTCACTGGTGCAAGCGCTCCAACGAACATACTGTTTCCAAGCATCGCCTCCACTCTCACGACCCCTACATTTCCGATTCACGATTCAGTCAAGACTCGAGAGGGGGGAGGACAAAGCCCTTTGGAAGAATCTCACCATCCAGTGCTCTGTCGAGATGACGAGATCACAGGCAGGGACACGACAAGACGTCAGTCCACCGGAGACGCTAGACGTTAGTGGAAACGAAGGCAAAAGATCATTGGACTCGCACTTTGTTACCCCCAAAGGCCGCACCAATCTCGGCACCGCTTGTACCAACGTTAACCTGGAGACGAACATCATTCTGCTGTGCCTCAAAACGTGGAGAGAATACAAACGTTAACGATGCCGGTGTCCGACCCGACAGGCCCTATCCACTTCCCTACGTTACGCACGTCGCGTGTCCACAGTGAGGATGATAAGCCCTAAGCACGGCTCTTGAATTGCGAACTATCATGGAGAAAAACGAATTACCTGAGGAACAGCGTTATTCCACAGAATTGCTTGGTCCAGCTCCTCAAAAATCGCCACATTTAGAATTGGTGCAAATACTTCCTCGCGCCATATACGGTCGCTCGCTTCCGTTGTCTTGGGAATGACAATCGCAGGCTGCACAAAATTACCTTTCATATGTCTATAAATTTCGCCTCCAGAAAGAATATTTGCTCCAGTGTTGCGCAAAAATGCAAGCGTGTCCTGGTACTTCTGGACCGCTGCCGCGGTGTGTAACGGGCCGAGCAACGTTACCTCGTCAAGTGGGTCACCAGGTGCCATCGATGCGTACGCCTTTTGAAGCCGCGACAAAAATTCACCAGCAATGTCGCGATGGAGATACAACCGGCGGGTCGATGTGCAGCGTTGTCCGGCCGTGCCGACAGCGCCAAAGAAGACCGCCGGTACCGCAAGCGCAAGGTCAGCGTCAGACATGACGACTGCCGCATTATTGCCACCAAGTTCAAGAATGGATTTGCCGAAGCGTGCCTGCACAGTTTGGCCGACAAGACGGCCGACACGCTCACTGCCGGTAAACGAGACTTTTTTTGCAGATGTTTTGTTGTTAGCAACGACATCACAATTGTTTCCAAGGGAGATTGCCATACCCAGGTCGACATCTGAACTTTCCACCAGCGCCGCGCCGATGTCAGGCCCACCGACCGCGAGCCCTGCAACCGCACCGTTGACACCGTTGGCCTCGAGCACCTTCGCGATAATCTGTGTGACGGCAATGGAGCACAACGGTCTGCAGATGGTGAAAACTAGCAGGAGGGAAAAAAGACGAAAACTTACGTGGTCGACGCCGGCTTCCACAATGTAGCGTTACCCGCCACCAGCGACAGCGCAAGATTCCTGTTTATGATTGATTCACGTGAAAGACACGCAACTCATGTCGGCATACCAGCCATATACTGCAACGGGAAAATTGAAGGCAGATATCACACCACACACTCCGAGGGGATTCGGGACTACCCAGAAACAAGGGACGCACACATTATGAAACCTTCAATGCATTCAATGAAAGAAGCATGCCTACCTTCGAGGATGGAATGGCCTGGCCGCTCTGATGCAACCACACGACCATTCATCATACGCGAAAGGCCGATGGCATAGTCGCACTGATACCGGCGTTCCCTAAAATACTCCCAAATAGTGCATCATGACACTCACGATGTCTACAAATTCTTGCACCTCGCCTTTTCCCTCGGCCTTAATCTTCCCCATTTCAAGAGACACAAGTGCCCCGAGTTCATCACGCTGGGATCATGAAGTCCCTGACAGTATTTCTTTAGACGATACACATACCTTTACGCTGAGGGCCTGCCTGATTTGGCGCAATATCTCTCCACGTACAGGGGCAGGGACCTCTGCGTAAGTGCACTGATCATAGAAAGCTCAAAAGAAACGACGTTAAACACACACTCCGGAATTGGAGAAATGCTTCCCGCGTTTTCGCGATGGCATCGTTAAATTCTTGGATTGTCGGCTACCATATCATTAGCCTGTCAGCGCGGCCCGCGGGATGGAACCTACGGTCGTAACACGAGCGAGTACTTCACCCGTCGTTGGACACGTCGATGTCAAGACCTCGCCTGAGCCGTGCCAATGACCGTCATAGAGACCAGGAAGCTCTTTCGTGGACTCAATCCCGAGAGAAGACAGAATGTTGGTAGCCCTTGTCGATAACGATGCCGTTTGGATCAAAGGCCGAATGTGTCTCGGCGCTTTCGTACGAAGAAGCATTTTCCGGATCCAATGAGCAAGACGCCAGAAGACGACCAAATATAACAAAGTAGATTCGAAGAGACGGGTGTAGATGGTGGTCAAACGACAAGATTGCGCAAACCATGCACGGCAACATCAGGCACATGAGTCACACCTTGACAAGTTGCCGTGTGTCGTATGGCGCGCACCCCGCGGGGAGATATTACAAAAATGCATAGCACGATACGGTCGTCTAAATGTTGTACACATATTAAATAAATTGATCGGCTTGTACCGCGCTTCTACGACGCCTGTTTTCGCTGGAGGCCCTTAGGCAGTTCCTTGACGAACGGCAGGAAATCACGACCTTGCATGTATGGCCGAAGCACCTCAGGAATGACGAGACCCTGAACTATACGTTCAATAACATGATGGTAACGGGACGAACGAGCGAACAATAATTTGAGGGGAAACAAAAGATAGACGCGCACCTCGGGTGTTTGATAGTTTTCTACGATGCAACACAGCGCACGTTCTGTGGCACACATGGTTCCGTTCAACATGTGCACATACTTCTTGCGCGACTGTTCCTTTGTCTTAAGCCCACAGCGAACTTCAAGCCTTCGGCTCTCTGGAAGCGATCGTCAGCCTGGCGGCAACACGAACTACAAGGGAAGGACGTACGATAGTCCGTGCAGTTTGAGCACGAGACAAGCTCCTTGTACGCCTTCTGGAAAGGGAACCATGCCTCCAAATCGCACTTTTGTGCAGCTGCGAGATTCAGCGCGCCAGAAACAATAGCGACGATGCGGTAGCGGATGCCGAGACTCTGGTAAAACGCCTCGCTGTTTCCGATCATGTGGTCAAACATCTCCCAGCTCTTTTCAGGCTCAGTGATGCAGAATTGTTCGACCTTTTCGAACTGATGCACGCGGAAGATCCCCCACATGTCGCGCCCTGCAGATCCCGCCTCCTTGCGGAAGCAAGTCGAGTAGCCCGCATACTTGATCGGCAGCTGTGCTTCTGGGCTCTCAAACCATTCTTCTGAGTGGAATGCAGATATCGGTTGCTCAGATGTCGCGATGAGATATTTTTCATCTTCGGAGGCGATCACCTGCAAGAAATGTCGACACAAGACAAAGGACAGGAAGTAATACATACTTTGTACAGTTCCTCGTCAAACTGGTCCAGCTGTGCAGTCTTGGCCATTTGATCTTTGTTCATGAAGAAGGGTGGCTGTATCTTCTTGTAGTCTCTTTTGCGCAAGAAATCAAGAGCATAGGCGATCAATGCTTGGTTCAGATCCAGGCCGTCATTCGTCAGGTAGTAGCCACGATGTCCAGCAACCTTGGCGCCTGATCATCTGACCGATGAGTTCGTGTTTAGCTGCAATAATACGCAACCATACCGCGTTCAAGATCCATCGCATCTAGGCGAAGAAGTACTTCGTGGTGTGGTATGATACCAGGACGTGCAGGTGGCTCGTCGGTCTCGGTAGGGAGGTGCCATGTACGAAGGGTGGCATTATCGTCCTGTAGTGACGTTAATATAGGTACGGTAGCCGACACGACCAACGTACTTCTGTCTGACTGACGGGAACGTCCTTCCCTATGATGTTGCCGACCATGCAGGTTTTCTTTTTCAGTGCGGCCTCTAAATCCTTTGCTTCCTGCTTCTTGGCCGCTACCTGCGCGTCCAGCTCCTTTTTTTTGGCAACAAGTTCATCGGCCGACTGTTTTGCCTGCTCTTCGACATGAGAATGAGGGCTAATTATTGGACAGAGCGCATGCCTTCTTTTTCGCGCCGATTTCCTTCTGTATTGCGTTGACCTGCTTGTTCAGATTATTTGCCTCGTAGTCCACTAGCGATACAAGAAACTGATGTCAGCCCGCGATACGCGTAAACAGACACAGCTTTCCCCCACACTTCACCCAATCTGTGTACATCTGAATGATCTTGTCGACAAGCTCGACTGGTTCGCCGCGCTTGCGCTGTGATTCGCGAATCTCCTCAGCATTGCCGCCCTTATTGTCGATAAAGCTGAGTACATCTAACATTGTCAGCCACGATGCCTGTCGATTTGGACTCTAAGGAAGAGAATGTAGATGAGGATGAAGAATTGAAGTCTGGCGACGTCGAACTTCGAAGGATGTTGCTGAAAAGTCGAGTACATAGTTATTGCTGCAGGACAGCGTTGACTCGATCGATGAGTCATCTTGCGTGACGCGACGCGTTTAGATCATGTGATACAGTCGCACACGCACGTGCAGAACAGACTTCGCGTTCCCAACCCCTCGCTTTGCGCTTGACCACGACCGTCATGCTAGCGCTCAATCTTATCCGCCGTATCTCAGGGTCGGTTGTCCCTCGTCTTGACAGGCCATGGCCCGATGATGGTGAGCGGTGATTGTCTTTGTGACGTC
The DNA here is from genome assembly GCA_000934395.1 of Fistulina hepatica ATCC 64428. NCBI lineage: Eukaryota > Fungi > Basidiomycota > Agaricomycetes > Agaricales > Fistulinaceae > Fistulina > Fistulina hepatica. The sequence continues at coordinate 492,950 of KN881721.1, forward strand.
AAGCGTAACTGAAATCCTGGGGAGCCACATCGAACGCCCCATGTATCGGTCGAAAGCGACGCTTGAGTTCGGTGGAGGTCGACGACGCGCGCGTCAATGTCGATGCACGGCCCGAGAAAAGAGCGAAGGATGCTGTCTTAATGGCCGACGCATCCGCGGACACATCACGGGCTACCTCTGAAACTCCTCCCTCTTCGCCTGACTCGCCCGAGATCGCAAAGGGCGTCAAGGAAGTCACAAAGGGCGTCAGCGAGGTTAAAACTGCGGATGAGGCGCTGCTTGCTCCCGCCAACATTCCTTTACCGGAGGAGAAAGCGGGAGAACTCGATGAGGCTGGCCCGTTGCCGTCTCCCGAGCTCAAGGCGATGGCGACTTCTGCTGGAGCCCCGGAGGCCGTTGCCGATGTCGAACATGACGAGGATCGAGAAGCCCTGGATAGTCATGATAAGAAGTCCAAGACGGGGGCCGCCGTGACGGAAAGCAAGATATCTGATGATCAGCAGGAGCAGACAATCGACAAGACAGTAGAAGAGCTGGCTCAATTGGAGGAATCTCTATCTCAGGACGCCGTGATCGTCATTTCTGCTGAGCCCGTTGTCGTCCCCCCAGGTATCGCCGAAGCAGACGACTGATCTGTCACCCCCTTCTATCGAGTCGGACTACCTTCCAGTGGCTTGGCTCACTTCACAAACAGCGCGATATGCAGTCGCCTATGCTTGACTTTATGCATTCCCTTCTCTCTATTTTAACGTGCGTGTGGTCCAACTTGTTTCCATCTAGGGTTCACATGTATTGATTCTTTCCTCGCAGTCAACCGCTCCAAGTCAAAGTCGTTCCTTTTCCCCACTCCTGTTGCTTGTCCCACGCACATATATATTATTTCAATCTCCAATCTTGTCATCTAGTTCTTGTTTATTCATTCGCAAGGCTTGTTATCGTCTTTGTAGTTACTCTTTTGTCTCGCCTCATGTCCCTTCCTCCCAACTTGATAGACGTGCTCTGTACAAGCTGTACCATCTATCTATCGTTATCCGATTACATATATCTGCACCTGCCGTATGTCCATTTTGTTTTCTGCTTTCTATGCACGTATTGCAGTGCGCAGTTTTGCGCAGTGGAAATGATTTTTTGTCAGAGTTGCCGAAAGTCCGTGTAACGCCAACGCCCTTGAAATCGCTGGAAAAGGAAATGACTCTTGAGAATGCTGAACCCGGTTTCGCTTGGTTGGTTTGCCATTCCGCGTTCCCTCTTATTCGTGAGCTCGATACATATTACAGTGCAGCGCAGCTAGCACGCCAGGCTCTCTTTATTCAATAGACTTTCATACTTGTCTGGTTCGCGAACGTCGCGGAAGGTCGTAAAGCAAGCAAGCAAACCGGCACGTTGGCTCTGCACATCCATTTTGTTGATCAAGGCATCAAGCAGCGTTGAGGTCGACGCTAAGTTTCTAGACTGGGTCGCACGGCGCAAGTTGGGGTCTTTTGGCCTGGAAGCGCTATCCTGTTACACTTTTCTTGCTCGAGGTAAGCGGGACGGATTGCCCTTAGTATTATACATGTCGGTTTCGACTCCGACATGACACGTTAGCCCGGGACTGCGCGTAGTTGTGTATTGTCCCCATGGTTCTTTAGCACGTCCAGCGTCGGTTACTTCCCCTTTGGCTATGTCTGATGCAAATCTCACCAGGCATAATTCCACCAAGCTTCGCATACTAGCCATGCCGACAATGCTGCCCACGAACCACACATCCAGCACTGTCGAGGAAAAGACCAAGCGGGCGACTCCTTGGTTTCACCCCGTGTTTCTACCTATCCCCGGCGTTCGTACACGGCACCTGCGGGTTCTTGTGCCCGATTTTTCGCGCTTGCAACAAATGAGTGTGTCCCGCCTCGGCCGACGGAGAAGTCGATTGTTCTTCTTCGTTCTCTGTACGGGCATTGCGTTCGTCTTATTCAGTATCACCAGACATATACGGAATCGACACTGGGCAGACCAATGGCCCACTACCTCGCCAGACGAGCCGTCGACGCTTGTGTTCGCGAGAGAAGACCTCCAGCGCATATGGCAGTGGGAAATAAGTAGTGGCCATTATCCAAGCCGGAGAAGCAGTGCGTTTCTCTTCTTTTCTCGATGTATATTTAGTCGAGATGTGCTCAAAAGGTGCTATAACCAGTTCCAAAGGAAATCGGACTGAAAACGTCCCCGCAAAATCCGGCCATTCCGCCTTCCTCGCGCAAAGTGTCTCCCTCCCGGTACCGCCCTCCGCCGGGTGTATTGGCTAATGCTGACACCGATACCCTGGGCGTAGGACACAAGCGTGTGTATCTGGACATTCAAAGTGTCCCACCAGATGTCGCGTATCCGCCGCGACCTGTGCCGGGCAGCGTTGCTGACATGGATATAATTATGGACCACTGCAATTTTTCGCAGGGCAAGGTGATGACATTTGCATCTCTCGTCGATGCCTCTTGACCCTTCTACAGTACGTCAGGGATTGTCTGGAGATCCTCCGTCTAGGCGGCGGACTTGATAATGGTCATCGGACGCGCCGCGGTGAAATGAAGGACTGGAAATATATCTACGTAGAACAGCTATCAGAAGACTCGATGCTGAAGCCCTTCACCGATACAGTCGAACCCATTCCCATCCATAGGCCTCTGGACACAGGGGACATTGATCCCAATGCTGGACTGGCCAGGAAGAAGGGCGCTACGTGGGAGAAACCTCTGTCCCTACCCCCAACACCAGTCCATCGACCGGCTGCCGCCCTCACTGATTCCTGTGACCCTGAAAACCCAAGGCTGTTCCATATGTTCTGGACTGGACCGTTTACCGACAAGCCTTACCTCGCGCTACTGTCCTTCCTGTTCACGCAAAACACTGGCATCCACCTCGACAAGTTCCCGATCGACTCGCGTGTTTGCCGCCCGCAGTTCTGGCTGTGGATTAATCCCGGTCCTGCTGCATCCGTTGCCAATCCGACTGCCCTCCGGGACATGTTCGAGGAGTTGAAGGCGAACCCGTGGGCTTCGCCGTTCTTGCACCCTCGCTTCAAGGATGTTATTAAATTCAAGCTATGGAACACGACAGAGCAGCTGGACGGCGTTCCTGAGCTGAAGAACGAATGGCGTAAACTGAGCCGGACACTTTTCAACTCGGGTGGCCATATTATTGAGGTGCCCGAGGAAGCTGAGGAGGCAGAGGTCAATAGCACGACTACGAAGAAAAAAGAGAACGAAATGCTGCACCGCTTAGGCACCACATCGTCGTCCACATATGACAGACTTTCTGTTATCCTGTCGGACATGGCGCGTTTCGTGCTTTGCCATCGATTTGGCGGCATCTACCTCGATGCCGACACTATCTTCCTTCGAGATTGGGAGGAGCTCTGGGGCTGGAAAGGCGCGTTTGCTTATCGTTGGTCACGCCTCGAAAAATACAATACGGCTGTTTTGCGCATGCACAAGGGTTCGGCGTTAGGCACGTTCCTCTTTCGCACCGCATTACGGAACGGACTAGATTTTCATCCCATGTCGATCTCTCGGTACACCGCCGACGCGTATACAGAGGGTCTTCTGCTTCGTTTGCCCGACGCCTTATTTGACTCTGCATGGTTGAATACGGAATATTATCAGCGAGATCGGCCGCCGCAACCGTATTTCTACGAGTGAGTGCCTTTCAGGTGTTAATTACTTGCATGAGCTCAAGCCTGGCCAGTTTTGGAGACTTCTTTGACACCCCTACACAAAATAGCGCCGCTCCTCAGGCTCTAGGGTTCGACGGGTTCTTTAAGGGTGCATATTCATATCACTTCCACAACTTTTGGTCAGTGTTCAGAGTGCACGCATCGACCTCTGTAATTATTCTTCTATCTTCTTCCATAACAGGTGGAAACCGTTTGACCCATCGCGCAACTTCCCCGACCTGGGCCCGCGGTTCTACGCCGGCGAGAAAACGGCGCGTCTCGCGCTGAAAAATGCGGACAGCAAGACGGCAGCTGGTACCACTCGTGCAGCGACATCAACCGTAGATGACGATGATGATGTTGATTCAGTGGATATCGACAAGCGCGATCTGGATTGGTCCACGGTAATGAAGCGAACATTTGAGTCGTACATCCGGGGGGAACGTCCAAATCTTTACGGAGAGTGGATACAATGGTAGCCTACACGCGTTTCATAATAGGGCAAATTCGCGGTACCATGTCGGTGGATGAGGCCTTGAGGGGTCAACTACGAATGAGATTGCTATGGCGTCGTGCCGACGCACACATATGTTTGTAAGTAGACGATGTTTGTGATATCGATACGATTACACACGTTCTTTCATTTCACCACGCATTTACGGTAAGAGTGTCACGACTCGCAACAAGGTATTGGAGGTGTCTATATGTATTTAAGTACATCTGGTAAATATAGCTTAGGGTGGACGCGAAATTACCGTGAATGGGCAGTGCAATTGCATGCACTTCGCGGTCTCGTGCCGCGATGTCGACTCCGATCGCGATCGGGCAGCGTTGTCGGCGAGACCTGCAGTCTCCGCGGCTCCAGCTTGCTTGACGACACAGCCCTGATTTCGCGTTCCGTCTGCTTCTCAAAGAATAACGTCCACCATGAACGCAGGTTTTCTCAAGAAATTGAGTGGCCTTGGGTTTGATATACCCACGACAGAGCTCGTAGAGCCTTCGCCCACGAGATTGCCCTAGTTTGTGTTATCCTTCAGTGTGTTTCTGGTTTTTCTTACAGCAATCCGTTTGACAGCGCTACTGGCGACAAACTATACGAGGTAGGGAGGTGCGACGCTGCGAAAGAGTCCTATCTTGGAGAGATCCGCGCCATAATAGGCCAGGAGGTATTTACCATGCCTGGTCTTCCAGAACAGGGCGTGCGACGCGAAACCTACGTCAAATTGGATCCTATAAATATAACAACACTTATGGGATGTTGCGTAGGTATGGCTCGTTGCCTGTATAAAGAGGATGAGCTAGAAGCAGTAAGTGCTTATGCTCGCGTCCTGTCCATATTGCAGTTGATCACGATCCAGGCATTGTGGTTCCTGGAAGAAGTTTCGGTTCTGGAGCGCAATATTTACTACGCTGCACCGAGGCCTTTGTATGGTAGGTCATTAACTTGTTCTGTTGTTCCCCAGAAATAACGATCGCGCAGACTGGGAGCCGCACGGAGTGAATCTACCAGAAATGTCGCGCCAAATTTCGAATGCTATGACGTTTGCTTCTGACATTTTCCTCGCGCTTGGGAACACTGGCGCATCCGTAGACCGTCGCTGGATGGCCAGCTACGAGAGCGGTCACTTTCCACAGGAGCATTTTGATAAGTTGGCGCTCATGAACCAGCGGGGTTCGATGTCCACGATGATGCAATTTCGCCACCCCGACCCGGAGCGATCTCCTGGTCAGAGACTATCACATGCGAGACTGCAGGTGTGGGGATCGTGGCTTCGTCTTCATGTCAAGAGACCGCCCAGTGGCTCCCTCGATCGATTTGGACACACATGTTTTATATGGAAAAGTATGTTACGGCTTTTGGATTTACTAGTGGTGGCACATCTCGTGCTAACTCGATCACTTAGGCCGTCTATTTGTGGCCGGCGGACGCAAGGACTCGCTGGGTCCGTTTTATCGTGACCTCTGGTGTCTTGACCTCCAGCGCCTTGACAGCTGGCGGCGCCTGTCGGACTATCCCCTCCCATTTGGAAAAACTAACATCTGGGTAGGATGGTCCACGATCCCCTACGAGAACAAAGCATGGATGTTCAACGGGCGCCTGGATGTGGACTACTTTGATCTCGTCGAAGAGAGATGGGGCTCTGTACGCACGACATTTGAACCTACCCCTGCAGATCGCAAAGCCGGTCTCACCGAAAAGCGCTTTTACCCCAGTTCGTTTGTGCAGGATGCGGCCGTGCAGATTATCGCTGGTAAGATGTATGTATTCGGTGGGACGCATCGAGAGACGAATCTGGGATGCAACCTTTTCATGGAGCTGGACCTGCGTACGAAGACATGGAGGCGTCTGAGTGGCACTCCCATGACTCCTGCTCAAGCTGAAGACTGTCCTGGACCACGCCGCTCGGCGGCTTGTTGGACAAATAAGGAGCAAGATAAATTCTATCTAATGTTCGGACAATGTGATAGACACGCTGCCCCCAATGAGCCGCAGGCGGGGGAGAAAGAGCATGCGTACAAGGATATGTGGATCTGGCTCATAAGGGAAGAGCGGTGGATCAGAGACCGTCTGTCTGGCAACACGCCTTCCTCCCGCGCTGAGATGGCATACACATACGTGGGTACCTGTTCCTTCCCCTTGATGAAGACGGGTAGTGAATTCGTACAGAATCCCAAGTTGGATCGCGCAATCATATTCTCGGGCTACAACTGCGAACTTCCCACATTCGTGCAGGGCATGGCTGCTCCATTCAACTTCACTTATTACTCAGACACCTTTATCTACGGTCATTATCCTGTCGAAAGGCAGGCGGAACTGGGTCCACCGACGATGCCCAAGTGGAAGCAAGTTCTGACGTTTGGCTTCCCTACCTACCGTTGCCAGGCTCAGCTGGTGTCAGACCCGGATACAGGCAAAACTTATATGTGGGGCGGGTTCACTAACAGCGACTACGTGCCCGTGCGGGCGGGTCTTGTCACGCGAAGCTTCAGTGATCTCTGGCAGCTGCGCATCGACGAACCCGGCGGGTGTTTCGAAGGCATTGACTTGGAAGAGGAGGTGCGCACTGCCAGAGCTGGACCCTGGCAGCGATGCTTTGCCTGCGGCGCTGCCGGACGTTGCAAAAAATGCGGAGGTGAGTCGCGAGAAAAATCTCAAACGTCGGAACCTTCTCTCTGAGTCGCATCACTTACAGGTACATGCAATGGCCGTGTTTACTTCTGTGGACCTGTATGTTTGAAAGAAGGCTGGAAAGAACACAAGCAAATGCACAAGTGTCGGAAGAACGCTTGAACATGAATGGTACATTCTCTCAAATACTTTTCAGAGTAGACCAAGACGCGTTGGGCGCCGGCTGCTGTTCTTAGTGCCACCGTTCTTTTTTCTGTTTCGTAAAAGCTCAGTCCTTCTCCAATCATGGATGTCGTGGTTGATACCCTGAGGAATAACGCGTCAAGTTGGCTGCCACGGAGAGGTGGCTCATGACACAAGACTAGCCTGTGGGGAATGTCCACGCTCGGCGTTGCCTGGCGACATACAACCGCACACGTACATACAATGTTAACTTCATGATCAGACGTACGCGTTACCGATATAAGGTCAACGGACCTCTGCAATACAGACTATCGGAAGTCTAAACCGATTAACGAGTATAGCAAACACATTCACAAACACATTCATGGAAGGTATCCAACAGATATATGTGAGAAAACGAAAGAAGAAAGAGGTATCACTAATAATATAAACAGAAGACGATGCTGCGGTGGCCAGGTAGATCCGACAAAAGCACGATAATGAAGCACAACCCGATGAGGGCCCATGTATGTACAACAATAGTAGTAGTAGAGCTCTCCTCTTCTCCTGTATAGATTCTGGCACGGCACCCCAACTTCCAGAACAGCATAAAATCAATCTTCGTATCAAGTCCCAACACGGCTATGAGCGGCTGGGGCTAAACAACATCGTCTTTACGGCCCGGCGGGTCATAGATAGGATCGTACATGGCCGGTTGGCTGCCGGAAGCAGGTGACCGGCGATAACCCTCCCCCAACGACTGCGGCTCCCCACTGGCATAGGAAGGCGCATCGACCCTATATGTGCTACTTTCGTTGTTCCCGTATGTATAGGGAGCAAGACGGATGTCCTCGTCGTAGCTCGCGCGAAGCGGAGGACTGACAGTGGAGTACTCACCCTCACGGCTGTTCGAGGACCGCTTGTGCAACGAAGAGTCGGTGAGCCCAAACGCCTCCGCGAAGTTCGGGCGGCCAGTCAGGTTGCGACGCCCGTGACCGTTCATCTCCAGTCTTCCACGGAAAGAGTCGATGTAGAATTTCATTGAGCCGGCAATCTCCAATATGAAATCCGCTTTGAAAGAACGTTCAGTTACATGGGAAAACATAAAAGACGTCATGGAATCCTACAATAGTTGATGCTGTGGAAATGGTGTTGTTGAATTACTTCTATCTTTTGTTGGAAAGAAAAATGACTCACGAATCTAGAAGGGGTCGCCCTATACCAGTGGGGCGGGCGCCTTCGATGGTATACGGCTTGCTGGGATAAGCCCACCTGCAAAAGAATCAGACAGCTCGTTTTTAACCCTTAGCACAGAAATATACCGACCACATCGCGATGGCGAAAAAGACCATCTCGATACATATAGTCAAGGCATTTAATCCGTCAGCTATATTGGCCTCAGACCAGTACTTCGTTGCTTAACACATCCATTGGTCACACTGTGAAGATCCCTACAAACTGCACTTACCGTGAATGACGCGGCCCTCCAGGGCGTCAAACTAGTAACCAAGTTGAGCGGAGGAATGGCTGAGACAAGAGAAAACGTACGACAAACGATTGATAGAACGTGAAAAACACAATTAACTTGATCGTCAAGAATTTAGGCAATGGTCGGTGCACGGCAATCTCCTCTTTCGTGAGGCCATAGAAGACAAATAAACCGTACAAGGCGACACTAGCAGTATAATGTGAGAAACCATAGTTAACGAGGCAGAGAAATGTACCTGATACTGATGAAATCAACGATTTCGAGATAGACGCTTGCGTATTTGAAATCCCAGCCAGCTGTTTCGCATAGGACGCCTAACTTCTCGCAGATGATGCCCGCAATCGATACGACTTGTTATAACTCAGTTTCGAAAGCCACAAGAAACAAGGGAAAGAGGACATACGCGGCCGGAAAATCACGTATTGAAGGACAGACCACTGTGTCCCACACTCAGTGACAGATTCCTTGAAGGAATTCCATTCCCCACCTTAATCGTGTACATGAAATATGGCTGTGCGCCATGAGCATTTGTGCGATGAGATTATGCGAAAAAGAAAACGTGCCTTTGTTGGCCGATATCTCCAGCAGCAGAACTAAATAAACGACGTCAACCAACATACTGTAGGAAAGGGATAACATACAGGGATAGGTAGTTTCCTCTTATCTTTGCGAGCGATGGCGTTGTCGGCATTGTGGTCGACAGCTGTTGCAGCGACGTATTCGATTATAAGTAATCTATGATATGTCAGAACAAGCAAACCCCTCATGAGGGTTAGACGAACAAGAATGCACTGAGAGTGATTGCCTAAACAGGACATGAGACACAGCCAAAGCGTCCGTAAATATGTCTACGCACCTCGTAGGCTGTTGAGAAAAAAATACAAATGAACAACATCGCCGACAGCGTTGATGAATTCCGGACGTACCGACTTCGATAAAAGAACTAGAGTGACGCATTATTTCTACGCGAAGAGAAGACACGGCACTAGACGTACTAATAGGTGTAACTCCTGAAGAATCGATACGAGAAGAAGGATATGACGGCGTAGACAGGGGGCATGTACAATATTCGGATGCTGGACACAAAGATTTGTCTTCTCAACAATGCAGCAGGGATGGAAAACACACATTTGTCGCTGCTCTGCACGGTTGGTATAGTGACTGTATCCGCAGTATCAGACCCAGCGTGCGACTATGGTGCAGCAAGTACAATGGAACGCACCGCGCGTGGTTCAAAACGGGGAAGATCGTGAGGATAACGGTCTGCATCGAATGAACCGCACAACATTCAGCCGACGAGCACAGACGGTGACGGAGAGTGAACGCACGAGGAGGGCACAGCCGCCTGCGATAGCCCAGCCTATTCTGTGAGCGTCCCAGTCTATGCCATCGGAACTCCAGAAATCGGTCTGGTCGATGGCAGCCTCATTCTCAGATGGACAAGTCGTCGAGTTGACCATGCTAACGTCCGAGTTGTCGAGTGTCGCTTCGTTGGCGACGGTGTCTGTCAACGGGTTCAACAGAGTTTGCAGCACTGAAAGGGTTGGATATATGTGCGCTAATCGACGGGGACGATGATGAGAAAACCAGGCGACGTCGTGAAAATTATACAAAGAATACAGGCTGTGATAAGAGGGAAGGAAGAAATTGTAATGCCTTGTCCCCGACACCTTCAACACAGGTTTTGATCGCCATCGCGCAGTCATTCCAGATGCTGTGTTGCCACGGCTCATCCTTGCTTCCCGGCACGACTCTCAACGATTTTTCCACCTTTTCAATAATACCGGAGACATTGGACACCACCACCACCGTGGCCACCGATCTTGTTATAACCTTGGTGTCAGTCATATTTGCCTATTTCGGAAGTTCTCGCTCGATCTACTGTCTTGAAGAGTCTAATTGGAGGACTCGGCACGCATCGCGAGAGAAGCATTATAAGCAAAATAATATCACAAATCCTATTCGAAGTTCTCTACTCCATATCAGTGGAAAGAGAACAAGATATTGGACGAAAATCGACAACAACGCGAGTTCCCAATATCTCGTGCGCCACACGCAAATCCTTGCGCCCTCACGCAAAGCACATGACCTCCAAATAATGGACGTGCGAATCCAAGCCATTGCTCTGTCGACGAGTTAAAAGACGAACACTCAATAAGTGTGTACACACCTTCAGTCCAATGATCCTCCGGTCGTCCAAAAGTACACCGTCAAATTTGTGAAGTGTGGCCGATCGACTGCACAAGTAGGGCAGCTCTGAAGTAACGGGTTCCTCAAAGACGTCAATTCTGTCCTGCGCCTCCAACGTCTCTGGCTCGTCAACCAGCGTGAATATGTCCCGCGACATGTCGTGCACGCCGGGGAACAGCGAACCGTGGCGGAAGCGACGCACATTGTACGGGTTGAAATCGCAGATACACACCGCCGCATCGGAATCCTCGTCATTCGACTCAGGCACACAAATCAGGCGCTGACCAGCCGTCGTCGTTATCCAGCGTGTGTTGATGTTGTCCATCGCGAACCAGCGGCAGATAGGTGGGCCCCACTCCGTCCATGCGAGTGTCGTGTCCGGTGAGAGGCGGGGTACGAGATCCATCAGACTGTTGCGGTGGACGACGAGACTGAGCGCATGCGATCCGTGGTCCCCGCGCATGGACACGAAGTGGAAATTGAGGATTAGTATGGCCGTCTCCGGCCGTGGTGCGAACAGGTCAGGTGAATGGCTCCACGCGCCAGCGCGCATGGGGTTTGGCTCTCCGCGACATGAGAGGAGGAAAATGCGCACTTCGGGACGTAGCGTCGGCAGTTGCAGCGCTCCAATGCATACTGGCGTTTCCGGCTCGAGAGACCAGTACTCAAACGTCTCGTTGTCTTTGTTGGGAAGGAAAACCATGTTCTCCGTCAGAAAGCAGAAGCTCGAGTATGTGCCGTGCAAGGCCTCAATGCCGAGCCGGCGCGTGCCTTTTCGCCAGTTGTAAACGTAGAATTCGTCCGATGGCGAGGGCCCGTTTGCAGGCGTGTAATGCAATATCAGGACCAGGCTATCGCCGATAATCTCGATGCTCAAATATGGGGGGAACCATCCACCCCGAAGCGACGATACGGGAATATAGGCATCCTTAGCTTCTGGATGCGGCAGCCCGGTGGAATACTGAATGAGAGAAATCCCGATTTGAGGAGCCGGGTCGACCGCGTTTGCGTTGCTTATTGAAAGAGATAAGGACGTCAGTCACTTCCGGCTCTTGGATATAGACAAAGAGACACACAAGACGACGGCTGCGAGCAAATCATTCTCACAGATGGAAAGTCCGAAATCGATTATATGGAATCCGACGTCGACGTCATGCCACCGTGGCTCGTCGGTTGGTGTAGAGGGAAGTGTGAGAGCCTTGATTCTTGTCCGTGACGTAGTCCCAAGCATATACCTGCCTGCAGACAGCTCGTAGAGTCCACAAGGCCGAAACGTCACGGGTATAGACATCGAGAAGGAGGGGGATACATTGATTAAGGATGATTCGAGCTTGCGGAGGGCATGCAGCCGTTCGAGCACAGAGACGTGCCTCTCTGATGCGCATGGATTGTCTTCGTAGCCAGCAAGTTCCTTTGCGATTCTGTATTGCAGCGTTGCAGTTCCAGAAATCAGTTGGCAGAAAGAAGAGCTTGTGCGTTGGAGAATGAGAATGTCTAGTTCAGGCAAAAAAAACAAGATCCTGAGAATCATCTCCGGTGGGAGGTCTGCAAGTCCAACAGCCATCTCAATTTCCTCAGATAAACTTGGCTTTAACAAAAGTGTAAGTAGGTAACAAGAAGCAGTTGCGTCGAGTTGAACTTGGGATGAGATGTAATTGAACTGATGGATTGATCGGCCATCATAATGATCGGCGGGAGTTTGTTGTCTTTTTCTCGCTTTTTAGACGAGCGACGTATCTTTATCTGACTGGCTGCAGCGCTCTTGTTGTCTGCGTCCACAACAGAACGACGCTGGACAGGCGTCGCCTTGCATTCGGCGCGCCATCAGTAAGTTCAGTGCCTGGCTTATCCGAAGTTGCACCAAATTAGCAGGACACGTGAACGAGTGAACGACTTTTGTGAATGACCACGAACCCTTGAACGACTTTTCACGCCTTGATGAGATATGCAACAATGACAACAGGTGAGGGCGAGAACCTGGCGCACAACAGGTACACCGCTGACCGCGATGGCAGAGAATTGGGACGACGACTTCGAATTCGCGCAGAAAAAGAACGAAGACACGCGTGCGATTCACCGCGACAAGGTCCCCGAAGAGAACTGGGATGACGACTTTATCACCGAGCACGATGATATCGGCCCATCTCACGACCCACTCCCCCACTCCCCCAAGCGTGGACGCACACATGATTCCGACGATGAAGACGACGACTTCCACGACTCAGAAGAAGACAAGACCCTCACAGCTCGCACCCGGCATCGATTTGGACCTGCACTCGCGCCTTTTCCACGTTCTCCTACCACGTCCGTATTTTCCGTGCCACCCCCTTCCATCTTTTCGTCCGACTCTTCTACCGCCCACATACTCCGTCCTTCTGTCTCTCGCACGTCAGCGAATGGCGTAATATATCAGCCCCCGCTTCCACAACGTGAACGTCGCCGCCTACGTAAGAAGAGTCGTCCCGGCCCTGCGCCCCCCATTGGCGATCTGTCTGAACACGATGTGGAGTCCGACGACGTCTTTATGGACCCTGGTCCTTCAACGCCTCCGCGCTCATCACCGTCTGTGGCTGTGCCTGCGACACCGTCGAGCCCAAGCAGTAGCTTAGGTTCGCCGCCTCCATCAGCCGGTTTGCTCAATCGCATCAGCAGTGTCAAGCGTAAATGGGGCGTGCGAAAGAAGCGCGCAAGCACGGCGCCAAGCGAAGTGGTCATTGACCAGGGCAACAATCACGATCTGACGGACAATGAGCAGACTCCGCGACCTCAAACCGCAACATCGATGAACATCATGCTAGACAACGCTCCGTCAATGCCCTTCGCAGCTGTTTACGCGCACCTGAACCCAAGTGACGCGTCCCTGCCTTCACCTGCCCCGTCGCCGACACCCGGTATGAAGCTCACTAAGCGCAAGAGCCTTGGCTTTGTGCCCATACGCAGGTCGACGCGTCCCATCAATACTGTGCAGATATCCTCGTCCCCGTCCTCCCATGGTCACAGCGACGCGTCTGCTTCTGCAACCTCTCCCCAAGAAAATTTGCGTAGCTCGTCGGGTTTCATTCGTCGCATTTCTTTTACTAGTTCTTCGAAACACAAGCGTGCTAAGAGCGGTGGCGGCGAAATTCCGACAAGTGTCAGTGTCGCTGCCCCTGTTGACTTGACAGTCGACGTTCCGATGGCCAACAACCGTTTGTCGATGTCGCCGCTACCACCTTTCTCAGCGCATCGTTTTAGTGTCAAGCCCATGCCTGCTTCACTCGGACGGTCGTCACCGTTGACGCATAACTCCGGTCTTTCCATCAATACCGGTGCTCTCGCCTCTACGCCCCATATCATTGGCGGATCTGCGACGTCAACACCAGTCACTACCTTACGTCGAAGTTCTTTTGGCGATCTCAGGAAGGGTGCCGGCGCCATTGGTAGGTGTTACTCTGATTACTTGATATTTAATCATTTCAACTTCTTGCATATTTTCAGGTGAGCTGAAAATTCCTGCAAGAATATCTCAAGCCCAGCAAGGTCTCAAGAGGGACTTGGGGTTTGTACGTGAGTTTGCTGGGAACATCACTGGTACGTTGTCCTCAATACAGTAATTGCCACGTGATCTAATCCTAATGGTGCAGATTTGAAGGAACTCAGAGATACGCACAACGTGCTATCATCCCGAATGCAAAGTATCCTGGACGAAATGCATGCAACGCAGCAACATCTCATCAGAATTTCGTCCAGAGGTTCGCGTCAACACACTACTCCTTCGCCTTCCCATTCGCTCGCAGCATCGCATGCATCCAGACCGACGTCTTCACATTCCAGCACCGCTCCGCATACTCCCAGTAAGGCCAGGCATAAGTTGCGCTCGCCCTTCAAGAAGAGTCGGAGGTGTAGCCGCTCTCGTACGGCTTCGAGTCGTGACTCAATCGGTAGTATGAAAGAGGTGCAAGAGACGCCGAAGCGCCGCACCGAGCACGCTCCTGGCACAGACGAGCTGCCACCGCCGCCGATTCCGACTAGCGTTCCCCCAGTTTCCGCTGTGACACAGTCGTCCTCTTCTTCAAATCCCAGTCACAGTTCGTTGCAACTCGCTGCTGGTGCTGACAGGCCCCAGACGCCTGGCAGTGTTGAGTACAAACACCTGGCGGGCCGGTTTTACACGATCAACGCGAAATACAAGCTTGCCTGGGAATGTGCCGACCTGTTAATCGAGATTGGTAGCGGTTCGAGCGAAGTTTCGTCTCCACCAGATACGGCTGATGACAATGCAATGGAGAAGAGTATCAGCGCACCGGTGATGCCGATATCTCCAGGACTCCCGCCGCCACGCGGCCGGGCAGTCACACTCACTAGTTCAGCCGAAGAGGCGTCCGCAGTTACCTCCGGTAAAGCTTCGACGGTGGGTCGCAGCGGTGGTGAGCTGAGTCAGCGACAACTGTCTTTGCTCAGAGAGATGTTGGGCTCCCCTCCGGGCTCGACAGCTCCGACTTTGCAGCGGCCGCACCAAGAGGTTCCTGGGCTCAACAAAGACTGGAACTGGGATAACTATGCGATCCCGGATGCTGTCAATGCCAGCTCGAGCACCCTACCACCGTCAGAGGATGGCGAGGGCGCAAAGAAGCGCAGGCCCAGTCGGAACCATAAGGGCATGGCCGGCCTGCGGGACATGCTTCGTGCGTTGCGGCGCTCGTATTGGGACCGCGACCATCTCCAATCACATCAGGTTGATCAAACGCACAGTTCGAGCTCGCTCAGCACGTCGTCGTCGTCTTCGCACCCGCACGGTCAGCCGCATGCGCATGTTCAGAGGCAGAAAAACGCCCTTGGTCTGCCTCTTCCGGCGCCTCCTGTAGCTGGGCGGCGGCGAGCAAAAACGAGCTCGGGACCACAGGACACTACAAAGTCTCGCTCCGACACGCCAGGGTTTTTCTACATGCGGTCGACCGTCAATAACAGTAGCGTGGCCTTGGGAAAGGCGTCGCCCCGCCGGCCGTCTCTTGCATCGATTTTTCGTCTAGGAAAGAGCCACAGCAACTCCAGTCCGGGTTCCGCGCATCATTCCGATTCGGGTAGCAAGAACGGGGGGGCAGTAGACACGACAGGAGATGACGAGGATGAGGACTGGGATCGGATGGAGCTGGATGAGGAATTGCATTCGCCGACCAACGCAGGTGGTGTAGCGGGGAATCTCGAGACCGTCAGAGGCGGGAAGGAGGCAAAGCGGGGACATTCGCCGTACACTCAGTTAGCTTCGCGGCCCATGACACCAAGGACAACAGGGCGTAGTGTCAGCGCGAGCGGATCATATGGCCAGGCCAGCGCATCGTCCTTATCATTGTGGATTGGGGAGCGGCCGAACAGGCTATCGAACGTCGAAGAGGACCATCAGACGCCGGCGGAGGCACAATTTCCGGTAGGAAAGAGTCCTTCGAAAACGCGGCGGGTATCACGTTTGATCGAAGGAGATGTCAATGGGGCGCCGTCGGCGTTGATGAACCGCGTAAAATCTGGATCCGTCCGGTCCATGCCCCCGCAGTACAGCAGCGTGTTGTCAACGTCGGTCTCCGGCCCCGCCGCTTTGTCGTCGGCATACCCGCAGCTCGCCCTGACCCCCGAGAACATCAAGCCGCTGCTTGACAACGCAAAGGAAGTCCGTGCGCAACTTGGGGAATGTTGTCAGGGAATTCGGGATCTACTGAGTTCTGTTAATGTCGGCGTTGCGATCTAAAAATTTTTGCACTCGAATTTTGGCCCGGTTTGGTCGTCTCTTGCATTTCCGTCGCTCTGTGTGCTGCCTGTCTTTCGTGTGTTTTGCATATCGTTACTGTGTCTTGTCGTGTCGTTGTTGTCCATCCTTGTACGTCGTTCCATTGATATACCTTTTTTTTCTCCATTGTTCATCTGTAGTGCTTTTGGATTTCACTCATTTCTCGACTTGTGGAACGGGCTAGCCGATCTGCACATGTATATCCTACATTGTCATGGTAAATAGCACAACTGATATCAAATGCAATCCTTTCATTTTTGAAAATGTTCTGACTTGGTCTGAATGGTCTTCAATGTGTGCGTTGTGTTGGACCTTTATGTCACGTTGATCTCCTATTTGTGCAAATTTGTATAAACGCCGATCATGATCAAGGACTTCAACCACAAAAGGCTATTTGCCTCCTTTCCATACGCGGTCACGTCTTCTGGACTCGCTGACTTGCCGAACTCGTTACTTGACCTTCTTCACTCATCACCAGCACTGTTGGTAGCAATGGCCAGCGGAAGAGCGCCATTTACACGGGACGACGATATCTTGTTGACAAAATACATTGCTGTTTACCAGCCCAAAGTCGAAGGTCGCAGTGGCAACGAGCTGTACAAGCGCTTGGTGGAAAATGTGGGGTTTTTCCTGCGCGGTGGTGGCCTTGTGTTAAAGTCTATTTCAAGGCACAAAATAAGTGGAAGTGGAGTGAAAATCATTCGTGGCAGTCGTGGAGGGATCGCTACGTGAAGAACAAAGATTATTTCAACCACAAGATTCGCCAATATCAATCCAAGCATAACATAGCGCCGGAAAGCAAGTCCCCGTCAACACGCCGACATCCGGCACAGACTTCAGAGAGGGAGGGACTGAAACGCAAACGCGAATCCGACCATGCACCTCATCTCCCCGTAGCAAAGCGCCAAGAAACATCTACGCCACGACCTGTCGCGTCTTCGAGTCGTGTTACTCTCGAGGACATGCCTGTTGCCCCCAAGAACCGCGCTCCAAGAATCCAAAGTAATGGGGATGCGTCTGAACCTCCGGTGGCTTCATTACGGTCTGACAACTACAGTGGAGGGATATTCGAAGAATCCGACAACGCATCTGATGAAGATGAGATCGAGTCACAGCTGATACTCCGCCAGCATTCTGCGCGACCAAAGCCAGATGATCCCCCACGTACTCCCACTGAACCAAGGTAAAGTGTCTTCCGTTTTTGCCAGTCCTTTCCTGAGTCTAACTAAGGACAAGTGAAAATGTGTATCCCTCGTTAAAGGCTCTGCCTGCTCCAAATTTGTCGCCCAGTACGACCGTTCCAGAGCCTGTTATCCCGCGAAAGAGCACTATGTCCAGTCAGTCAGGCCGGCTTAATGAGTCAAATGCGCCTCCGATGGAGACAAGCAATGCATCTAACGCTCCACGTGCTGCCCAGCGACCTGAGCGCAAGCATCCTCTTCCCAGGAAGGAGAAAGATGTATTTGGATCCGATTCGGAGCTGGAGTCCGTGAAGGGTACTTTCGAAAGTCCTAATGGCGTGACAAGTAGCAAGCGCAAAGGGAAAACACTGCCTCCCGCACTAACTCAAGGGCCGTTCGGGAACCATTTCGCCAGCAGGAATGTCAACGATGACAGTGACGACGACGATGAAAAGCCCACACACAGGTGGCCGCCCTTACGACAGCACAATCAACAGGCCGTCTCATCTACGAGCAAACCGGCCGCGGACCAAACATCTGTCGTTAACACGAAGAATGGCGTAGTTAACGCAGACGTTGTGGTTACAAAACGTCACGTCGGCGATAACATGGGCGGTTCGCCAGCCGATGTCAGTCTTGGTGTTATTTTCGTGGATCCACTAATCAAATCTTATACATTTCAGAAGCGTATGCCCCAAATCGAGAAGAGCGGTCCAGGCGATACAGACACGTCGGGTGTGGCACAAAACTCTAAATCTGATCAATCGCTTGAACCCCTACGGCAACGCATTGAAGCTAAACCTCCGAAGTCAACCGATCTTCTTGCGCCTGCATCTGATATGTCTAACCTCTCCGCAGTGGGAGCGGGGAGGTTGGCTTCTTCAAAGCAATCCGCATCGAACTTATTGGTCGATTTGCGTTCCGTGTATCGCAAGCAGGTCCGCCGTCGACAGCGGGACCCTTTAGTTCCCAAACGATCCAGACCGTCTATTCAATCGGAGTCGACTACAGCACGGTCTGAATCCGTGGATTCTTTGCCCGCCAGATACCATCCCACCCCACCCACTTCCAGGGATGCTGCCCGCGCTATATCAAGGGACGTCTCTTATGCAACGTCTCCGTCAGATGTCGCTGCCGACCCTGACGACAAAAAGCGCTATACCGCCAAGGATCACGCCCGTCGCGGCAATGTGTCAATATCAGTGCTCGACCAGGATTTGGTAAACGAGTGGGAACGCAGTTACATTCATCATCTTGCTGAGGAGCATGAGTACGGTGAGGAAGCTGTGTGGCAAATGTATCGTCACTTGGGTAGCCTCTCTGAGACTCGCTCGATGCTAACTCTGATGCGGAGCGGGGATCTTCGTGCGCGGCGAAGCGAGGGAGCCAACTCAAAAGTACGGGGCGACCAGAAAAGTTGGGACCGCGCACAGAATATGGACCGCCTAGTTGATGCAGACCCATCTGTGTTCGACCCCCCTGCTGCTTCTACTCCACAGGCGACGTCTGTGCCACGCACAGAAACCCGCCGTCCAACAAATGGCATCGACCTGAGCCGTTCGTCGCTGATTTACATGCGGCGGTCTTCAAGAATCGATCCTATCGACGTCTCCCATGATGACGCCTCTCACAGTGCGACAAAATTGGAAGACGCGCCGATCCGCTTGCGTCAATCCTTAGATCCAGGTGCGTTCCTTCTGGGGACGCACGCAGAGCTCTCCCGTACTGTGCATACGCCGCCGCGCAAGATGCGTGCGTCGTTTCCCGGCGCTGTCCCTGGCCTAGAGTTTCGTTATGTCCCGCTACGAGAACATGCTCCCGAGTATTCGCCGCCAAGCCAGTCTCGTGCGGAACGGTTGCTCATGGCAGAGAGCCTGGCGAACAAGGATGTGTCGCCACCACGATATGCACGCGGTGCAAAGGAGCGGAGACAAGTGGACGATACGAGTGAGCATGCTCTGGACGCACGAAGACGAGATGTTAGACAGGCTCAGGGCGAAGAGGTTATGCATCATGGTAGGGCAGCGACTCAAGACAAACACGATGATAGGGGCACGCGTAGCCGTCATTCGACGCCCACGCCCGTCCCAGGTGTGCAGCTTGACCTGCCCACCCGTAAACCACGTACTGAATCGCACAGGTCGAGTTCACCTGGGACGGAGGCAGCTTTGTCCGTAAACGAACAGGCGGATAATGGAGCTCTCAATGTCGCCCCCGAATCTGATCACGATGTAGAACATGAAGCCCAGATCGTATCCGACATTATCCCAGTATCCTCTGACGGTATCTGCAACCAAAACGACGATCCAGACATTTCCATGGGCGATGGCTCATCAAACGCTGCTCGACACACAAAGGAGGATATCTCTGACGCCGCCGCTTCCGCGTTGGACACGAATGCTGTCCATGATATCAACGTCCCCCTCCACTCGGACCTGGTGGGCTCTGGATTCGTCGTCGATGAAATCGAGAATCCGGACGTCTTGATGGCCGATAAGTCGCTGGACATTGGGGATCAAGACGATAACGACCTCATGTTCGATGTTGCTGTCTCTGCACCCAATGCTATTGGGAGGCGCACGATGTGTTCCACCGCCGACGAAGGCAATATTGCAGACATATCCGTAGGCGACGGCTCATTGGACATGCCAGATGAATTCACTGACGTAGTCGCGTCGTCAAGTCATGTGGGCGCGCGAAGTCTCAAATGGACTAAGGAGGAAGACGCTCTTTTCCGGGGGGCCTGCTCGGAAAAACGGACAGCGCTGCTTGAGCTGGAAACGAGGACAGATTCGGTTTTCCTATTGCAACATATGATTGCTCTGATGCAGGATCTGGGTAGCAGTGTCGTGCGTAAGTAGTATGTACTATAACCACATTAAGCGCATGCATGCACTTGTGAACGAACTCTTCCGTTCAGAGTTCTGGCGGCCCGGTATTCATGCCAGTGGCTCGACTAGCTATATAGCAAAGTTTGGGAAGACAGCATGATGCATCTCCAGTAGGATCTAGAGCGGGTGGAGATATGTCGTCGTGCGTCCGGGCTTGTGGGCTAAAGTTGTTCGTCCGGATCTTTCTTAATGGTATATAACGACAGGAGACGGCAAGGGCCGTTGCCATTGGCACGCTGTCCATAAAAAAACTCAAAAAAGCAAATCTGGGAATCTGAATCGACCCGAGGTCGATCATGACGGTTCGGTCGCACATGTGCGTAGATCGCCGCACGAAATACTTAACAGGCTTCCGATCCGCCCCACCGGGGGGAGCATGCGA
Source organism: Fistulina hepatica ATCC 64428 (assembly GCA_000934395.1). Taxonomy (NCBI): domain Eukaryota; kingdom Fungi; phylum Basidiomycota; class Agaricomycetes; order Agaricales; family Fistulinaceae; genus Fistulina; species Fistulina hepatica. Next base: position 513,818 of record KN881721.1, read on the forward strand.
ATGCGCGACCGTGCTTGTTGTGCACGACGGCTAGCGTGCTGGCAAGCAGCCAGGTTAAAAACTGGCTCTCCCATCAGAAGACCGCTAGCATAGGCGACGCGACTTCCGAAAAAGGCAATCACGGTGATGGGTTGGCTTTGTCAGCAGGCCTGCCCGTGTTGGACGAACGCTGTTGAACGTCGTGCTGACAAGTCGAACGCAACCAGCGGGACTCCAGCGCAGTACGTGAGAACGGGGCTATCCGACGAGTACGAGAGGCCCGAGTCTTGTTTGGCTTTGTTTGTCTATCTCCCAGCTCTTTCTTTCTCTCCACCGCGCGCCATCTCGCCTCTGGCCATAAATCTCCTGTTCTCGGCACCTGTTCCGTGGGCCGAAGCAAATTCGCCAGGGACGTAAACAGGTGCTCCCAGCGAGGCAGACAGTTATTTAAAACAGGAATCACGACGCAGCGAATCACAAACAGCTGTCAACAATCCAATCTGAGCCCAGCCTAGGTCCGTCTCTCCCTCCTCTGCTCCCCCCCTTGCGCGGGCCTAGGGCCTGTGCCCTTGCGCGCGTAGCGCTGCACTGCCCCGCATCCGTATGTCCAACCCACTGATTGTCCTTGACAGCGCAAGCAGCGCTCAATATCCTTGCTGTTCATATCCGGTTCGTCCCATTTCCTTGTGATGCGCCCACGCTGCTACTGACTATCAGTATCGCCTATGTAGTTGGGTCCCAATTCTAGTAAGACTTGGTATGTGCATCTCGATCGCGTCTCCGTTTCGACGCGTCTCGTTGCTTTATTCTCTGTATGTTCGTGTTGACGTGTATTGCACAGTTAAAGCAGCCTCGCGGCCCCTTCCGCGCCACAGTCATGAATACCTACAATGCGCAGATCCCCGCGCATCTCCAGCAACAGCAACACTACAATTCTGGTCCCTCGTCCGTTGCATCGTCCATCACACCAGCCATGCTTGCGTCCTATCAAAACGCACATCAGAATGGCGTCGGCGCGAACAAGTTCGGCGCAGGCACCGTCAACGGCATGGATGCCAGTTACAACATGGCAGGCGTCACACCGGCTCAGCTTCTTGGTGGAATGAATGGCAACATGGATGCTATGAACGGCTCTATGAATCTCAACGACGACTCCCCAATGAATGGCGGCATGAACGTGGGGATGGGTCCTGTCAGTATGGGCGGGATGCCAGGCATGTCTTCCAATCAGCTCGGTATGAACGCCGCCTCTCGTGTCATGAACGGCATGAATCTACCGCTCGGTATGGGTGTTAATGGCACTGGTGCGGGTGTAGGTGGTATGCCTGCGGGCAATATGATGATGGGCGACATGGGATCTGGTGTTGGCGTGAACAGCCCGGGTATGAACATGATGCGCATGCCCGGCGCTATGAATCCCCAACAACTACTTCAGCAGCGTCAGATGCAACAGCAGGCCCTGATGAATGGTGCGATGGGGGGTGCCGCAGGAATGGGCGTGAATCCATCCATGAATCTCGGGGGTGGCGCGGTGAACCTCAATATGAGCAGCATGGACGGTGTGCAGCGGCCGATGGGTGGAATGAGTCCTGGGCTTCTCAACGGCAGCATTGGAGGTAACGGTCCCTCTGGCGGCGGTATGCTACATAACATGCCGGGTGGGCAGAGCGCGTCGTCCACTAGGGATATGGTGCAGCAGGCCATGATGCTCCAGCAGATGCGACGAGGCGATGGTGTGTCGTTTCATTGTTTACTTTACTGAGCAACATTGAAACAATTTTGTTCTTAGGCCATATGATGCCCCCGCCCTCACGAGGAATGCCTGGCCATATGTCAATCAGTCCAGGCATGAGTCCTGGTATGAACAATGCGAGCGGTCCTTCAATGAGTCCGACTACGCCAATGGGCACAAGCATGACCCCACCGATACGAACCCCAACTTCCATGTCACACCATGGTGTTCCAAGACCTCCCAGTCGTTCTCTCAATCATGACATGGGTGCTACACCGGGCCTGGCCATGAATACTGGCAGACCACCAAATTCTACCATGAGTGCGGCACCTCCTACTCCCCGCACGTCTCATACGCCAGTTCTTCCCTCCAATGTCCCTTCATCAATGGTTCAGAATACGAATCGCAGGGATGGCTCTTTCCCACCTGTCCCATCATCCTCTCAGTCCACCAACTCTCCTGGTTTCCCAACGCAAGCCGGCCTATCTCAACCTCACTATTCTCCCGTCGTCAGTAGCAATCGTCCGCCGAGTCGTGCGCTCGCATCCGCAGGTGCCGAGGGCTCGGAAGGATTTAGTCCAGGAGGGATGCTTCGTCCGAGTCTCCCACCTGGCGCTGTCAGTTTATATGGAACACCTGGTCCCTCTGCATCACCGCCATTGTCACAGTCCGCAACTCTTGGCTCAGCAAGTCGTGCCAGTAATTTCGGCGTTCCAACGACGTCGCGCCATCCTTCTCTCCCGCTGACTCCGATCAATGATCGCCCTAGATCAAACTCTGGCGGGGGCTTTCCTTCTCCTGCTCTGGGTTCTGGTGTTAGTCTCGGCGGATTTCCCTCTCCAGCCAGCGCCGGATTTCGTCCGTCATCCAGTGACGGCTTCGCTAGTCCGTTGCAAGAAAAGAAAGGTCGGAATCGAGCAAATTCGATTGCTAAATCCGTCACGAGTCGCAGTGGTAGCCGTGCACGATCGATGTCGAAAGGCCAGGATGCGAAGCCGAACGTCACGCCCGTAGTCGGTGATGCCGTTTCCGGATCCGTACCGAGTGCTGCCGTTGCAGGTGGCACACCTCTTCGAAGCGCCGTTGCTGGTCCGACCTTCGTGCCCCCAGGTGCACCTGCAGGCGTGGCAGCGCCATCTGCATCGTCTCTTCCTCCATCTATTGCCCCCGCACTTGCTGCATCTCAGTCGAACCGTTCCATCGCTTCAGACATCGCGCTTCCACCGATGCCCGTCAATGTAAACATCAGTCAAAGCATGACACGAGTGACAGTCGTTCCACTGACCAACCGTTCTGAAGATGGAAAGAGACAGATTCCCATAACGACAGAGGAGATGCATGAAAAGATCCCTTCTCTGAGCGAAGAGGAAATTAAGGACGTCCATAACTGGGTTGCAGTGGATAAGGCCTATGAGGCTCGGTTCCGGCTGATGCAGGAGAGGATGACGGAGGAGACGCGCAACATGTTTGGGCCAAACGCGCTTACGTGGTGGGAACGCGGCGCCGAGGGGCGGTATGTCGACATTAACAAACATCGACGTCCCGCACAACAGATGTTTGACTTGCGTTATCCTCGAGCCCGTGAAGAGAAAATGAGGAAAGAGGCTCGGAGGAAAGGCTTTAAGCGCGAAGGGATCAAATTGTGAGCTCGTGACGTTTCTCGTGATTGTATTGGGCTTCATTTTTCGGTGTCTTCCAGGCCGGGGAAAATATCGCCGGAGGCTGCCAGCCGGCCAGAGCGACTGGTGTCCATTCGCCTGGAATTCGACGTGGACCATCACAGGATGCGCGACACATTCGTATGGAACTTGAATGGTAATGACATCGGCAGCCTGGTGAACCTCTGAAATACGACTTATCCTTATTTTTTTTCTCCTCGGCAGATCCCGTTGTTACACCCGAAATGTTCGCTCAGTTACTGGTCGACGACTACAAGCTCTCAAACCACCACTTTGTGATTATTGTCAAGTCGATCAAGGAGCAGCTCAGTGACTATCAGTCATACATGACGCCTTACGAGTCCAACAACGAACAGGATAATGTATGGGGGCGGGGTAAGTTGAAGGAAAGCGACGCCGAAGCAAAGTGGTGGGGAGGGTGGCGGAAGCGCCTGTTCGACGAGGCTGAGGCCGACTCCCATAGGCATTCAACAGAGAGGCGGAGGAAGCGGAGAAAGCTGTCGAACTCCGCAGACCACGCGCCCTTGTCGCTGCTTACCAACGTGTCCGCCAATGGACCAATGGCGGTCGATGTCAAAGCCGAGAATGATGACGCGGAGACCACACCGAACGAGCAAGCTGAAATGTCGTGTCCTGAACCAAATGCCAGGAATATGGATGACAAGCCTGTGACGTCCGTGCCCATGCCGGCGGGTACCGAATCTGCCGAAGTCCAAACTGACGAGGGAGACTTGCGGATAGTCATCAAGGTTCGCCCTCTCGTCCTTATATATATCCGCTCGATATTCATTGTCTCGGCTTAGCTTGACATCATTGTTGGATCCATGAAGCTTGACGACCAATTTGAGTGGGACTTGGAGAATGAAACAGTGACACCTGAGGAATTTGCGGAAGTGTATTCTGCTGACCTGGGTCTCAACGGTGAATTCAAGTGCGTATTGTCCGTGCCATTCTTAAGCTTCGCTGAGATTTATTTATTGAAGGACGGCGATTGTGCACTCTATACGGGAGCAAGTACAAACGTACCAGAAGTCGCTGTTCTTGGTCGGCCATTCTGCCGACGGTCCAGCCATTCCTGATGAAGAGCTTCGCAACGCCTTCCTGCCCAGCTTGACCTTTGTCACTCGTCCGCTTGACCAAGTACAATCATTTACGCCTAGCCTCAGTTACGTCAGCGACGGAGAAATAGAGCGACATGAGAGGGAGCGTGAGAAGGATATGAACCGCAGGCGTAAGAGGAATACCAGAGGCCGTCGTGGCGTTGCGTTGCCGGACCGCGAGCCGATTCGCACGTACCGTACGCCCGCCATTGGATTCCCGCCAGTTGACGCCAATGCGGCGGCCAGAGAAACGACGGCTCTTCCAACGCGTCGTGCCGCTGCAACTGCTGCCTCGCAAGTTATTGCGAACATGGTGGCGAGTGAAAATGGCACACCTTACTCACCGCCTAGCGTCCCCAGCGTTCCTGTACATAATCCAACTGCGGCACCCAAGGAAAAGAAAATCAAGGGTCTTTTCAAGGCTCCTTCGATCGATGTTAGTCTGCGCAAGGCCAGAGCTGAGGTACAGGCGCCGACGCCATCGACGGCCTATGAGGATCCTTCTGCCGTACCACGTGCAGAGACCGAGACTGCTCAAACGGTAATGGGTGCTCTGACCGAGAAGCAAGCCCGTATGCTTGCGGCCAAACGTGTCAGAGAGTTGGAGCGCGAGGCTAAGGAAAGGGAGACGCTGAACTCACAGCACCCCACGATGATCAATGGCGAATGGCATTGTGCAAATTGCGGTGTTCCCAAGGATCTGGCAACTGGCATCAGGAAAGGTCCGTCAGGCGAACGTACGCTTTGCGGTAACTGCGGTGTGTCAAAATTGTCTTGTGCTTTCACAGTCCGCATAGGCTCATGTCATGTAACAGGCAAGTACTATCATCGTAACAAGCGGAACCGTCCAGTTCCATACAGTACCGAGCGATCGTTCCACGAGAAGGTCAAGTATGATCCCACTACCAATCTTAAGCCGAAGTCACGCAAAAAGCGCCTAATTTCTTCTCGCGGTCAAACCACCGTTCCTGCGACGCCGTCAGACTTTGAAATGCAACGGACACCGTCTCGGCATACCCACGATACACAATCGCCGCCCCCGTCGAAGCCTAACAACGCCCGCGCTGCCTCCCCCGCGTCGTCCTCGAGTGCCTCTGATGCGCCCCTGTCTCACGCGACGAAAATGCCGAATGGAGTTGCCAGTCATGGGAATGCTGTTGCTCCGCCTTCGAAATCCGCACCTTCTACAGAGCCGCCAGCCGAGCCGCCACGGTTAGCTTCGATATTGTCTCCAGCTGTGACGAGGACTGCGCCTGTCAGCCCGCACGGAGTGAGTTTTCTTTGTGCTCCAGTTGGGTGGATTTGCTGACAATATCTGACAGGTTCATTCCATGCCACCGGAGTGGTTGGTGCTCCAGGTCCATAAGATGCAAGACCGATATCCAGATGATCGTTTCGAAGCTATCCTACGAAAAGGCCAGGCCCCAACCCCTGAGTGGCGTATTAAATGCCTTGATTGTCCTGGAAAGGTACGACACCTACCTTTGCACCTGTTCCTCCTTTCTCACGCTGATTATTGCGATAGTTGTATACCCCTGGACCCGGCGAGACACTTACGAATTACGAAGTACATCTGAAGAATCGTCAGCATCGGCAGCGTGTAAATGAGCGGCTGCAAAAGCAGGCTGCGGCATGACGACATGTTCTTGCTTGTCTTTTATACATTTTTCCACCTTGTTCTGTCGTTGTTGTGTTCGTTATTAATATTCGCGTCGAGTCTCTAGCTCTCCACTACCATTTCCCTCTTTCATCACTCTTTGTATGTCGTTTTGTGACAGTCCCATGGATAACGCCTCTCTCCCATCTATCATCTATAGTGTTCAGTCCTCACGATTCCCGCATGTATCGTACACCACCTTGTCAAACACGTCAATATGTGTGTTGTTATTTTTTGTTGCTTTGCGGTCGCGTGACCTTGTTTGACTGAACGAGAGGTATCGGCTGTCCAGCTTCGTGATCGCCCATCAACGTACGCCGTCCGATATTGACGACCTCGGGCCCCGGGATCCCTAGATGCCGGTGACCTCGACAGGCAACGTTGAGCTAACAGAACTTTCCCTGGTGCCGGTATCTGCCAGATTATAATAACAATGAACGTTCGCTAGTGCTCTGGGCTACATTTTTCCAGGGATTTCCTCGATACTAGATTTACTACTGGAATTATGCAGTTAAAACTGCTTCCCAGTCTTCCCCCGGACGTCGACGACTTGAGAGGCGATCCACATCCAGAGTCTCGACTACCACCATATTCTCAGGCGGCTTTTGCTACGTTGAAAATACCCGGTTACACGCATTCCCGCCATCTCATTCCTTCGTGCAAGTTCAGGACTGTAGATGCCGAACATCCAATCTCATCCCTTGCATCCTCGTATCCCGACAAAGTCGCGCGACGTGCGGACGGCGAACGTATCGCAGCCCAGATTGGTGAACGAGTACAAGCTTGGCGCCAGGAATCCTCGGAAGACACAAGTACGGGCTACCTGCCACTTGGTCCGTTGTACAACTGCGTCGCTCGATACGTTCGCGAAGACGGAGATGAACGCGGGATGTCGCTGTTCTTCGCACATGCGACTGGCTTTAATAAGGAGGTATGCAATTTTCTGACTCGAGCGAGTTGAAGCTTATCGGGACGCGAATCCCACTGTCAAGGTATGGCTGCCATCTATCAGAGCCTTAATTTCGTCTTCTTGCACACCTATCTACGAAGTCTGGTTGTGGGAGGCTGTACAGCATGGCGATTCCGCACTCGTAAACCGTCATAATCTGCGCGGGATGGGTGAGTGCTTTTTTGGAAGGCAGGCAAGCGCACTAAATTGCAGCGAAGTCACGTGGCGTGACAATGCCAGAGATATACACAATTTCATTATCAATTTTATGCCCGACCCGCACTCGAACCCATCTGCTGTTGTCCTGCCCAGACTTCCTCAAACGATTTCAGCTCAGCGGGCCAGTTCTGGGCTAATGAACCGCCGTCTGGTTGTCGTCGGTCATTCCTTTGGAGGCTGCTCGAGGTAGATAGGTCCACTCTGTGTCCGAGCCTCGAAAAGTGACACCTTTTCGCAGTGCAATTACTGCGCTACTGCACAAGGGCTTTGCTCCACTCTTACACGACCTCATTCTTGTAGATCCGACAATCTTGAGCCCGGAAACCATGCACATAACCGACGGAACAGCGCAGGAGCTTGCCGTTCGCGCTCTCGTCCGGCGAGATACTTGGCCGAACTGGTGAGAAAAATAGAAATGCCTTTCCTTCTTTGAGATGAAGTGATTCTGAAGACCCTCTGCTATCGCTATGCTTAGGCAAGCCGTCAGGCAGCAATTCGCCTCAACACCCATGTTCCAGCGCTGGGACCCCACCGCGCTAGACATGTACATCTCGCACGGTTGTTACGAGGACAGGCACGGAGGTGAATTAGGCACCTCACCAATGTCTTTGTTTTCCGAGCCTTAACGTTGCGTTTCCTTGAAACGCATGTAGTTCACCTCAAGACGACGCCGATTGACGAGGCGCTCGTATTTGCAGATATCAGGACGTCCGGCCTCACATACCGCTGCCTCCCAACGCTAGACCCTGCTGTCCGGCTGTTGTGGATCATGCCTGGAGAGGGCGAGAAGCAGTAGGACATTTATGTTCGCTGCCTCGAATCTTTTCTCATCATTGCATGCCAGACTCGGGAGCCAAGTTGAGGCCTGTGAGCGTGCGAAGCTCCGTTTGGATAATTGCACTGTCGCGCGTGTTGCTGGTGCGGGCCATTTAGTAAGCAGAAGTTTTTAGTTTTGATACTTTTTTTCCTCGAACCTGTGTCTGAGAAACGATGATAATTGATTTTTCCGTTGCAGATTCCGCAGGAGAAGCCACGTGAGTTTGGTACGTTCTTTCAAGGAAACATCGCGTTCGTCATGGATACAAACGTGTTGTACAGGTCAAGTGCTTGCACGTCATCTGAGCAAACTGCCCGGAGGCATTGCCAAACTGTGAGCATGACTCAACGAGGTTCACCTGTAAGTTCAGCTCGTTTCATTGCGTGCTCCTACGCTCATAAGAAACATCAGATTTATGTGTAGTCAAAACTTAAAGGTACGTGCCCACCAATAATGATCGTCAGCTTGCTCATGTAGACGATACATACAGCCGAGCGCAATGAATCAGGATTTCCTTTGTTTGCCAATTCATGGCTTTTCTCGGGAATCAGGAATTCTTGATGTCGCTTGCAGGTATCAGCCGCCACATAAAGGTACCACTTGAGTCTATCGGAGCGTCTACCAGCTTGAGAAAACTGGAAGCAATGGTCCTGTTGCACCTCGTCACATGTGCTGCAAGCGAGCCGCCACAGGGCTGCTAGATACAAATTCCAAGACCTCTCCAACCCGGTGGATATGGGGAATTGGCCTTCTCAGTAAATTACTCGGCAGTAACTATAGTGAAGGTACGTCGTCGTCGTTCTGGCTGAGTCTATCCACTCTTCCTCTCAGCTTCCTCTCCACATAATTCTACATCCGATAAGCGACACATTATAACTCATTTGTTCCCATTTGTTCCCAGCAGATGTCTATGACTCGACCCCTCAGCTTCATCAATCTGAGGGTACATTCATGCGCATATCCAGATCTCTGGAACTTAAACTTTTTGTTGACTGAAACATCGAAGCCAGTACTTGGCGGCAATATAGCTGCGTGTCAACTTTCTTTATTGTTATTTGACCCTTGTTGACTGAAACATATCGCGAATGATGTGGGTATGCACAGAGGGCTTGTCAACGCCCCTGGCCGGGACTCTAAATCCAAGGTTTTTTTTTTGAAAGAAACCGAGGCTCAGCCCATGCATGAAAACAAACTGTCTTATAGACAAAACCAAATATTTAGGACTGTATTCAAAAGGCAAACTATAAGATCGGATTTATCAATTATCTGCGGTGGTATTCCGAATGAACGGATAAGGGCATTCGAAAGCACGTGACTAAACATTCGGATTTCGCTTTCGTACGGTTTGACTCCGGGCTCCCACTGCTGTAACGACGTGCCCGCTGTTACAGTCTACAACCTCGGACACGTCGTACAAGATTATAATTCGTGCGTCTAAAATCGCAGGAGCCGCTTCAATGATTTTTCCAAGCTCCAGATACGCACCGAGCAGTCCGAGGATGAGGCAGCCCGAAACCATCGAGTACATACATAATCTGGTACGCCGCTTTTTTTGAATGGAACAATTGCGTGGGACATCGGACACGAACTGAAGCTTTGAGAAAATTAGATAACGCAACATGAAACTGAAACGCTTCGACGCTGAATTACAATGCTTCTGGCAGTGGCTAGTGAACATCAAAGGGAGGGACATGAGTCTAGACACCATGCACGCAGCGCACGCGCACTGCGCATATGCGTAGCATAGGCGCAACGTGGTGCTCACGTCGGAGAGCTTTGCGGCTGCCGGGGCGTTCCAACTGCTCACGAGCACTGCGTTGATGGATAATTAAACGCGGACACGTAGGGGAATATGGTGAGCAATATACATCCATTAAAGCTTGCAAGTGAGTTCTCAAATGTCCGTAGAAGAGAGCGCTTGTCAGCTGCCATCACACGGTCCCGACTTCTGCAAGCTTTCCGGGGTAACTGAGATTCTGGCGTAGCTCACGAGTGTCGAGCCCCGGCAGGATCGTCGTCATTGGACCTCAGCTGCCCACATCAGGCCAGGAAACGTCGAGCCTACTGCAAAAACAAACATGCAGCATTAGGCATGCTGTTAGCTTATAACTTCCTACTTGAAAGAACCAGGATAGGATCGCAATGGACCGCGCAGGAAAACCTCACGCGAGGCCGGAGCGGACATTGATATGGATACACGAGCTGCAACTGCGGTGACAGACCACCATCAGTGACTGGTGGCAATTGGCAGTATCCCCGCAACGCCACACAGGCTGTCGAGAGTTGGACGGCGCAGGAGGGAGTCGCCATCCCAGCGAAACAGATCGAGTTCATGAACCGAGGGTCGTCGATCACTTTCCCACTCGATCCAGGTCGCCGAGCTACTTACGGGGTTGAGGTGAGCGAGATATCTATTCTGGCCTGCACAATGGGATGGCCTGCGTGCGCGATCATCTTCTGTAAATGTGTGATTGGAAGCCGGGGCGCTTGGAGGTGTGGGCATGAGGACCACGCGTGTCGAGGCGGTGGACGGCGCGGTGCCGAGGCTCTCGGTGTCGACCGACTCGGACCAATTGATGTCGGTGTTTTTATACCATTTCATTATGAAGAGTCCTCGACTGCCCCTGAATGTCGGTTCGTGTTTCAGCGCGAAGCTGGACAGACGACCATAAAAGGGTCAACCAAAGCGTTTTTCGACTATGCTTCTCTCTCTGTTCCTATTCCAACCACCTTTTCTCGCGGACCAGCATCCAAACCATCTGGTCTTTGTCCCGCAACCCGGAGAAGTCGAGCATGACAGAACCCATTTCCCCTCTACGCATCCATCGCCGCGTGAGTGCAGTTCGACGTGGTAACTTTGGTTGGACCTTGATTACTGACTGTTTGGTAGACCAAGCTATCACAGAGAGAAGATTCTGTTTCTAGTCAATCTTTCGTGTCTTCAGCACAAAGTGGCCGCTGCAGCGCTTCCGAGTCTTCGTGCACCAGCTCTGCCTCAGACGCGTCGTGCAGGACGCGTCATTCGTCTGACGGGAGGGCGATCAGACCCCTTCCCCCTGTTCCTGTCGTCTCGCGACCTGCGTCGAGCCATTATTCGTCTTGTCCCTTGTCTGCAGATGCTGTCGCACCGACGTCTGTGTCACATTCATTTTCGAGACAACGGTCGCAATGCCTTTCAGTCCGCGGCCCGCGCTGTAGATCCACGTCTTCTCAATGTCCGCGCAGCTCGTCTTCGTCACCGAAAGCTGCTCATCGTAGCATCCGGCCACTTCCAACCTTGCCCGGGCCGGTATTACCTACGATTGCTGTTGTACCACCCATACCGGCACCGGACTGCCTTTCTTCGGCGCCAGGGTCTGCGTCGTCTTGCCCTTCCACGCCGTCGTTTGATTCATCTTTGGATACGCCTTCGAGTGCATCATCCGAACCTGACTTCCCGGAATCGCCTGTAGTGTCCAAGCCGGCATTGCCTGCGCTAGTGATTCGTGGAGAGCCAGTCAAGTCTGGCAACCATTTGTCCGCGGTTTCCTCCTGCGAATCGCTGATGGAGAGTCCTTTGTCGGCGTCCATTCCGCAGGCCCCGTCTCCTGCCACTGCACGGCGCAAGCGTATGTCCAAGCTCCGACGCCGATTTGGCGAGCGACCTCCGTCGTTTCTGGTTTCTCATCCCGTCCGTGCGGTCTCCAGGCGCTCCACGAAGTGTAGCCCTGTTGACCTATCAGGCAAAATTATAGTGTCGCCCAACCACCGATCGTATGCAGAAAGCGAATGCGGGATTGTGGAGGTCGAGGGGGATGATAGCCTGGTCACGCGACTGACAGTTCAGGATCTCGTTGGTGTCTGTGAGAACAGCGATGACGAGGACGGGTGGAGTGACCTCGACGATCCAGAGGACTTTGCGATCATGCTGGCATGTCGAGCGCATCTGGTCGGTGCGGACGCCAAGGTCGTCACCTCTGTCCCTGGGTTCACGAACCGCTGGACCGTCCAGCGCAAGGGTTCCGAGCGCAGTGTTGACTATCCCCAGGTCGTCAGTGCGTTGCGTGACTTGTAGTTCCTTGTAGTGCCGATTTCTGTCCGGGCTCCCGCAACGTGTTGTGTCTGTCCGAGTTTCTCTTTATGACTTGGCATTTCATTTTTCTTATTTTTTTATCCGTCTATGCCACCTTTATGATCCCATGCTATCAGTGCCTCATAATTGTGATTCATATAATTCTCTTTACTGTTTTTGTCGCATCTCTCTCATCTCTCTACCACACTTTTCTCATGCATCCCTCTCATTCTCAAGCATCGTCAACCCATCCCATAGCATTCTTTCTTCGGTACTGCAAGCTCGTGCCTAAAATTACTACGCGTTGTTGATTTTAGCGTTTAATATCGGAAGATTGATTGTACAGTCACTGAACCCAGAATGCGTAAGGTCATAATGCATAATAAGTCATAAATGCATCGGGTCTTGGATAGAAAACCTTGGGGACAACTCAGCCGAATTCCCCAGGTGATACATGCCGACGATATGCGTTATGTTATGAGATCGAATACTGTATGTACTAGTGCAATGCTCGCCAATTTCACCTGTAAAAAGTATCTTCCATGCGACACCTGGAAGTATTCTACTATAACGAACCATTCAAGCGCACCCTTATGTCGTAGTCTTCATGGCTTCTAGCAATGAAATCAATTTTCCTTCCATTCTTCTGTCGCAACAACCCTAACATACTCTTCATATAAACTACGTACAGATGTTGTAAATGTAAAGCGATACATCCTTGACCTATGGTTGTTCTTGCGCTGTATCCGACAATAAAAACGTCCACAGCGCATTGGGCTTTTTGTAGTCATGATGTACAATGCTCACGAGCCAGCGTCTGTCTCGCACTCCCTCCAATAATTTCCGCTCTTCAGAATCAGGCTTGTAATGTGAGGCCCATTCGGACCATATTGAAAACGCCTCGGTCTGCAATGAACAAGTCAGTGTTTTTCTTTCAATGAGGCGCAACAGAAGACTTACCTTCCAGGACTCAAAGGACTCCCGCTCAATGATGGTCGTCTGGACGATTTCCTGGCCAGGGAACACGCCCCAGGTCACCGCGTTCCGGGCATCAGCCACCAAGTTGCTCTCGAACCGGCCATGAACATCCGCGGCAATCCAATCTATCCACCCCTGCGCACGCGCACGGACGTGGCGCTCGAGCCAGCGCACATCCGCTTCCTCGCAGAAGAACTCCACAAAGGCCTTCTGAAAGACGTATCCGTTGCGTGGGCCCCATCCGACGACAGGATCGTCCGCAGGCGTGCAGTCGACGGCGGGCTGGGAGCCGACAGTCCACCACCCGCGCCGCGTGAGAGCGGCTAGGTGTGGCAGGATGAGCTTCGATTCCTCAGAGAGCGCCAACGGAGAGAAAGGCGTCGTCGGGATACGGCCCTCTAGGTATGCAAGGAAAATGTTTGTGAGATCCGCCTTCGTTCGCGGATGTCCAAGGTGTGCATCCTGTTGAACGCCGGCAGGAAGCGAGCCCCACGGCCCAAGATCTCCATATGCAGGACTCTTGGCGTCGCCGAAACGTCCGTTGGGGAACTCGTCCCAGGACGTAGCATTGTTCAGCTCGCCATGACCCGCAGCGCCAGTCTTGTTTGAGGGCACGCGCACGAGCCCGAGTGTCGCGTCGGTGGAAGCCGTACCTGGGGTGACCACGAGACCTGTCCCGTTCGTGGAGACTTGTTCAGCATCGGCTATGAGTTTGTTTTTCAGTGAAGGAGGTGCGCCGGTCCATTGCAAACCCTCGAGCACACGTTGGACACTCTTCTCGAGGTTCAGAGTGCACAAATGAACCCCAGGAATTGCGCCTTCAGTCGTTACGCGGCGGATGGTTTCGATAGCTAACTTGACACCGTAATCCTTGACAAGGGCATCGTCATGCTAAACTGCAGTCAACGACATACTGCCAAGTATAATTAGCGAACGTATGAACCTGTATAGTTTTAAGCGCGACTGTCACTGATTCAGGAACACGGGTCCCGCATAGTTTTGTCATACGTAAGAAAGACGAATACGTCTGAATGGGCATGATAGACGGGATAATGGGAACAGAAATCCCTAAAGAGTATGTCGAATATTAGTCCAAGAAAATATATAGTGCAAGGGATTTGAGAACGAACCGGCAGCACGCACTTTGCCCACCCAAGACAAAAAGCGATTGACATCGTAGAATAGCTGCGTGACAATGAATTCTGCCCCCGCGTCTACTTTTTCCTTGAGCAAGACGATCTCAGTCTCCTCGTCCACAGTATAATCGGAATGTCCATCGGGGTAGGCTGCATTCTCATTTCAGAGTTCATGATTGACCCATTAGAATTGATGCAGACCTGCGACGCCGACACAAAAATCATCCGCCCACTGAGACTCTCGGATGTACGTGACAAGGTCAATGCCATGAGTGAAACGAGAATCTGTCGGCATCCATTCTTCCTGCCCGCGTGGCGGATCGCCACGCAATGCGAGGATGGACTGAATACCATGCTGTTTAGCAGCAGCAAGAGCTTCGTCGACTAGCCCGCGTTTCATATTGGTGCAAGTCAGATGCATGAGTGTGTCTAGTCCATAGTCCTCTTGCGCTATTCCAACAAGATCCAAAGTGCGTTGCTTCGTGCTGCCTCCTGCACCCCATGTCACGCTGACACCGAGGGGATTCAGTGCTGCTAGTCGCGCCACACGCGGAGCTAAGTTCTCAAAGCCCTAGAATACGCACGGATAAGTTCAGCAAAACATTTAATATATATCAAGGTAGAACTTATCGCACAATCAATACGAGCAAAAGAAACACACCTGGTCAGTTCGTGGAGGAAAGAACTCGAATGTGAAGAACGGCTGTGGCCCGTTGTGATCGCGTATTTTCTGTGCCCATTTCATACTCAATGAAGACGTCTAGATAGAAGATAAAAGTGTAAATTGACAACTCAGAATAGATGTTGTAGAATTGCTGCTCAAAGTCGTGTAAGTACCGATCGAATTGTGGCTGAGCGACGATTATGGGAACTCGAAGTGTGGCAAGCAACTTTATGAGTCATTATTGTTTTGCCATTTCGGTACTCAGTTTCCTCATTTGCTCTTCTATTTTTTTTTTTTGACATTGCACCTGAACACAGATATTCCATTCATTGCGTCCAAGAACAACATGAATAAGTACATTCTAATTCCCCAGAAAAACCTGATAGATATGATACAGCTGCGTCAACAAAGTGCAAGTGATCGATGCCAAGTCGCTCAGACGGCAGTGGTTTGTGCTCCCTTCAAAATTCTCGGAGGAATTGTTTGCTTATAAAAATGTGCCATGATGCCTTCTGTGTGTGTAATGGTCACGTTGAATATAGGATGAGTCGCGTTCTGAGAGAGAGTTCCAAGTCTTTGAGATAGTCCACACAAGCCAGGCAACTGGGATGACATACCACTCGATTACCTGATCCGCCTACAAATTTCGATCCGCCCTCCTCTTCCACCCACCATAATGCGTCCAAGAAGACAGTTTTGCGCAGCTCGTCTAGAGAATAATATTGAGACAAGAAGCCTCATGATGATGACAAATTAGGGTATAATACCTTCACCCTCCGAGAGCGTCCACGCGTCAGCAACTTGTTGACGCCTTTTAGGGCTTGGGAATACATGATGCTGCGCAGCCGACAAACCGCTAAGATCATACAATGTATGGTACGCGTCAGCACCCCTGTAATGAACGCGTCAGTCAGTCCATGACGAGAAGGAAGGTTCTTTACTTGGGTGGTTTATCACGCAGTCCCCCAGCAGGATGCTGGCCGACGTACAACAGGTATTCCTGCAGTGCCTTTCTGTTGAATATGGAATCTGTATACGCATGTTAACACGGACATCATCCCAACAAGAGTGAGAGATGCACCATCAACGTCGTTCCATGAATATTCATCATCTGCATGCTCTACTGTGTGGCCTTCAGAGGACACGGGGTTTGCACCGCCGACACCCAAGGCTTCAAGCAATGCGAAACAGCCGCCAATCCACCATGAATAGCACCCGTCAACCAACTTGTTTGTGCGGCCCTTGAAACCACCTAGCTCGGCCTCGATACCCTGCATACTTACCAGCCAACGCAGAAGCAGCGATATGTTGATAGCAGGCGGCGGACCAGCCGCCGCGGAGATGAACGGTTGCAGCATTACCCACGATGCCACGGCACAGAAAGTGTACCCGCCGTGCGCCTCTCCCAGCGGTGGTCGCGGCGAATCGAGGAGGACACCAGCAAGGTCATAGTATGGCTGCGACGCCGACGCAAAACCACCTTCATACGTCTGACACGACGCCACAAACGCCGGCGTGCCAGCAACAAGTTCGGGGGTCAGAATGTTGAGCAGCGTCGCGGAGACGAGCAGGCAGTAGATCCCGCGCACATCGACTTCACCATGGTGGCTGACAAGAAAGGAGCCGTCGGGCTGCTTGAGCGACATAAAGAAGTCGTACATCTTTTTCCTGCGCCACGTGGGCTAAGCCGTCGATCAACTCGCAGGGAACGGGGGGAAGGGGACAAAACGCGTGCGTAGATGGGCGGGGGAGAGGAAGGAGGGACACGAACTTACCGATCGATCTGGTCCCAACCACCGCCTGAACCTGGGCGTCCAACGATGGCTAGTGTGCAGACTGACGCGTACGTTGGGAGCAAGTGCGCAGCCTGACCGGGCCCACCAGAGAAGCCCCCGTCGGGATGTTGCCAGGCCAAGACAGTGTCGACCGCCCTGTAGCGCGGCGCGTGCGCGAAACGGCGTTCAGAATGGCATTCGCCCTCGTGATGAATGCATCGCTACCCACCTCTGCCGATTGCCTGGATCAAGCGATACCTGGAGAATACATAGCGCGTGCAGCGTCCAGAACAATAACCAAGGTTGGCTCGCGTCCTGGCTGATATACCGCGCAGGAAACCCTTGGATAAGATTGCGTGCAAGGAACTGGATGTGAAGTTGTTTGTTTAGCACAGACTTGTCGCTCTCATCGCTGGCGCTTTCAACGTCATTTGGGATGTATTTCTGCAGAATGGCCTCCGTTTCTGTCTGGAGTTTCGACGTCGAGGATGGGAAGCCATCTGTGGGTGTGGGACGCATCGTGATTCACGACGTACAGACAAAATGACCTGAACTGGACAAAAATCAAGTTATAATAAGAGACACGCTCGATACCCCATGCAGGTCAATGCAAACAGAAATCGAGAAACTGGTTGGTCGTTCCGGAATCGAGGCGGTGGTTATTGTTCACCGGCGCCATTAGCGGTCGCTATCCATGTTTGAACCTTGTAGGACGCAATAAGACTAGAAGAATTGAGCGCTGCACACGCAAGATAAATATATATTATTATGATATGTGGGCGTTTTCGCATACAGCTATAGTTTAGGCATACATGACAGTCCGATTGAACAAGAGTGACATACAACATAATGTGGGTAACAAACGTGAACCTCGGCACCTGCCCAGGAAAAGAGGGTAAAAAACAAGAGGTATAATGAGAACATGAGAGCGACATGAGCATGACAAGTCGATGGTGGAGGAAATATGTATGTTAGGTAATTATGGCGCGATTAGCCTGAGAGATATATGATACAGTGTCCTTGGTAGAAATGGAACGAACAGCGACAGGCGTGTTTGTGGGAAAGAACAGAAGAAAATCAAAATGGAACGGAAAGAGCGCTCAATGATCGAAGCGAAATGCATGAAGGAGGCGTAGAAGGTGGGAGTAGGAAACGAATGATGATTAAGTTGAATAATAAATTAGGGGGATGGATGAATTCCAAGAAGAGTCTGCCCGCCGATGCGCGTCTATGAACGAAGACCGGCTTCTCAGTAAACATGGAAATTTTGCTGCATAGACGTGGGGAGACTGGAGTGATAGGTCGTCGTGGTAAGCCGTATACCGATTGAATATAATGTTATTGGAATGCGAGATTCGTGGCGCACGTTGCGCATCGGAGAATCATTGGGATGCAGCAGTGGCAACAAACGTCATCTGGGTGTCAGACCGACATCGCCGTCTCAGAAGGAATCTCGAGCGCATCATTCCCCACAACTTGCTCTTGTCCACAGAGCTCGTAACCAGACAGCCCGTCCCCCTCATAGTTGACATACTGATGCCATTCAAAGTCGCTGGGGTACGCCAGTTCCGGGGACTTGGGCAACATAGATGGCGAGGACAGAAACTCGGGGACAGTGGGCACGAATGAAGGCGACGAAGCCTCAGCAGACAGCTCATGCTCCTGCTTTGCCAGCAGCTGAGCCTGCTCCTCGAATACCGGCGTCGGAAGGACATACTTTGGCTGAGGAGCCGACAGCAGCGCCTCGTGGGCCTGCGGGTTCGATGACTCGCAGTCGGGCTCAAACGAGGCGGCAGGATATGGCTCTGAAAGCTGAGAGGAGTATTCCTCCGGGAACATCTCCACAATGCCGGATGTAGTTTCTACCAACTCGCCGTTCCAGTGCAAGGCCGGTACTGATTCGCCAGCGGGCAAGGCCGGCAAGCCGACGTCGCTGAGAGGCGAAAGCGCGCACAGCGATTCGCTGATGGAGGCGTGTGGAAGAACCACGGGCTGCTGGTACGGCGTGATCATCGCAGACGACGCAGTGGACGCTGACGACGGACGTGGAGAGGAGAGAGAGGACCAAGCGCGGTATGTGGACTCGGTGGTGTAAACCTCCGCAGAGTAAAAATATTCGGCAGGGCACAGAGGCTCATCGAATGGACACATGGACTCCAAAGACGAGGAGCTGAGTGCAGGCGTAAAGAACGGAGAGCACATGTCGCTCTCGCACGACATACACCAAGATGGATCTGGTGAGGACATCGGAGACGTCCACCGAATGTAGTCTGCCATGTGAGCAGGTAGGTCGTCTACGGAATCCGACATGGCTGAGTTCTGCCCCTCGAATACAGAGGGAACGTCTGCTGGTGCAAGGGGATCGGAAACGCAAGGGTTGACTAGCTCAGGCTCCCAGTTAGGCATCGTAACCGGCTCCATGACAAACTCGAAAGTGTCGGCAAGACCCATTTTTGCGCCTTTACGAGAAGATGCGCTCTTCTTCGAACTCGATTTGGCGTTTTTACGGGCCCTGAACTCAAGATAAGGATACGAGCACATTAAGGGTTGACATGCTGGACTCACAGACTTGGGGTGTAGCGGTAGTTAGGATACTTCAGAGCATGAAGTCGCTCGCACTCTTTGCCTTGCTGATGCCTGTAACACACTTTAGCCACCAAGAAAACATGAATCGAAGGGAACCGAGAACAAGCTGGACAATTCATGACCTATCAGAAAGCGCTTGCTTACCAATAATCCTTCTCCTCGGGAGTGAGCTCCTGCCACTGTACCTTGATGAGCTTCGAGAGGTCGGCGGCGCGCATCCTGCGCCTGACAGGTTCGGTCTCGACCTCTCCGTTGAGGTTGCCTCCGGCTTTTGATCTCTTCTTCTTAGGCATGTTGACGAGGACGGTTGGCGTCGTGCCTTCCTCCTTCCATTTCTTGACAATGTGCTTGCGGAACAAAATCCACGCATTTTCGGGACGCGGAATATAGTCGGGATCGCCCTTCTTCGGCCTGCGAGGCACCTCTTCGTGAAGATCGTCATGGAGCCGAGCGCAGCCACTGATATAAGGTGAGGGATGATACTCGTCGTCCGAACCGTAAACGTCTTCCTCCATGCGGGAGTATTCAGAGCCTACCATATTTCAGACCGTCAGGCAGTGAGTGGCAAGTACAGGATGCACGACTCACCTGTGGATCGCATGGCTACCATGATGATCAGTAATTAATAATTAACGCGCGTGCGTGTGTGCGCAGTGGCAGGTCTTTGTGTTCGCAAGTATAGTAAACGACAGGCAGAGGGCACCGGTCAACGAATAGCCCAGCAAATTAGTTGGTAGGTGCAGATGATGGAAGAAGAGCGGTGAGAGCGGCAGGCGTGCAGCGCAAACCGGCTTGGACCAACACATTTTTGTAAGACAACCGAAGATGGCGATCATCGCGAAATCAGCCCCCACACAAGCGTAATCTGTGAGAATCTGTGTCCCTCGTGATGAGGCTGTACCTTTCTGTCGGTGGCTCGCCGTCGTTCCGTTCTGTGGCGGGACACGACAATTAGCGGGTATAAGCTTGGTTGCCACG
Organism: Fistulina hepatica ATCC 64428; assembly: GCA_000934395.1. Classification (NCBI taxonomy): domain Eukaryota; kingdom Fungi; phylum Basidiomycota; class Agaricomycetes; order Agaricales; family Fistulinaceae; genus Fistulina; species Fistulina hepatica. Next base: position 534,118 of record KN881721.1, read on the forward strand.
GTGGCCCATAAACGACAAGCACAAAATGGAGAACCAGGCGAAACAATGGGAGAGAAGCACTTCCTCTCCGGACAACAATAAGATGGTTTATCGACCGTGCCGGCGCACACACGGCTGCAGACCGACTGGCGATGAGAACTGTCTCGATTGGGCGTCGACAATAAGCACAATGCTCTCGCATCATGACTCATGCCTTCGTGATGGCCGTCCAGGTCACCGTCCCGGCGATGGTTGTCATTGACAACGTTGTTTCCTCAGATTGAGTTCCGCCTATTGTTCTCATCAAAATGACAAGCATCAGCAAAAGCCCGGGCAGATGGTAAGCTGATGACCGATAATTACAATCGTCACAATCCCTGATAATGGCTACATTCGATTACAATGATCGGTCATCAACTGGTCACACATTAGTCGACAATGGTAATCAACACCATTCTGGTACAGACTGCAAGGTGTAACATATATTGTGGGCATGGTCCGAAATGTGGCACCTTATAGTTGAGCTACAGGCCAGCTACCACCATTCCATTATCCCCTTGCCATATGCACACCAAGAGCTAGTATTGTCTTTGTCATTGTTCAATCATTCCGATCGCACATTATCTGCCACTCATATGCTCTCGAAATCTTTTTGACAGACAGACACCCAGACCAAAGAAAGGCTTGTCAAGTAATTTTATTTGTCAATAAAGATCATACACGTAAAGATAAAGCTGCGACCGCTGAGAAAACGAAAGCTACAAATATGCCATAGGAAAACGAGAGGTTTGCCATCATGCAGCGGGGACAGTGGCGGCGGGGCCAGAGGCTGTGTTCGATGAGGTGTCAGGCCCCGCCGAAGATGAATTGGCCGCTGCCACTTGCCGTTCCTTTGCCTTCTTGATCATTTGCATAGCGAGGCTCCCGACACGAGGCTTTCGACTCGTGGAACTGCCAGATCCATAACCACTGAAGATACGTCTACAAGGGCCAATTAGCAGAGCCATAGACAGTTGAATCCATACCAGTACTGATCATACCTATTCCACCACGCGAGGACCTCCTTCTGCTCCTGTGAGCTCAGAGTGTTCATCACCGTAAGAAGGACGGTGTAAAACTTCTGATACGGCCAACCCCCAGTCATCACTGTACCTGCCGAAAATATGCGCTGATCAGACAGAACGAAGCGGAGCTGAAATATGTGACTTAAATACAGGTACAAGAGATGAATAAGAAACCTACTAGTGTCGCAACATATGCAATAGACTCAAGCGACACATATTGGATGTTGTGCAAAACTGCGTTGCAGGTATGTGCGGGCTGACTTTGTCCTAGTGCTGATGACGGACCCGTCATGATATGCTTGTATGCCTTTGTAATACATCAATAGGATGCTCAGGGAACAAAACAAGACATACCATAACCAAGATTTCGCTACGAAGAAAATAGGCCTCATAGTCAGACTGCAAGTCTTGAAACGAGACATCTTCACAAAATAGAAAACGTGGAAGGTCTTCTGGCTCGCATTTGACAGACTCTTCATCCTCATCTGCCAGCTGGCGTAACTGGCTCTTTATCCTATAATATCCATGATATCATTGAACGGAAAAACAGATCAAATAAGAAGATGCTACATACATGTCATCATCCCAGTTCAAGATAGCGGGACAAAGAAGACGACCACAGTGGTCATGACGAAAACCACCCTTGATATGACACATCTGTGGGGCAGGAAAGACTGGTTCCCAATCCACAGGCCATGAGCCAATACATCGCTTGAGACTGGCAATGTCATCGCCACGTGCGGCATTGCGACCACCTTCCATCTAGATAGACTTGTGACCAACAAGATATGAAACGGTGCTCGTATGACGTACCAGTTTTGCGACGGCATGGATATAATCCTCGTCGAGGTGTATACCGTTCGTGTTCTTGTTGAGATCCTCACGCAAAAATGGAATAAATGTTTCGAGCGCAGTAAAAAGCTGATAATACAGTGTAATAGTACTCCTTGATATGACACTTCAAGATTCACTTCTAGCAAAGGCTCTAAAATGCGGAGGTCCGAAATTTTTATATAGGATGTCTAGATATATATATAATTTATTAACTGTAACAAAATTTGAGGCCTACACTGAGGCATAGTGGTATATAACGAGGACCCCGCTCAGAGTGCCGAAAAGCACTCCTTGATATGATGTGACCGATCGTGATTGCCGTGATCCCGTCACAGTGACGCGTGACTCAATTTTCGTTATCGATGATCAGATCGTCTTGTTCTGCATCCTCACCCTCGTCGTCGTCGTCCTCTCCTTCATCCGTAGCCTCTTCCACTGCCAGCGGAGGCAAGCGCGGCTTTTTCCCTATTTTGGGCTTGGCTGGATACCGCTTCTTCGCAACTCTGCGTGCTGCCAAAGCATCACACTCATGCTGCCATGCCTCGACCGCTGCTCGGTGATCCTGCTTCATTGCCTCCCATTGCGCGTTCAAGGCAGCTTGCTGTGCCTTTCGAGTCTTCTTTGCATGTGTCTTGTGCAATCTTTCAGCTTCTGCAGCAGCCTGTTCTGCGTTGTGCTGTTCCAATGCATGGAAAAACTCGTCGCTTGTGACTGCAGTGCCGAGGTGGTTCAAGGTGTGTCTCTTGTCTTTTTTCTTGCCCTCTTCTTTGTTGAATAGTGCCTGGTTCATTTTCCTCAAATGGAGGTCCTGGATGATCAACTGGGCATTGAGGCCCTCAATCAACATGTCGCGTGCATTTTGCTGCAAGACATGTGACGTGTCTGAAGGCCTCGGCACTGCAGTCATGAGGCTATGAGTTTTTCCATGCATTTGAACTGCATGACGCAGAACATATTAGCTTTGTCGTGACCATCCAGCAAGGACCAGTCTGGCATTGGCAAGCTGTCAGGAACATGGTCAATGACAGGGTGCGCAATCGGCACCGTGGAGGTGAGTTTTACGTTTGACGAGATCAAAAATGATCCCGATGTTCCGCTCAACGATGCATACATAGTACGCAAACACTTATTTGGTGTGAAGAGGCTCGGATCGGCATCGAGTACATGCTTTGGTGAGCGGGAGGATGGGGCCGATGGTGGAGAATCAGTCGAGTGTTGAGCAGAACTCGATCCTGATGGGCGTAGTGGAGAGGAGCAATTAGGTGAGCTATCATTTTCATCTCGTAAATCTGGATGATTGCACTGACCAGCGGCAGGAGATGTTGGTTCATGTGTAGCGGGGTCAAGGTCAAATGCAGTTGGTGGATGGGCACTAAAGGCAGCCATGACGGCACGTACAGGGGACGGCATGGGAAGCGGAAAGGTCCCTTTGAGCGACGAAGGGAGCGATGGCTTGGACTGTGTCGCTGTGATAGCATTGGGATTATAGGGGTAGATACCTGTCTTTTCAAAGGCAGCTTTGACTGTTTCAGGTGTGAAAGCGCGTAGATATGCCGAGCCGAAGAGAGACGTAAAGTCAGCTTTCACCGGCGGTTTCTGGTGCGCTTCCTCGTATGCTTGGGTTTCCTCCTGCCAGCAAGCCTTCATGCGTGCAAAGCATACAACGTCAAGCCCTTGTAGCGCATGCGTACAATGAGGTGGGTAAGCAAGAACAATGATGTTGTGTTCACGAGCATAGCGCACAAAGTCGAGGGTGTAGTGTGAACTGTGGCCATCAAGAATGAGAACACAGGTGCGTCCATTAGCTTTTTCACGCGTGTATTTGTCGAAGACGTCCCTCAACCATGCGAGCCCAATTACGCCATCTGTCCAACCTTTTTCCGACTTCGATATTCTATTCAATTTCGTTCAAATTGTACAAAGAAATCAAGGATGCAAAGTGAGGCTTACATAGCATTTGCGACATTCCCCTCAAACCAACTTTGCTGCATGTTTTTCCCCCTGTAGATGATGTGCGGAGGAATGGTCGACCCGTCGGCACAAATTGTGCATATTACTGTTATGTTTTCACGATCGGCGCCTCCCTGCTTATGCTGGGTTTTTGTGTCACGACTTCCTATGACCCGTTCTTTTCCTAGGTACCCCAGCACGAAGGGGCTCTCATCCATTCCATGGATAAGTTCGATGGCAACACCCAATTTGACGATGAAGTTCTCGACAATCTGAAACCACGATGCGACTGCATCAGGATGCAATGCCGAAGCACGCTGCATATCAAGAGGTTTGCTCCAGTGGGTTTTAAGTCTCTCGTGGTGGCGGTCTAGAAAGTAGAAGAACCAAGTACGTCCAACGGGCTCAAAGCTGTCGCTAAGACGTGCCTGCAAGATGGCATTTGCGAAGGTCTCGACCTGGGCATGTGTGAGGGGAAACCCGCGTTCAGCAGACTCGAGAATGAATTCGACAAGCGTGTTCTCTTCCATTGGCGTGATTTTCTGCTTTGTCTTGTTAAAATCCTTTATAGACACACCGCCGTCAGATCGTCGTTTCAAGGTCATGGGATTGACATTGTATTTGGCAGCTGTAGCATTGAGTCCCAGGTCATGGGTGCGTCGTGTGGCGGGAGAGAGGAGCTTGTTACACTCCCATTCTCGGAGAGCGTCTTGCATGGCCTTCTCCTTCGATGCCGATTGCTTGGTCTTCTTTTTTCTTTCCGAAAGTGCCATTCTCCCCATTGTAGCTGCCTCATATGATGTCAGTAAGGTATATCACATGTTCTATACATGTATAATGACATACCAAAGTGTGGTGGATGGCACTTTCGGAAATATTTTTGCTGGAGCAATTTTGTGGGAATATTCTGCATCCCTGCATTGCGACTGTGGGATGTTGAACTTGACATGCAAACTGAACATGACTCATGAACTGTCACGTTGTGTCACGCCTTGCGGCATTGCCTCGTCGAAAATGTGTAATTGACCTCTCTTTGCCTCACTACACCACCAAACACAATATTTCTGAATGTCGGGACAAAGCTTATGAGGTATACTATTGATCTACGTAGTTATTTGAATTTTAGCATACAGTCATTATGTGTAGATGTACGTAATATAAACTGATTCAAACCTGAATTTCTTCTGATCAAGCACTAATTTGCACACTGAAAAAGAAGCACTTGGCCGTTTGCTATAAAATTTGGAAAACATCATCTTTACATACTAGAAATAGTAGATCTCAAGTTTCAAAGGTTTTCAGCACCATTTGCGGCATTGAGATGAGTTCATATCAAGGAGTACTCATATATCAAGGAATACTATTACACTGTATTTATTTTCACTGCGAACTTGAAGTCAAGATAGTGCTTTCAAAAGTGAAAGCAATCACTCACCGCGCTGTGTACATCTCATCTGGGTCATTAGGGTAACGCCGTGCACCGTGGCGCAGTACCTCACGAAGATCGGACCACATATCGAGGAAGCGAATGATCATTTTACCCTTGGAATGATAGTAGTCCTCAGGCTCGCTACAAGGTGTTTTGAACGAAGGAATGAAATGAGAGATATATGAAAGGCTTACACTTGCTCCTCAGCATTTGACGAGTCTTCACCTTCGTCATTTGCATCACGGCGACGCTTATCTCCAGCATTGGTATCAAGTGACGATGACGGCTGCAAACCAGGTGAATTGGATTGTGTGCCAGCAGTACCGGCAGGTCTGTCGTCAGACTGAGAATCAGGTAGAGGTCGGCGAGGGCCATTCTCAGGCTGAGAATCAAGTAGCGATTGGCGAGGGTTGTTCTCGGGCTGAGGATTGGGTAGAGCTTGGCGAGGGTCATTCTCAGTCTGAGAGGGCTCAGCACCTGACGATGTAGGCACCATTGCGACAGGACCTTCGAAAACATCAGTCCAGATATTGTGATCCTATGTGAGACTTACGACGCTTCCTAGCATTGGTTCGTGCAGCTTTCTTTGTACGTCGGCCGCCGCGGCTGCCACCCTGCGCCATATCTCAAGAGGAAGAAAAAACTGGATTGCAGAAGCGGGGTGGAAAAAAGAATGGCGTGAGGGTCTCGAAGATATACAGTACACAAATTTATTTCAAATGTATATGGACTCACTGAGTAGCACCTCGACTATCTTCGAGATGCTTGGTCTACATCGGTATGGACTCACCGAGTAGCACCTCAATTGTCTTCGAGATGCTGGTCTACGTCAGTATGGACCCACACCCTGTGCCAAATTAGTTTCAAAAGCAAGACACGCACATGTGACACTCAGCTATCACCCTGAGTACCAGCAGCGTGCACCACAGTCCATACAGAATGCACACATGAACGAAACAGGAAAAACTCACCCAAACACCACACCAATATCCTTCCTACGTCACCCATTGTGGTGCTCGAACGGCCCATCCTATTGTCACCTAACGAGAGTGTGAGTCAGTCATGCACACACAATAAAAACAATCCCCTCACTTTGTCGCCACATTTGCTATGTCCCAGTCTCTGCATGTGAGCTCCAGCTCAATTCTCCAGAGACACACATGCCGCACGACTGCACGGTGATCCTGTCCTCCTCTGCCTCGACTATCTGCAGATATTGAACCCGTCTGGGTTCATGTCGTACATGTATATGACGTTCCACTAGTCGTCGTCGAATTCGTGAACTTCCACCGGGAAATTTGCGGGATCTTCATCTATGTCCCAGTCGTCAAACTCGTCTTCGAGATTAAATCGACCACCGTCTACGGTATGGCTGTCCGTAATGGCCGGCATGTTTGTAGTGCCCAGCGCATCCACGGTGCCCAGCGCATCTGCAGTGGCCGGCACATCTGTAGTGGCCGGTGTATCCGTAGTGGCTGGCGCATCCTCCACCTCTGCCAAATCCCATACTTCGTGAGGAAAGTCCGGCGAATTCAAATGTCCAACACCTAGCCCTAGATACCGCATCATCATATCACGATCAACAAAGCTAAAAAAATGCGAATTTGGTTAGAAGAGTGTGTGAAAATCTAATACAGAACGTACCAGCCCACATAATATCTCATCCAATCCCCATGAGTAAAGTCTCGAGCCATTGATCGAGCAAGAAGTTGGGAGGTTATCCCGAGGGAAAAGGTGGGTATAAGATGACACCCACGCAGGACGTCAGCAGGATCAACGAAGCCAAATGGGTCGGAGTCACCACTATCGAAGGAAACGAAGCCAATACGCTCGAGACGTAAATGAGATGGACCCGCTGGCCATGACAGATCATCTTGAAACCAGCGCACCCAAAGAAAGTTGATACGCTGGGGCTTGATGGCACTCCGATAATAGACCTTTGCATGGTATACACCAAGCACACGAGCGTACCAGAAGCGCTCACTTGAATAAAAGCCCTCACCACTAGCTTTGATCATAATATCACGCCGCGAACGATTGACGTTGATGGTGTCACAATCCCGCATAACATCGTATCGCGTGTAATTGAATGTAGCAGTGGCGTGCGGATAAATGACATTGTTATGGAATCGTAGCTGTGCCAGTTGGCTCTCCGAAAACGCATAATCGGAGTCGAAGCTGTCGTCTAGGCGTCCGATGATGTGAGCCTTTAGATGTAATGAAAAGTTCTATCGAAACATCAGAAAAAAATTGCCGCAGTTGCTGAAATGTTACCTTGAAAGCTGGATCCTCCGCGTGCTCAGAGAGCCAAACAGGTAAATTAATTTTCTCTGTCTCGTCTTGCGCTATCTGATGGTGAGACTCCATGCTTGCAATATCAACCTCCTCCTCGTCGCCACTCGAAACATCCCCAGACAGTGCAGCCTCGAGCTCTTCAGTCATTCGGTCAATGGTACGCTCACGAACATCTATATTGACTATTTGCGATACCACACTATTCCGATTTGTTTGTGCATATCGCCTCTTGACTTGACGATGCTCGAGCTCCCCCTAAAAAGGAAATAAATAAAAGTAAAAGCAAGTTAAACAGAAAATACTGATGCTCACCGTCTTGGTGCTATATGAATCTGTCACTCCGTACCGTCGAATAGTCGAGGGATAATCAGGCATAGAATGTACCTTGGGTGTATTCAAATTAAATGTTTTGCGTCGTTTTCCTGGGTTTGGTGCAGGTCGCATTCGTGATTGTGAAGGCTGAGCCTCATCAATGGGCCCAGTCAGTAAACGACGACTTTCATTTCGCTTGCGAGCAGCAAACTCCTTGTCCGTTTCGAATGTTTCGAATGCCGCACATGTGACAAACGCGAAATAACGAAGTGCTTTACCCAGTTGAGTCTGGACGCGCTCGAGAAGATTGAGCGATAGGTCACAGTGCATACGCAACTTTGCGAGCGAATGCCAGTACACGAGAAGATATAGAACATCAGAGATCTTTGAACCATGGGGCTCATCGATAACGCCTTCGAGGCACGGGATACAACACTACAACAACATTGAGTCAGTGACTGGGTGTTTGTACTCGGCACAGACACACCTGCAAAATGTCCTCAAAATCCCGAGCAGCCAACTTCTTCATTTCCGAAACATTTGTGGCAAATCGACGGATTGTAGAGCGGCCAAAAGTTGGTACTTGTCGAAAGCTATTTTTTTACTTGAATTATTGTGAAACAGATATGAAATTGTCTTACCGCAGATCAAAATTTGATTTTCTGTCTGGTGGCAGTGCTTCTAAAATGCGCACAATGTGGACGAGAAGTGACTTCCACACGCCGAGCTCAAGCTCGTGCATCAAGTCAACAACCAGAGCAACAAAGATATCAAATTTGAAGACACGGAGGGACCGCGAGAAGGCATTCTGACATGAACGGCGATCAGTATTATACGAAATCTGTTGAAGTTGATCGGGTTACATACTACGGTGGGGACATAAGAACCATCCTTCAGAATATTATTAACAACTTGGCTGTTAACGACGTATCCTTCTTCATAAAGCAACTTGCGGCTTGCGGAAACCTTGCTTCGCAGATCCTCGTCATCGTAACGACGCTCAGCCATCCGTACTTTCATGTCTTCCGAAGTCGCAATTTTGAATATGTTTGATTTCACTACGAGACAGCGGGGACAAAGATGCGTGCCGATATTTCGCAACGTAGCTATCAAAATCCTGAAGAATAGATAGCATCAGTAAATTATGAAACAGGAAGCATTCGACTTACTTTTCAGGATAGTCGGCAGAATAAGTAAAAATGCGAATATAAACCCGACGCTTCACACCATCGAGGCATGTGAGAACAATACCATTCTCATAGGCATCCAAGAACTCAGGGTCGTTAAGTAGTAACGACCATACTGCATGGAAGAGTTCACGTCGACAATGTGTGAGCAGCGGCTCAGTCGCACGGATCCCGTGGTTTTGCAAAAAGTCATTGAAGCTATCGGGGAGCTATGCAGGTTATCAATACCATAATACCATCCAGTGAATGTCCAACATACCGAGGGGAAAAAGGCAACATGATGTGCGGCTTTCGCCGTTGGTCGACCTCGCGCATAGTGACTTTGATTTCCGAAGTAAACATATGCTGGCCAAAGCTTCGCATCCCCGAATTGCGCGACATGAGTAGCATCAGACCATATCATAAAGGCCGCTACGACTGGTGGCGGTTCATCGGGCCCTTTGGGTGCTTTAGCTAAAACATCGCGCTCCGCCTCCAAAAAAGCATTGGAAGAGTACAGCTCATTGTAAATACGCTGTTCCTCGAATTCCGGATATGGTGGCTTCCAATATTGCTGGAATGGATGCCAGTGGAATGACGTAGAAGCCGGATCCTCCTGGACTGTCGAACGGAGGACGTGGATTAGCGGCCGATAATGGACATCACGAAGAACAAATGAGATCGACGACCGATCTGGTTCAGGGTCAGACAGACCACGACGTCGAGCAGTCTGTACAGCTGATTGCTGTTGTCGCTGACGCTGCTTCGTCGGTTTGACCCCTGTCGGAACCTCAATAGTGACACTATCCGATCTCCAACCACGATCGGACCATGGCGATTGACGATCGAGCGCAAGCTCCCGCTCGAGGTCATCAAAATTGACACCATTGATGTCCTCAGGCTTGAAAAGCGGGTCGAGGAGCAACTGACGAAGGTCTTCACGGTCCTGCCGCGTCTTCTTTCCAGAGCCCTTGAGATGATAACGAAGAAACAAGAATGATGAAATGTTTTTGAATGGGTATATAATATCAAGGATGGAGCGGTTGCGACACTGATGCTTGGGTGGCGAGGGACTCACAACAAATGAAGAAAAGGAGTTTGATATATCTGGGATGGTGATAGGACGGCGTCGATACTCGCGAATGAGACCAAAAGAATTCGGAGCAGTCCGAAGATGCTCAGAGACATGAAGAACAATACGCGGTCCACTCGGTGGAGGTGGTAGATCTCCAGGACCTTCAGGTAGAGCCTGGGCGTGCTCGATGGCCTCCCGAAGCCGTCGAGACATTTTACGATTTCGTACGGGATAGCGAGCCTCAACATTGGCATCCACCGCATCGGCGTCACCGTCTGCTGACATCAAGTCACCAAAGGCATTGTCATCTGTCGACTGAAGTGGGATGTGAGAACGTATGACAACAGTGTTTGATATGCGAAACATACCGAAATATCCGCGAACATGGCATCGGATGGTGCACTACAGATAAAGCTCGTGCTCTGTGGTGGGTTATCATCACCATCCATGCTAGCGAGCTTGTCGTCATCATGATCTACCTCAGCTGCAATCTAGGTGATGGATAAGTTGGCAAAAAATAGTATTAAGATAAACGCACCGATGAATAGAAAGCCAAATGAGATGAACCCGAACTTCCTGCTGTGCTGCGAGCATCTGCAGCCGGCAGATCGTGCGTCCTTCCGGTCTCATCACTTGAGCTGGAAGAGGAGGCTGGATTGTGGCGTCGACGCTTGGCAAATCGACGGCGCACAGCGAGAAATGGACGGGCTGCTGCTGCTGCTATATGCTGAGAGATAGATCGCTCTTGGTCGTGGTCGCGAAGACGTTGAAAGTCTTGACAACGGGCTTCGTGGCGCGAACGAGTGCCTCTGGACATGAATAAACGAGAACATCCTCGACAGCGAAAACCGTCCGTAGTGCCGGCACGAGACAAATCCAAGTCGGTGTCTGAATCCATTCGCAAATTCATGTATAGCAGTCGGCAGTGTTCAGAATAGAGATCAGCTACTATTGATAAAAACGAGCGAAGGCTGTGAATGAGTGTAACAAAGAAGGAAGTGGAGTGAAAGCCTCAGGGAGTCGGAGTCACGGTCACGGTCAGAGTCTGAGTTGCACGGGGCCAGGTTGCAGCCACCGCCGCCGCGCGGACCGCCGAGTCAGCACCGATGGCATCGTCCTCGCCATGAGCCGCAACTCAGGTGGTAGGTTGCAAGGCGTCTACCATCCCCGCATTTCGACACCAACCAGTTGTCAGCCGCCATCATTTTTGGGGTCTGACGATCACGGCTTGTTGGACTTGATCATCACCCCACACGCTCGGCTAGTTTCGGCGACTGTTGGCAATCACGGCATTCAGTCATCAGCATGCACCAACTTGCCGGGCTTTTGCTGATGAGTGAGATGAACGTCAAGGAAACACCAAGTTCGTCTGCACCTAAAGCAAAAATAGCACCTGATCGAAAAGCTATGCCCACGCCGTTTGAGTATTTCCCCAGCGATGGCACCGATGAAAATCTGTTGATCATGTTACATGGTTTGGGTGTGTAGTAGCGACAGTTTCTTAGCACCAGAGTCCTTCGGTTGACACAAATCCAACACAGGTGACACCCATCGACCGTTCGCACGGGCCGGGAAGCAGCTGAGGCTCCCTCAGACTGCAGTGCTCGCAATCTGTGCGCCCTCCCAGTGAGCTTATCCGTATCTCCGTGAGTGGATTTCAACCACTAGATGTCCTGTTGTCTACTACAGAATACCGTTCATGGATGAGGAATCGTACCAATGGTACATCTCGTTCACACCACTCGGTGAAGTCGTCGAGCGTCCGGATCCCACACCTGGCTTGAATGTCCTCTCAAAGGCTGTCGATCATCTGTTACGTGATTGCAGTTGGAGTCCACACCAGTTGCACCTCTTCGGCTTCGCCCAGGGTGGCAGCGTAGCTGCAGAATTCGGTCTCAATTGGTGGAAAGAACGGTGTTCTCCGACTTCTGCTGGTGCCTCCACCAGTCCGCTGGGATCGATCGTGACGGTCTCTGGTCCTCTCCTGTCGTACCCGACGCTGAATCCGCAAGCGACTACTCCAGTTCTGGTCGTGCATAGGCCACCGCAACAGGAGACAACGTTTCCTGGTGACAGCCTAGTTGCTTTCAGGAAGGGCTATCGGGACGTTCGTGAGGTTGTCATTGGACAGGGAAGTACGCGTACTGGCATGCCGGCGTCCAAAGACGAGTGGGAACCAATCATGCGTTTCTGGAGTGAACATTTGGGGCGCCGGATGGGCGATGGTCTGTACGAGGTCATGGCTGGGACCGTAGCTTGAGTCTACTATTGCTCAATTAACCGGTTCGATGGATGCATTGTCGAAATCATGCTTACTGTGAAAGCACTGTCGGCTGCATCTAAGTTTTCCCCAAAATTTCCCCCCCAAGCATGATGGCGATTTACGCTATGCAGATTCCAGAAGGGAACGAAGCTAGAGAAAACGCTACGAATTTCGGGTGATAACATTTCCTGGAGGATTCAGCCCAAGAAACGAAGCTGTTCAGTTAGTACGCGACCAAATAAATCAATGCATCCGACTATCATATATAAAAAACACGAAACGCGACAAAACTTCGACGTAAAAAACATATAAACAAATCCCCGGATATATGATACTGGTACAGATCGGGAAAGACTACATATAGGCATAAATACTATCATTTTTACCTACATGACCACACAACCGTGACGTTCACGGGGGGAGGGCCGAACTTGCAAGGACAGAGCAGAGGCGTTCATTATCTTCAGCCTGCGCAGTTCGGCCTCGAGATCCTTTGTGCGCTGCCTCTCTTCAAGACGAAGGCGTGTCAAGGTCGGGACCAGCTCGCCCACCCTCGCCCACAGATCGCAGCGGCTGTCGATCTCCCGCATGACCGCTATATCCACAAGCTCCAGGCTCTCCGTCGAGTCCCACGCGACGCCGTACTCGAGCGTACAGCCAGGAGTGAGGATGCGACTGAGAAAGAGCGCGACGGAATCCGTGTCCTGCGAGATGAGCGATGTGCCGGTGCCTAAGCGCCCGAGGCACTTGAACACGGGCAGGTCCGTCGGGAGCTCGGGAAGCGTTGTCGCGTCAACAAATAGCGACAGGCGATTCAGGCGCGGGCAATGCCGCGCGAACGGGAGCAACGCCTCGAGCGTGAGCGTCGATTCCGAAAGCCAGGCAGGCTCCGCCCCGAGCAGTAGCGACTGCAGAGACGGCCACTTGCGCGCCATATCCTCCATCTCCGCCTGCAAGATGCGAATCGGATACTGGTGCACGATCTCAAAGTCAGTGACGTTCGGGCACGCAAAGAGTGGCTCGAGAGCGTGCATGTCAAGCCACTCCTTCTTGGCCTTGTCCGGGTCATCCGGGAGCAGCATCATTGTGCTCACATATGACACGAGCGAGATAGAACGCAGTAGCGTGCAGTTCTCGGCCAACACAGCCAGGAACTTGCGCACCGCGGCCGGACTCTCATTGAGGTAGGAGTCGATGTAGATGACGGTGAGATTTGTAGGTGCGAAGGGAATATCGACGAATCGAGCGGCGTCGTCGTACGTAGCGGCGAAAGAGAGGTCGAAAAGCGCTGGATATGCTCCTGATTCAAAGGTGGGGCGTACGCTGACAGTGTCATCACGGTCACCGCGGCCTTGGGATGGGTGGTACTGGAACTCAATGATGCATAGATTTTCCAAGCGCGACAGGCACTCGGCGAGTACGGAGGTGTAGTAGTAACACGGGAACACGACCTTACGCAGCTTCGGCAGGGATTCCAGGACAGACACCAGACCCGCTTCTATCTCAGAAACACGGATCGACGTGCGCAGGTCGAATACAGTGAGATTGGGCATTCTAGAAACGATATCATGGAAGAACGGTTGAAGGGAGATATTCGGGGAGGGCATTAGCGGAAGGTGGCACACGAAGGTTTTGATGTTCGCATTCATGAACATGACACAAAAGCGCAGAGGCGCGTACCAATGCAGAGTGTGGATGTTCGGCAAGATATGCAGTGATGTCCGTGTTCGTGACAGCTCTTCAAATACACTGTCACCTACGTACGGAACGTTCCTTATGGAGAGTTCAGAGAAGGGTAGACATTCTTTGTTGTTGTATAGGCGTCGGACCCGCACACTGTACTTCTCGAACCGCTGCCAATCCTTTGCTTCAAGGGGACGCGTGAACTTCTGAATGACGCGTCAGATTGTCGAAATTAAAAGATGTGACTGGACTGACAAAGAATTGCTTGACATCCCTTCGCAAGGGTGCGAGAAGCCCGAACAATCCAACAAGATCGTCGACGTCGTGCCACAACGTATCGAGGGATAATTGAGACCATTGTCTGCAAGCGCAGGCAGCTGCTACAAGTGTAGGGCGCTCCAGGTATGAGAAGATCATGGCCAATAACTCTGGCATCTGGAAACGCGATGAACACACGACGACAGACGAGAACGCAGTTGACATGGCCACACACCCTGAGCACTGCATGCACCCTGAAGAAAACGTCCCCTCTTGATGCGCTCGCCATCTTGCAACAACAGAGAGTTCCACTGGAGGACAGATGGACGCGCGCGAGAGTCAGAAAGATAGACGAAGTCGAGCAGAGGAGGAAGATAAACAATTGACTGCGACTGCTCAATAAGTCGTTTGTTGAATCGTTGACCGGTGGCCGATCAGATCGATCACGTCGTGATGGAAACAAAACTGAAACTGCTGATCTCGATCGTGACTTAATGGCGCTTAAATGACTCGACTGCCTCCAAGTTATCTCTCACCACCATCAACTCAAAATCCTGGCAATGGCGCATCTCACCCACCCTTCTATTCGCGGTACGAGTAGATCACCTGTCTATCTACTTTATCTGAGAAATTCCAGATGGTTGGTTCAGTGAAATCTCGTCCCAGTGGCCAGGCCAGGCCATGACTTTGAAAGTCAATCGCATTCTGCACACCGAAAAGTCTCTCTATCAGGACGTCCTTGTCTTTGAGTCGGAGACATATGGTAACGTTCTTGCCCTTGATGGTGTCATACAGTGCACGGAGCGCGACGAATTTTCGTGCGTCTGTTTGCTGGTTTCATGAACATCATCTCAATCCGCACCTTGCAGTTACCAGGAGATGATCACGCACCTGCCACTGGCAAGCCACCCGAGTCCAAAGAAGGTGCTCGTCATTGGTGGTGGAGACGGTGGTGTTGTGCGTGAGGTGCTCAAGCACGAATCTGTCGAGGAAGTTGTGTTGTGCGACATCGATGAAGTAAGTTTGCCGATGATTCATTTATCTGAACATCATTCCAATTGTGATCCAGGCTGTTATTCGCGTGTCCAAGACCTATCTCCCTCACATGTCAGCCTTGCTTTCGTCTTCCAAGGTTACCGTTTTCATCGGCGACGGGTTCAAGTTCCTCTTTGAAAACCACAACACGTACGATGTGATCATCACTGACTCGTCTGACCCCGTGGGCCCGGCCGAGTCACTTTTCCAAAAGCCGTATTTTCAGCTTCTTCATGATGCCCTCGCGCCGGGCGGACACATCTCCACGCAAGGCGAATGCCTCTGGCTCCACCTTCCCCTTATAACGGGCCTCAAGGAAATGGCGAAGGGCATCTTCCCCGTCGTCGAATATGCGTATACCACAATTCCCACTTACCCGTCTGGACAGATCGGCTTCATGGTGTGCGCCAAGGACGCACAGCGAGACCTTCGTACTCCGTTGCGTAAGGTAGCTGGCACTCGTTACTACAACGAGGCTCTTCATCGCACGGCGTTCATCCTCCCAGAATTTGGACGTGCACTCCTGGAGGAGGGAAAGAACCTCCTTCCCAAGTTCGGCCGCGATGCCATCGCCATCACTCAGAAGAAGAGGATCCTCCTTCTCGGTAGTGGTTTCGTGGCTCGTCCATGCGCAGAGTATATCGTGCGGAACCCCAACAATGATCTCACCATTGGTAAGTAGCTCGTGGTTAGTTACCATGCGCTTTTCTTCATCACCTTCATCTTCAAGCTTGCCGAACATTGTCTAGCGCTCAGGCGCTTGGTGGGGGTCTTCCTAGCACCAGTGCCATTTCCCTGGATGTGACCAATACTGCGGAACTAGAGAAGGTTGTCGCCGAATACGACCTCGTCATTTCTCTCATCCCGTACATTTACCATGCCGCTGTCATAAAAGCTGCCATCAAGGGTAAGACACATGTCGTTACGACAAGCTACGTGTCGCCGGCCATCCGCGAACTGGACGAGGAAGCCAAAAAAGCTGGCATCGTGGTTATGAACGAGATCGGGCTCGATCCTGGCATCGACCATCTTTACGCTGTCAAGATCGTCGACGAGGTCCACTCCAAGGGCGGCAAGATCAAGGAGTTCCATTCTTACTGCGGTGGCCTTCCTGCGCCGGAGTGCTGTGATAATCCGCTTGGGTATAAGTTCTCGTGGTCGTCCCGCGGTGTTCTGCTCGCACTGCTCAACTCTGCGTCGTACATCAAGGGTGGGAAACCCGTAGATATAACGTCTGCGGAACTCATGGCGTCGGCGAAGCCGTACTACATCACGCCGGCGTTTGCATATGTCGCGTACCCGAACCGTGACTCCAAACCATTCCAGCAGTTTTACCGTATCCCAGAGGCAGAAACCATCATTCGTGGCACGCTGCGGTACCAGGGCTTCCCTGAGTTCATCAAGGTGCTCGTCAACATGGGTTACCTTAACGCGTCGACGCGTGACTGGCTGAATAGCAGCCTTTCGTGGGCGGAGGTCACCCAGAAGGCGATTGGTGCTGCTGATGCCAGTGAGGGGTACGTTTCCGCTTTGGCTGTGTTCCTCGATGGAGCACTGACACGTGATGTGCAGTTCTCTCATTGCGAAAATCAAGGAACTCTATGCGTTCCCTGACAAGTCTGAGGAGAGCCGCATCATTTCCGGAATCCGCTGGCTCGGCCTATTCTCGACCGAGAAGGTGGCACCCCGCGCGGGCAACTTGCTCGACACACTCTGTGCACGTCTGGAGAAGCTGATGAAGTACGAACGCGGTGAACGTGACCTTGTCATCCTTCAACATAAGTTTGTCGTTGAGTGGGTCGACGGGAAGACGGTGTGTATACACTATAATGATCGATTACTCGTTTATCTGACGCAACTGTTTAGGACACCATTACCTCCACGCTCGAGCGCTATGGCAGCCCCATCGGGCACTCTGCGATGGCGCTCACTGTCGGCATCCCCTGTGGTATTGCCGTCCAGCTTGTGCTCGACGGCGTTATCAGCGTTCCTGGTGTCCAGGTACCATACACGAAGGAGATCTGTGACCCGATTCGCAGCCTCCTCGAAAGCGAAGGCATCAGTCTTGTCGAGAAGGTCCTATAAAAATAGATTTGCATGCATATGCAGAGAAATGTAGATCTAGGGTGTATTCTCTGTACGGTATAGAGTTATCGTATACTGTACGATTGTGACGGAATGTTCAGAAACACGTAGTGGTCGGTGCTGAACTTGAATTTGGACAACTTCGTAACGTGTAGCGGTCGTCGGTGAACTTCGTCTCCAGCCCAAGTCTTTTTCGATAACATTAGCTCAAACTGAACTGGATCTATGATCTTGAACATACTGAATACGAGCTCATAATGTGTAACTAACTATGGCCAATTAACTGATGGGCTTCCAAACTTGGCTCTAACGCACAACGTCCCATGAACATCCATACAGTGTCTTGCGTCGGGAAAGGATGTGGTCATGTTGTTTAACAGTTGTGGGTGTCCACTGCATGAACGCCGCGCTGCGGAACGGCGTCGCCATCTGCCATCCGTAATAATCACGTGATCTAACACCGCTTGAGCAATTGCCTTTTTAGGTAAAGTCGCTTTAGCATCAATATGCACTTATAGGAGCAAAACAATTCAGTACTCATGATGTGAGTGTTATTGATTCATTGTAGATAAGCTTGATATAACGCGCGTGCATTGCACAATAACGCATCAAGTCTATTTGTCTGGCATTTGCTACTAACAGTAAGAATAGTGTTCAGTTGAGAGGTACATTATTTAATCTTGAAAATTCATGTATTGAAATGCAAGGCGACGTAGACTGCTGATTGACAATGGCAGTGGAAAGCACAGTCCTGGTATACCGGGAGCAGGGAATTTGGCATGCGCCCATTGTTCGCCTCAATCTGCTGCTGCAATCTTGGCGAGACGTCGATAGAAAAGCGTTCTCCGTTCAGGGCGCACACAAACATTCGGGGACAGTGCTGCGGTATGGCCGTCATGGTTTAATGGGGGTGGCTGAATGGGGAGGGTTTGCTGCTCCGTGCAGGTCAGATTTCGATAAGTTCTTGAGCAGATGTCTGAGTACGCCGCCATTCGAGAATAAAATGTGCGGAGAGTCAAAGCGTGCGTACCTTGTAGTCAACCTTCCCGCGAAGCTTTCTAATGGGATGGGCTCCCTAATGAAGACTCGATAGTCTCCCACCTGAGCGAGCACAATTCCACCATCCAGTCTACCTGGAAGAGAATGCAGCGACGGAGGTGTAGGTGAGCACAGACAGAGCGTAAATGAAGAGGGTCGTGAACTTCATAATGAAATGTCAATGCGAAAATTATTGCCTGAGTTAAATGGGAATGACTGCACTGCAGTAGAAGAGACCAGCTCTGCAAACCTCGGATTGCCAGCCTGCTCGTATTTATGCTTCTGCTTTTGCTGAGCATGGCATACTGGTGTCCTCAGTGCCATGTTACAGTGCGAACCGAGGACTACGAGGCCGACAGCCGTCAGTAACCTCAAAGAGAAACTTAGTGCCCGCTTCACGTTTCAATGTTTACCCAACCTTTTGCAGTTATTGCACACCTAATTGCGTGCTTGGGTACACCGACGAATTTGCACAATATTTCAGTCATGGGGCGCACAGAATTGGCCACCAGGCTTCAAGTCAGAGTTCTGCAGGGTTCGTAGTAGTCACGACGTAGTGTGATGGACGACAAGGTGGCTTAGAAGCCAACAGTTCGACGACAGGCAAGCCGGACAAAAACATCGTGAAAAGGCCATGAATGCGAAAAATCGGACTGCATATGAGAAATTACGAGCATGTATTACCGAATGATAACGTGAATGTCGAGAAGTCGACAACAAGCCTCTGATTCCGTAAATGAATGAGATCAGTCTTGCCATCACCTTTCAGTTTACGCCGCCGCGTCCCACTCTTTCGCGCGCGCTGTCGACCTTTTATACCCCTCGTTATACTATTTTCAGTCCTCGTATCATAGATTTCACTCCGGCGCACCTGCAGACCCTGTACTTGGATCTGAAATCAACGATTGTACGACGTGCTAGTCGGCCGTGGCAACAACACTCAGAAAGAACGCGTCAGTTCAATATCTTCATTACATTAGAGCTTACGTCCACGATAAGTTCAACGGTGCTTCTTGCAATACCTTGTGTCGGCAGAGGACGGCAGCTGTGACAAACCGAGTCGAAGAAGTAGCTGCTTTTGAACGGCCTCATGGCATCCCCGGCGGGCCCTCGCACGAATGGCAACGACATGGCACTCGGCTCCCCATCGGTACCAAATCGCGACCCAGTACCAATGACAAGGCATCCAAGCGATCTGAAGGTATGTTGTTGCTGAGGAAGTGATGAATACGCGCCGTGGGACTAGATTTGACGGGATGCGCGTAGGACACCGCTGCAGCCCCGTTCGATCCCATGATATTTCGCCGTTACCTTGAGGCGATCTTACCACCTGTTATGGGTGCAGATCTAGACGAACTGCATACTCTGTTCGATGACGAGGACGACTTTGAGGAGAAAATCGTCAAGTACGCGCCCTTACACCGACTTACTGTAAAGACTGAGACAACAATAGATTCGCGTCAGAAAGCGGCATGGTCGTGATATATGTCACGAAAGTGCGCGACGAAGTCGTCACGGAAGAGGGCAAGTCATATCGATCGTATGTCCACCATCGTGTCTGAATGTAGTCCCAGAAACACCAGAAGCAGCAACCCACCATTATGTCCTTGCCCCTCAAGTGACCTATAATTCACTGAACGGTTTGGCATCTATTTCTAGATCCGTTTTTCGAGTCTAATATATGAGATAGTATCGACACTGGCCATCATGAAGCGCCCTGCGTTTCCGACACTCGATGCTCTAGCTCCCCTTGCTCACCAGTTACAGATACTAAACCTGTTCGGTGGGGAAGATACCCCTTACGAATCCCTTCACTCTGTTGTAAGCTGGGGTGTCAAACCATGGTTCGACGCGTTCGTCGGATCGAAGGGTAACGCTGGCGCAAAGGAGAGTGGCGCAGATGCGAAAATGGGTACGCAGCACTGCGTTGAGCCAGAGACTTGCTGTCCAATTTCCCAATCACAGGCATACCGATAACAAGGAAGAAATTTGCCGAGCTCGAGCTGTCGCTGCTCCATTTGCAGCAAAACGTGGAGATTCCGGAGACCAATCTCATTATCCATCCTGTAAGACAGAGCGTTATACCTTGAACCGGTTTTCCTGACACCCCTCCAGGTCATCACCCGCGCATGCGCAGAGGCACAGGACAAAGGCGTCCGCCCTAACATATCGTTCATTCCCTCTAAGCTGCTCAATGATAGGTGCGTTTCGCAAATCGGATGCTCGTCCCGGTGTTTACGATGACATGTAGTACGTTCTTGAACGCACTTCACGCGAACGTGAATTCCTGGATCAAGAGCATCCAGGCGGTGACGAAATTGAATCGGGACGTCGCCAGCGGTACAGCAAGCCAGGAGATCAATTTTTGGTGCGCCAGGATCTTATCCTTTGTTCTTAGCCGGACCAGAAAGGTTCCTGTAGGTTGTCTTTGGAGCGCGCCCTCGAGGGTATCGAGGCGCAGTTACGGAGTGAAGAGGTCAACATGGTCATGGATTGCTTGCGCAATGCCAAACGTTTTCGTGCGACCGTCAGTTTCATCGCAGACACTGGTCTGAAGGACGCAAGCGAGTCCGGTAGGTGACCACCGTTGGCTTGTCTTCCGTGCTCGCACTGATTTGTATGGACCAGTGCATAAGTACAATCTACTCATGAAAGACTTTCCTTTGAACGAGCTACTGAGTGCGACAGACCTAGACAAGATTCAGGAGAGCCTGGTGTTGATCTTCAAGTATGTGTCGTATTGATCTCGCTGGAGTCGATTAAATCTTAATTTATGTTCAGTCACATCAATCGGAAGCTTCGACTGTCGCCGTACCCCATTCGCAGAGCATTACCCCTCGTTGAGGATATTTCACGTGACTTCAACGATGTTTTACTGCGTATTCTCACAAGCTGCAGGTCGGAATTTCTCCATTGTTGGTGCATATTCTTATCTTATGCCTCTCTACATTCAGACTTGCGTACACACCCTACGAAACTTTCGAGCGCCTGCTTGATAAGACCAGTGCTATTTTCAGGACGTGGGACGACCAAATCAAGGAATTCACAAACGTGGCTCGTGAAGTGACACGTAAGCGTAGCGAAAGATTCATTCCTATAAAGGTATATCTTGCCCAATACGACGTCGAGAATATACTATACCTTGATTCAAAAGGTTGTCTCTGCACATGCGAAGTTGCAGGAACGTACACGGTATCTACGTGATTGGCGCAAGCAACATGAGCAGCTCGCCGTCATGACGGGGCCGACAAAGGGCCTGGGTGCTGAGGTCGGCGCTGGCTCCGGCATGGACATGGAGGAAGAAGTCAAGGAGGCGTATGAAGTCGTCAAGCGGATAGACGTGCTGGATGTTAGCGTCGGTACGTACCCCTTTTCGTGTATAGTTTGTTGTTGTGCTCAAGGCGTGTCGTATGCAGAGGGCACAGAAATCTGGGTCACTGCCGAGAACGCTTACAATGAACGGGTCTCGCGCGTTGAAAACCAGATCATTGCGCGCCTTCGTGACAGACTAGGTACGGCGCGTAATGCCAATGAAATGTTCCGTGTGTTCTCGAAGTTCAATGCTCTCTTTGTGCGGCCAAAGGTATGTCGATGCTAATTGTTACACCGTGATTCTGCTTGACTCTTGGCTTCAGATTCGCGGTGCCATCCAAGAGTACCAAACCCAACTCATTGATTCCGTGAAGGAAGACATTAAGCGTCTCCACGACAAGGTACGTAGCTGGTCGCCTTTTACTTCATACTTAGCCCTTTCCCTGAACACCAGTTCAAAACGCAATACCGCTTCTCCGAAGCCTACCACATGTCGCAGATGCGTGATTTGCCGCCCATCGCTGGCGCTATAATATGGGCGCGACAGATCGAACGGCAATTGCTCGCCTACATGAAGCGCGTGGAAGATGTTCTTGGCAAGGGTTGGGAGCTTTACGCGGAAGGCCAGAAACTCCAGAGCGAGAGTAACGCCTTCCGCAAAAAGTTGGAAACGCGTCCTGTGTATGAGGCCTGGATGCACGATATCAATCGCCGCAATATGGGTGTCGATGGTCGTCTGTTCGAGATTGTCCGGGTTCGCGCCGGACAGGGTCTCGCAGCGGGCGGCGCAGGTGGCGCGTTCCAGCTGGCTGTGAACTTCGATCCGCAGATTATCACACTCTTTAAAGAGGTCAGAAATCTGTTATGGTTGGGATTCCAGGTCTGTTTTATTTTATTTTATTGAAGTGATGCCATATGACCTTTCATTCGACCCGACAGGTTCCCCATGCACACACGAATATGGCCAAGGACGCGAAGCGCGTCTATCCTCATGCAGTCAGTCTGATGGAGACCGTCAGGACGTACGGACAGACGCTTGATCTTGTCGAGCGGAACCCTGGCATTGAGTGGCTAGTTGCTGAATACCGCAACGAGACTCAGCGCATGATCGCGAAAGGAATGAACATTCGATGGGATTACTTCGTGAACCAGTACGATACTGCGCGATATGTTGGAACAGACCGGGACAATCGACATATCCAGTTCGTCCGGGAGTTCGCAAGTGTTGTGTCTGTTCTGCAAGTGGGTTGATTCCAAAGGCCACTTTTATCCTGTTTCATTTCTTTGTTGTTTCTAGGACAAGACAAACAGTGTCATAGATCTCTACAAGGACATCAGCCGGTCGGTTGATGATTTGGCAACATGTCCATATGCCCCGGAGGCCTTTTCTGAGTTGTTAGGAAAAATCCAGGCTGCGGTGGGCGTCATGCGACGACTTTGACGTCTTCTGCTTATTCATGTTTACAGATTGACAGACTCAACCTTGAAGGTTATGCTAATCTTGAACATTGGGTCGCGGAACTCGACAAACGGATAGAGGGCATCCTGCTTCAACGACTGACGCAGATCATCAGAGTATGGTGCGCTGAGTTCGAGAACACCGATGATGGTGATGGGCGGAGAGATATAGCGCCGTTGCGGGATGCCAACAAACGACGAGGCGATCGAAGGGTCAAGGAAGAGAAGGTGGTTATAACCGTCTTGTCATTGGACCCAACTGATTCTTCAATTGTCAAGTTCCTCGAGGGCAACATGGCGGTGAAGCCGATTGTCCATGAAGTTCGCATCCAGAATCAAGTCATCTTCCTGGATCCCCCAATCGAATACGCCCGGGCAAGTTGGATCAAGCAATTGCATGATTGGCTAGGTAAGCCCAATTCAGCTTTTTTGGGCAAGCTGGGCCTTACCCCCTGTTGCAGGCGTCGTCTGCAGACTAAGGCGTATACAAAGTTCGCGTTATGAAATTGGCCTACAAATGCAAAGCACGCTGGCGCTTGAAACGGATTACACGTCACTGGTGTGTCTTCCTCTTTGTTTTGTTCCCCTCGGATAATAAACAACGTTTCCAGTTAACCAAATTCCCGGATGCTCATGCGCTGCAAAGACCATTTTCATTAATTGAATCCAAGGTCCAAGAACTCACGCAATATGTCAGTAAATGGCTACAATTCCAGTCGCTGTGGGATCTCGAGGCGGAATCCGTCTTCAACCGCCTGGGCGACTCTCTGGCAAACTGGCAGCAGCTATTGACCGAGATCAAGCGCGCGCGGGGTACATTCGACACGAGCGAAACGGAGAGGAGTTTCGGTGCCGTGTGCGTCGTCGACTACGAGCAAGTGCAGGCTCGTGTCAATGCGAAATACGACGCCTGGCAGCGCGACATTCTCAGCCGGTTTGGCGTCAAATTGGGCAATCAGATGAAAGAGATGCATGCGACCATCCAGAAAGCTCGCAATGACCTCGAACATCAGTCTATCGAAGGCTTGGTCGGGGGACGACGGTTCTGATCTCTCGTTTTCATGTGGATATTTTTTTTTCTATATGTGGTGTCTTGCAACCATACTAGTATATATCGCTATGCATATTGCATTTATTGAAGTCCATGCTTGACTGTCGTCCGAGCTGTCAGTGTTCAGGACAGTTCCCCAACTCATTAGTTTTGAGAGTCTATCGTTTATGGAGGGCGTCGAGCGTTGTCATTGGGACTCGAATGAAGCGAACCACTGGGTATACCACCCACCTGAATGAGGAAGGAATACGAACGAGGTAAGTTTGTATGGTAGAATGCGAGGTAGGTGAAGGTATGAATATCCGTGAGCAATTAAGAGATCCGCTGTAGGATTGTGTGGTTGATCAGGCTGGGGAAAAGCCGTCCGACTCGAGTCGCAGCGGACACGTAGGTTCACGTTGCCCGGGGATGGTGGTCACTCGTGCGGGATGAGTCGCAGCGGGCACCTAGGTTAATTTTGCTGTGGAAGGCGGCGACTCAATTTGAAACCTATCGGTTCGCGTGTCTGCAAGACAACCGCAAAGGGCATCTGAGGCAGGATCAACACCGTGCACAGACGCGCAACCCTAAGGACAGATATTGTTTTCTGCCTGCTGTCATGCGGCATTCCTCACTGATCGGTCTGAGAAACTGAGTTGCGTTTGCATTTGGATGGGTCCCAAATGCAGGTATGTAGCAGAAAGGATTTCGTATTGTAAACTGTCTGTATAAGTGTAGGGTACGCCGAGCAAAAGAATGATTAATGACAAGGTAGCGTCTGCTAGTAAACACTAAATGCAAAATTACGACCAAGGTAGCATAGGTTCATGAGGAGAGAGAAAAAGAAAAGGGAGGGGGGGCGAACAGTGGGCAAAACAGAAGCGCGGTTGGGCTGAAAGCAGGAAGCAGCTCGTCGCGAGCCTTCGATGTGCTTACCATGACACGAGTGCGTCGCCGTTCCGTGATACGCGACGCGGAAGTAGGTGGGTGCTTGCACGCTCCTTTCTGGGTTTGTGCTTCCGTAGACTTCACTCTGTGGTAGTGCTCGTTCCTCGCAGTTCCTCACACCACCATAGAGTCGTGAAATCGTACAATTGCATGGCCAACGACAACTTGAAAGACAGTCCTGGCGACGTGCAGCAAGAATGTCCAGGACAATGACGAGTTAACAGCTCTCGGAGTAGAGTGGCAAGTCAGCACCCTGCTTCTGATAGTAGTAACCGATGAATATAATATTTGTTTTTGTTCCGCCCAGACGAAGTAACACCGTGTGATGATACAGATGGCATGGCGACTTTGTGTTCTCGACCGCGTTCGTTCTGCTGTCACAGTCTTTCACAGCTCCTACGCCTGCAGATTTTGTACGCCTCTTGACAGATATGCAACTATGAGTGTTGTTGGAGACAGAGTGGCGCCTGTGTACGGCGTCGTACGGTTGATCTATCTGCATCTCAGTTCGACGGTCTCGGTCAACTGAGTCGGCGCCGTGGCGCGAAACCGCGATTTGGCATGTACGAGTGCAAGATCAGTGATCAGTCTCGGTGATCTGCGAAGAAATCGTTTGAAAATACCTGTCCACTGTCCACTGTCTGCACGAGCAGCGTGAAGGTAGCACCGAGCTTCTCGTCAGGATCATAACGGCGTTGGGAGGCTATATTCCATAGCCTTCGCTTCGCCATGAGGTTTGACGCCGAGGTCACCGACACCCTGTACATGGACGGGACAGCAAGCAGCGAGGTCACGGTATAAATGAGAGCTGTTGAGTGCGTGGAGTCTGCAGAGCTGGTCTCTTTCAGTGCAATCATCCCATCCGCAATCTTAAATATTTCGCTTCACAACATTATCATCATCATGCAATTCATGACTCTTCTTGTCTGCGCCGTGTCCATGTTGGCTTGCGCCTCCGCCGTCGCGATCCCATCCGGGTAGGACAGAGGTCTATTTCCTCGATTGCGAAAGCATAGTTCTGAAGAGCAGATTTCCTAGGGGGGACAGTGGATCTCGAGGACGTTTGTCCATACGCTCGTCAAGCAGGCAGCCCGTGGCCAGCGGGTACGTTGATTAAAACTTTCAGTTCACGTCGCGCTCACTTGCATCGGCAAGTTCCTCGTCAAGAACTAACCGCGCGGCCCATGCCGCAAAGAGCTTGACGTGCACGGGACAGCAAGCTGTTCCTCACCAGCAGCTCCCTGCAAATTTGAAGGAGATCGAGGAGCATTGTCCATGGATGTTTGTATGCATGTATGACGAGCGCCTTGGCCATTATTCTATTGCTGCAACGCCGCGTTTGCAACAGCAGATTCAGGCGAACGGCGGTCGTCACATGCCTGGCCCGCCTCTCCCTACGGCCCAAGAATGCGCCTTCCACTGCCACTGTTGATTCAACATTTACTCGTTACTTCCCAGCAGGAAGGTGTACGTAGTGTATTATTCACTATAATAGATTGAACAGCGCAGGCGTGGAAACTCCCAACATCCCAAGTTCCAATCGTGACAATAGCAAGTGAACTGCAAATTGAATGTTATCTAGATCTGTAATTGTGATTGAACGGTGTCCTTATCGCCGCCGCCGCCGATAATGATCGGCGATCATAAAATGTTTAAACTTCTAATCGCCTACAAGTTCAAACCAACTCCATAAGGTAGTACTTACCGTGGCTGGTCGATGTTGTTTTCTCTCCATTCCAATTTCCTGTGGCTGGAATTTTGACCTGGTCGCCTTCGTTCCAAAATGCCAGAGATCACCCTGCGATCGCCAATTTTTGACCTCACTTTCCACCCGCAGAAGCCGATTGTCTATACTGCCCAACTTTCCGGCCATGTCAGAGCTTTTTCGTACGATGAACGAGGGAATCTTTCCCCCCTTTTCTCGGTCAAATACTCTAAGCGTTCTTGCCGGGGCATATCGCTCAGTCACGATGGGTCTGTGTTGTATGCGGTTGGTAAGGAGAAGGCATTGAAGTAAGCATACATTTCAGCAGAAGGAAGTTTCCATGATTGTTTTACCTCTCAGCACGATAGATACCTCGCTGGCAGTGGTGTCCGAATCACGCGCGAAAGTGCATGAGTATGTTTTTTTTTTTTTCAGCATTCCGACGATTCGCATGACCGCTACCTGCCAGGTCGACAATAAATCGTGTGAAGACACTTACACCCTGGCTGCTTGTCACGGGTGACGACGATGGAATTGTCAAAGTGCGTATGCAGTTCTTAATCTGACACTACTAAGCCGGTGTTACTGCCAGCTATGGGATCCCCGACAACGTGAATCGACGCGCACATATACACACCACTACGACTGTATAACAGATTTTTTATGGCTAGAAGACAAGAAGCATTTAGTGACAACTAGGCATATCTCTCATTTGCCCTTATTTCGACCAAGGTTTCACATGACGTTTGCAGCTCTGACCGAACACTCTCCGTTGTGGATGTGCGCGCAAACAAGACAAAACCTGTCGCCCATTCAGAGGATCAAGAGGATGAGTTATTGTCAATTGTATTGATCATGGGGTACCTTTGTGTCGCTCTACTCCATCTAAACATATTTCAATACCTTCGGTAGGGGCACGCGTGCCGTCGTGGGCACTCAGCTTGGCGTATTGTCGATATTCGGCCGAAGCAGTGGATGGGGCGATTGCATCGATCGCGTGCCAGGGTAAGATCACTCATTTCTTGTGTTATTCGCCGAGCTCAACTTCATGGCTTATGCCCACACAGGCACCCTCAGTCCGTCGACACTATGTGCACCATGCCTTCAATATCGGGCATGGACACCTCGCGTATGATCCTTACTGGATCGTCCGACGGCTTCGTGCGCGCTGTCCAAGTTCTTCCTACGAAGCTGCACGGTGTTGTTGCAGACCACGGCGACTGGCCTGTGGAGCGTATCGCCGTTGGGACTGCAGAGACGAGTGAAATGAACGTTGAGAAGAGACGGACACCGTTACCCAAAGCGGGCGGGAAGCAAGTTACTAAGGAGGGTGATAGCGACGACGACGACGATTGCGACGGTGATGCACAACCCTCGTGTTTGCAAACGTGGATCGGAAGTGTCGGGCATGACGTCTTGAAGCTGACAGACCTTGAAGCTTTCTTCAGTCCGAGTGACAAGCGGAAGGAGGCGGAAGATGAGGACGACGAGGAGAGTACAGACGATGACCGGTGGGAAGGCATAGACACGAATGAGGACAAGGACAACAATCCAGCCAATGACAATGAATCTGCGAGCAACAACCCTTTACCGCAAGGCAAAAGGAAACACAAACAAGATAAGGATGTCATGGTCGTCAAAAAGAAAAAGGGACGCAATGAAATGGATGCGCAACAGTCATTTTTTGACGGGCTATAACTACTGTATGTGCACAAAGCATCTTTCTTGGCGCTTGCGAACCAAAAGGCCCTTTGCGTAGGATCCTCTCGATGCCGATGCAATGTAGTGAGAATGATGTTTTTTAAACACCAATACTACAGAATCCATCCAGGTCGGTGGTCACCCAAAATCTCATACGCGCAAGTGAGCGATGCACTTCGTGAGACAGGATTTCTCTTAACGTTCTACGCCCTGGAATAGACCGCTGTGCCAGAGGTACCGGCGAAAGTGGACAGAGCACAAACGAACGGTCGTGTGCCCATACGATTATAATGCCAAACTGATTGTGTGCGATCCCAGCTGCCCGCGCTAGCCGTGGGCAGCACCATAACCCAATGCCCCAACACGGGGACTGCGCAGTTCGTGCCGCCGTTCACGCCAACGATGATATCTACTATCAGAAAAGTGGTTCAAGCACACGTAGACGCTGCTTGAGCGGGAAAAGTCATGGACAAAGAACTGCCTCTTTGAATCCATATAAATGGCGATGCTTACCTGACAATATACCTGCGGCATGTAAATGAGCTGTGCGCCATCCAGAATTCAGAAAACAAGTCCTTCAGAGCTGCGCTCTGGCCCATGAACCGCACGTGAACATTGTCGCTGCCACTGGTATTACGGTTTCAGGTCCTCCTAGTCTGCTTCTTCGTCTACTTAGATCGAGTAGTGAATACAGCTTCCATATCAGCCCGTTGACGGAGTGATTTGACTGAATCGAGATTGGTTTACCGGCGACCACTGTTCCACACGTCGACCAAGCAACGTACATGGACCAGAGAACGGGCCTGGAGCATTGCACTTTACAGTATGCTGAGTACGCAAACAAACAGGCAGTAGAGCTATATCTGTTTCCGAGCTTTTTGAATGTCAAAAGAAATCGGTCTTCGATATGGCGAAGGTTAAGCTGAAAACCAAAGCGAGTTGTTTGTTCAAGTTGTCGCTGACCCCGCCGGCGTCGAACAGCTTTTGCTCGCTGTCATTCACATAGTCCTCCTACATTCTGCTTCAAGTGTTGCCATCGTTCCAACATACACGCTCGAAGTTCTTTTGGATAACGACAACTGGATTTTCATCTGACCAGCTGTTTCCTCACCGTTATTGAGGTCTTGCCGGCCTCATCACGATGGTCAGCGGCATCGACGGCGACAGGCCCAATGGTCTGCCACCTCGTCCGCCGCCTCCTCTTCATGATACAGACGACAGAAGGAGCTCCTATAATCATCGTGGTCGCGACCGCGAGTGGGAACGAGAACGTGGCTTGCATCGAGAACGGCGACACGACGCGTTCCCGTACCTCTCGTCTTTTCGGCGCGCATCGTCCAGGAGTCGTTCGGGTGAGCGTCATTATTCTTCACGAGATTCACGGCAAGGGGATACCTATCGGCCCTCGCGTGATGGTCGTGGACGCGAGTCAGATTGGTACGCTCCAGGACCATCGTCAAGAACCTCGTATGTACCCCGCCAGCGGGATCATTCTCAGGGGAGGCGACCATATGATAGGGTGCGGCGCGACAGCGACGACGGTGGGCGCCGTCGTAGATACTTGCGGTCGCGGTCTCGTTCGTCGTCGGTGTCTAGCTATGAGTCTGCCGGTGGCAAGCACGACAGGCGCCGGCGTCGGTCCTCACCAGACTCGCCTGGCAAAGGCTCTCCCTCTTCCCGGCGTTCCCCAGCGCCCGATGCAAGCAATCCATTCCCTCATGCTGCTCGCAATATACTTAAAAAACCGGAAGATGGTCAACTGGTAAGTCTATTTAAACTTGCATTTATGAAGATCTACCATTTGTATTATGTATTTCTCGTTTCTGCTTAACTCACGAATGTCCACAAGATATATAGACACATGCATGCCATAAATTCATTTCGCTCTTTCCACGTCTTGCGGTCCGCTGATCATACTCACAGGCCGCAACTCCGTCAACCGCAAAGCCGACGACGACGACGTCGATTGCTCAGATTGCGCCCCCGAGCACACGACCAGCCATCGTTATATCTATGTCGTCGGCCAAAGCGTTGTCGAAACCTCTGAGCGACTCATTGATGATTCCACGGAGCGTGATGAAAGCAATGCCGCCGCCAGAGCCACCTGGTCCGCCGCCAGAACTCCCACAAGCGCCACCGCCACCGCCACCACCTCCTTCTGAAGCGCCTCCTTTGCCTTCAGACGTCCCGCCGCCACCTTCACTACCCTCGCCGCCGCCGCCGCTCTCGCCAGCACCGCCAACACCGCCGTTGCCGCCGCCACCTGACGACGAACCTCCGCCGCCGCCGCCAGAGCCGCCCAGTCCGGTGGCTCAACAACACCAATGGGCACCCCTGCCATCCCTTGATCCGCCACCTCCACCCCTAGATACCTTGCCTCCGCCACCTGAACCTGAGTCTCCAATTTCGGAGCCGATACCCCCACCGCCCGATGTAGTCCCGCCTTCGCTCAGCTTGCCGCCTCCCTCCCCTTCTCCTGTACCCGAACAATCTCCGTATCCACCGACACCGGCATGGCCGCCTCCGCGTGAGGCATATACTGAGAAGGAACGGGCATGGAAGGTCATATACGATCCTGTCGTCCCCCTTCTGACAAACTTCAGTTCGTTCGCGTCAACTTCGCGCTTCACTCTTGAGCAGATGTTGTCGGCGGCGCGAGAAGGAAAAGTTGACTTGTGGGAGAAGAAAGACCAGATTTACCTAAATGGTCAATCAGAAACGCCTGAAATAAATGACAAGGCACATGCAACAGAAGCTCCCGAGAATCATTCCCCAGAGGGCAATGGGATGCTCGTCGACGCGACAGATGAGTCGGCATCAGGGCTCAAGGTCCTTGCAAGCGATTTGGCCGCGGCGGAGCCCGTGTCTGAGGCAAAGCTGAAGGAAGATCTGAAACAGAAAGAAAAGGATTTTTTCCGACTGCTGACAACTCAGTTGCGCGCGTCGGGGGATATGCAGCGGCTGAGGCCCACGGGGTCAAGCAAAGGCAAAGACAAGGACTTCGTCGTCGTCCGCTTTGACGGCGAGGTGCTTCCTGCATCTAATGTTTTGGCGTCTGTACAAAACGGTCTGCTCGACGTGCCGTTTCAAGAGCCCGAACCACCAGTACAGGATCCACGTGTCGTGTACAAGATGCTCATTGACAATGGGCATTTCAAGTCTCGCACCCCACGTGCCCCACGCGACGATTTCCATGTGCTCGAATACGAGGTGATATACGTGTCTTAATTTTGTTGTGTCATTGAATGGCTTATCGGATTGATAGTATGACGCGCACATCTCGCCCCCGCCTGCTCCCGGAGCGGTTTTGATCTGTAACCTTTCTCCGCTAACTTCTAATAGTGCTATTCGAACGCACTTTGAGAAGTACGGCAAAATTGAGACCTACGATGCTCAGGTAGATCCGACGAATGGAATGCAGTTGGGAATCGTATGGATCAAATATGCGTCCAATGTTGTTGAGCGTGACGACACCCAGTATAAAGGAAAGGGTAAAGTGAAAGAGCGGGACCTGACTCATGTCGACACTGCTGTGGAAGCGGCGAAACAGTGCATCGAAAAGGAGCACGGCAAGAAAGCTTCCAACATTGGCAGTACGTTATCCCGTCATTTCCGTGTGTGCTTGCTCGCGCAATTAATTTCTGTCTCGAAAGATGCGCCCCTTGCGCTGGCTGGTAAAGACGACCGTTTCGTCCAAGTGGTCCTCGATCCGGAGCAGAAAGTTCTGCAGCTCGTCCTTGCGGAATTGGCTGCGCGAAGAAAAGAAGCCGAAGAGAGGCGGAAAGGGGTGTTGAAAGGTAAATCCGAGGCGTCCACCCTTGATGCCGCATCTCCCGCGTTGAGTGCATTGGGTGTTCCCAAACCTCATCGTCCACTATCAATCAATGGGTACCAGAAGACTGACGTGTCGTCGCCGTTCGGGAGGTCGCCATTGCCAGGCAGCTCGGTCCATGCACCAGCAGGTGAAGCAGAGACGGACAACAAAACTGGTGGTACGACTCATCGTGTTGTGCACTCGTTACCCATGCGGCCACAGGTGCATGCAGATACCCCCGCTGCACTCGTCAAGGCTCGAGAGACTGCAGAGGCAGCAGCACGCCAGAATACTCTGAAACCGAAGACTTTGGCTTCGGCATGGAAAGCAAGGTCGTCGTTCAAGGATACATCGTGGCAAGACGACATTCGTGATACCAGTCCTCCTCCACTGGCCCATCATCGTAACGGGGATCGCTGGGACGACAAGGGCGAGACTGAGCAGGTGTATACGTCTGTTGAGCCTATCGAGAACTACAAGCCCCGGCTTGGCCGCATTCCACGCGAAGAGTTCAAGGTTGCTCGACGGCCGGACCGTAAATTCAACAGTCCCGACATCTTGAGCTTCAATTTGCATCTTGCACTCATAAACCGAACGTGCGATACCTATATACCCGACTACGCGCACATCCGGTATATTGATGGTTCATCGCGCTCTCGGTCACGGTCACGGTCGCGAGACTCGTCGCGCTCACCCTCGCCAACGAGAGGTGGCAAAATTGACAGTGACCGTGCGGCCGTAACGCGTGCTCATGAGATGCTCGTCGATGAACTTATCAAAAACGGGCGAGATTACGTCGTTATCGAGTTAACGGGTGGCATGAAATTGCCTCACTGGGTGCGAGAGGACGAGGTGCGGACATTGCTTGATGGGTTCAAGGTCGACAAGGTATGTTTGTTACGCTTTGTGTCAGCCACCCCGAGATTCTTTGAAAGGGCGGGCCACACACACAATGGCACAGCAGTAGATGAAAGAACTGTGGCTTGTCTTATCGTGCTGTCTTTTGTCCGCCGACGGATTTTGTGTGTGGCTTGATTACGTCTTCGTGTGTATATATGCCTGTTCTTATTCCGCCCGTCGTTTTCAGATCCTCCACGACCACACGGGCTGGTACGCCACCTTTCTGATCAAGGACGGCGCACATCGCGCTCATATGGTCGTCACCTCTCAACACCGAAAGCTTGGTCATCGGAGCGTTCGACTCACTATTCAGACTCCCCCCTCTCGATCTAGGACCGCAGGCCACTGGGAAGAGAAGGACTTGATCGAGGCTGTCCAACAAGAAATCATCGTTGAGCTGAAGAAACTCCTCGAAAAGGACATAGCAGACCGTATTGTGGGAGCTGAATTCCGCAAGATGGCGGCTAGAGTAAAGGCGCGACGTGCGGCGGCAAAGGACTCTTCCGATGTCGTCACCCTTGCAGAGAGACGGAACCTCAAGGGCCTATCCTTCAAGAAAGAGAAGAAAGCTGTCGGCGAGAAGGCATTATCCATTGCCGATGAAACAGAGGTCGAGGAGGACACGAGGCCTCCCAAGAAACGGCAACGGAGAGAGCGGAAGAAGACGTTGGCCTCTGATGTTGAGTCAGAGGATGACGATATCGAAGGCAGCCAGGTACCTTCGTTTGGCTTGTCAGCTGTCTCTGAACGCAAGAGGGCTGCATCG
Organism: Fistulina hepatica ATCC 64428; assembly: GCA_000934395.1. Classification (NCBI taxonomy): domain Eukaryota; kingdom Fungi; phylum Basidiomycota; class Agaricomycetes; order Agaricales; family Fistulinaceae; genus Fistulina; species Fistulina hepatica. The sequence goes on from KN881721.1 coordinate 568,218, forward strand.
ACTGATCTGGACGAACTCGAGCCCTCGAGGAAGCGCGCGAGGTCATCTCACGATCTTGAGTCTGCTCGTGGACTCTCCGAGTTTGGTTCGTTAGACGCGTCCGACAATGAACAGGTATTCGATGCTATGCTTGGTACCGCTACGTCTCCCTCTAGGTCTCCGTCCCCCATTCCAGTCCCTCTTGTCAAAGGAACGGTCAGAGCCAAGAAAGCTATTCCACCTCCCCGTACGCCTTCTCCACCTTTGGATCCCATTGCTGCTCGTATTTGTGACGATGAAGAGGACCTTTATTTCGCCAAGATGGCGCTGATGGGCGAGGATACTGTGAAACCGACAGAACCGCGGCCATCTTCACCAGTCGAACGTCCCATTCGCAAGCACCTGACTGGAAGCGCGCGTACCGAAGGCTACTACCAGATCAGTCACGCAGAGAAGTTGCAGTACGTCGCTCAGTACCGCAACCGGTCTGACGCGGCATTGGAAGAGACCAAGGCTGTCGAAGAGCCTATCAAGCCGGTCACAACGTCCCGCTCGAATCGTGCGAATGCGAGACGGCGCAATCAGGATCTGGAGGAATATACGCAATTTCAGCAAGCCCTTGCACTGTCGAAGGGAGAGACAGCAGCGGACCTCAATTTCACTTTCAACCAATTGCAGAGCCGTAAGAAGAATCTACGCTTCGACAGGTCGCCCATCCACGACTGGGGTTTGTATGCTATGGAGAAGATTTCTCGGGGCGAGATGGTCATTGAATATATTGGTGAAGTCATTCGTGCGCCTGTGGCCGACAAGCGGGAGAAAGTTTACGAGCGCAACGGTATTGGGAGCAGCTATCTCTTCCGTATCGATGACGATCTTGTGGTGGATGCGACGATGAAGGGCAATCTTGGGTACGCATTCTGTCTTGTGCGTTATGGGATTGCTAATAATCATTGTTCTAGACGATTGATCAACCACTCTTGTGACCCCAATTGCACGGCGAAGATTATAACGGTCAATGGCGAGAAGAAGATTGTCATTTATGCTAAACAGGACATTGACCTGGGCGATGAAATCACTTACGGTCAGCGGATTTTTTTCACGCGAAGGCCTCGGAGGCTCATAGTATTTCTTTCCAATAGACTATCATTTCCCCTTCGAACAGGACAAGATACCATGTTTATGCGGTTCCGCGAAGTGCCGCGGTTTCCTCAACTGAAACGTGTTCATGACGTGGATCGACAAGCTTTCCAACACATTATTGTCTTGGTCATTCATCTCGTTTTCGGAAGTTCATGTCATATAACCTTATCTCCTATTTTCACGTTGGCCCTACATTTTGCAATTCTCTTTGTTCTATTATCGTCGCATGCAATTACCTGCAATCTCTCGCTTTGCATAATGTATCTGTGTTTTTTTTTTTGGTCTTGTCTATCAATCGAGTATTAATAATCACGCATGCTCTCTTGAGCCTTTTTCCCCTCTTGCTTGTGGACTGAGAAGGACATGAAAGCGGTCGAGCAGAGAGGAACGCTACGAGAACCCGAATAAACACAATGCCAACTTGACGTTGGTTGAGAAAATTTACAGAGGCTCCTACAGTCGATCTACTTATACATACTTAGCCGAGGGTCGGAGATGTTGGAATTCTGACAGGTGTTCATTCTAGCATTCATGAACTCGCTACCATTCGACCATCGCTGCCGCTCGGAATTTCGGAGTTGAATGTTCCATTTTCGTGATACTATGTTTGTTTTATTTCATTTCTATTATTTTCTGATGTCCTGATATTTCTGTGTAATATATAATAGATATATTTGGACCGTATATACTCGTCCAGTGTATGGTATCTTTGTTCCCCAGATTGTAGACGCACCTGCATTATATAGACCAACCAAATCGCTCGCGTTGCATAATTCTGTGTTTTTTTTTTTGGTCTTTTATCAATCAGTATTATATTGCATGCTCTCTTGAGCCTTTTTCCCCTCTTGCTTGTGACTGAGAAGGACTTGAAAGCATCGAGCAGAGACTACGAGAACCCGATCACAATGCCAACTGACGTGTTATTTAAGAGGGTCTACAGTGATCTACTACATATTTAGCGAGCGTCGGAGATGTTGGAATTCTGACAGGTCATCTAGCATCGTGAACTCGCTACATCGACATCGCTGCCGCTCGGAATTCGGAGTTGAATGCTCATTTTCGTGATACTGTGTTTGTTTTATTTCATTTCTATTATTTTCTGATGTCCTGATATTTCTGTGTAATATTTTAGATATATTTGACCGTATATACTCGTCCAGTGTATGGTATCTTTTCCCCAGATGCCATCTGCAAGCCGTCTCCTTTTTGTGTGCTGTGTGGTTTTTATTCAACATGAGACAGGATGAAAGTGATGGACGTATCAGTAGGTAACATGACAAAAAGTTGACGAGAGCAAAGACGTGTGGAATGAGGAAACAAGGACGGAAACGGATACTTATTACTGTACTTCAGTACGGTCACAGTGTACAGTTACTATTTATGACTGACAGGTTGATCGCCGATATGAACACCGATCAATCAGGATTAGGTGGCGCAACATACGACTGCCATGAAGCAGGAGATTTTTCGCGTGTCTGCTGCGTGCAAAGAATGAAGGCATCGCCAATTTGAGATTGGAAGTGAGCAGCATAAACATGGGAACTTTTTTCTGCTAAATATGTATTGTCAGTTTCCATATTTTGGTCGGAAAAACCCCCATATGAATACCCACTGAAGCGCAAAGTTTTGGACAGGGTATTCTGGTTGCATAATAGCACTTCCATATATAGCAAAAGCTAACACTCATATCATGGTCATCAGATAATGAGGTAACACGACACCGTTCCAACACTCTTCTAAACACGATGCACAAAATCGACAAATACAGAATGAACCGTACAAACTGCTAGCTGGTCCTAGAAAACTTCTACAAGCTAACTACTGTCAGACTACCCGAGTCCACGCAGCCCCAGAATGTCTGGCTCAAGAAAGAAAGAAAGGAAAGCCCATAACAATCTCCGCGATGTCCTGCACAAGAGAACAAATGCGGACGAGGCCAAGGACAGAACATGATAAAGGCTGGGTGGCCGAATATGACCACAGCAGAGATAACGTGAGAGGCAGAATGCTAAGGAGATCAATAGAAAGCACTGGTAAAAAGGTATACGACCCCAGAATGGGTGCGAATTGACATTGTTCTTCAATTGAAAAAAGACAGATGAGCCGCGTCAATACGCGGCCAGAGTCCTTGCAAATCGGAAAACCATCGGCGCTCACTAAGAAGCGGACGAGGGAGTGGCGACGCCGATGCCAACACCGACAGAAACGGAAGCTTGGCTAGAAGAGTCGGCGCTGGAAGGCGAAGGATCAGAACTCGAGCTTGTGGAGGTCGCAACAGACGTGGCGCTGGAGCTAGAGCTGTCAGAGTACTCCCAGCTCATCTCGAAGCGGCCAACACTGAGGGTAGTAAAGGTCTCAAAGAGGCTCTCAGACATATCTAGTTTTGCATCCTAGATAAGCTAATGCCGGACAAAGCATGTCTGTAGATTGGCTTACCAAGATCACCAGAGCTGCAGCCCTCGCACTCATCGACAACCGTAGCGGAGGAAGTCGTGCCGTCGTAAGTGATAGAGACGATCTACGCAGCCTGGTTAGCGATGATGCATGTTAGTCTTGATCAGGATACTTACATCACCACAGTGAGAACCAGAATCATAGTCCTCCGTCGCAAGAGCAACGACGTAGTCAGTGGAAACACTGGTCCAACCGCAAGCACCGAGGCCGACAACGTAGTAGGTACCCTGCAGCCGATATAAACAACTCACTATCCAAGATCATTAGAGGAACACCCACATCACCACTATAGGTGCGCTTAGCCAAACCGTTGTTTTTAGGGACGGGTGCAGCGAAAGCCGGCAGGAGACTCATGAAGAGCGCGGTGAAGAATGCCAGAGTCGCGAACATTTTCTTTTCTTTGAAATGACGGATTAAAGAGTGAGATTTGCTGTCAAGCAAGTGAGGTTTGCGCGAGAACGTCAGATGCACTACCGGAAGGAGGGATAGCGAAAAAGAGAGTGGACTGGAGTTGGGGGGCCGCAGCCCGCGCACCAGGTTTTATACCTACAGCATGCGGCTCAGGGTGCGACCCCTCGAAGTGATCAACGGGCGCCCTCTGCCGAACGCACAGTGACAGACTGTGCACAGACAAATCAGGAAACTGTGTTCACCTAAAATAGACCATTATGCCGTATTTAGCTAGTCAGTGAATTCGCAAAGCTGCGCAGAAGTTCCAGAAACAGCTGCGGTCTGTCGGGGAGCGGCGTGTTCGCTGCTTTAAATAAGTTTTGGGCGACTGCGTCTCCTTGGTAGATATAACAAAGGTGCCGGGATCAACCAGCACGCTCCCTGGACGGCGTGCACCCCGCCAACGCGCGGCAAACGCTGGCGAACGTTGAGCCTCACAAACGGCGGCACCCAGGACTTGACGCGTGAAGGACAGACCATCAAAGGCCTGACTGCGCCAACCACGCCGATCAAAAGACATGCACATCTTACAACCATCGCGATTCGCAACATTGCGAATATGCAAGGACTGTTTAGGCTCGTAAGTGGAGGTCGAGTAACGTCGGCTTTTCCTGGATGCCATTACGGCGGATAGACGCGCTGCGGTGCTTCGTACCTATGCACGAACAGCGCCCTAAAACGTATGGAAACTCAAACTGACGGCGACGCGCAGTTCAACTGGTGCTTTCTTTGAAAGCGTTAAATTTGGCGGCCATCATGGACGACAAATTTTACGTAAAGGCAGAGCAGCTTCGATGCCGAATAGACAAAACTTCAATGATGCACTGACGTGGAGAAGTCTGGCCGAGCGATGGGGATCATGGAAATTAGGAGAAAGATTCGACTTGTAAGTTGACGCAGACCGAAATCATCACGAGACCGCTCGGTTACTCATTTTAGTAAAAGTACCTTTGCACCAATTTTATCGGCAGAGTCATTGGATGCAATCCAATTTGCCTGATCTAGCAAGCTCTGCTCTGAAAAAAAAATCCATATACATACATATGTAAGGTGAAGAAAACTTAACATTTATAACTCTTGCTGATACGCCTCTTCCCAGCTTGGATACATATCGGTTTTGTGATCCTCATCCTCATCCGAGTCGGCGCCTTCATCTTTGTCGTCGTCAGGAGCAGCAGGCTTTGAGCTAACGGCACCGCCCGCTTCTTCTACAACGACCATACCCTCACCGTCGCTCTTGTCATCCAAAGTATACAGCTCGTCCTGATTGTCAAGCGTCGGCGTGCCCTTGAAGTCATCCTGAGCATTATTGCTGTCATCTCCGAAAAGACCTTTCAAAGCGTCGTAGTTGATACGCCTGCTGAAGCGCGCGTTCTCCTGCAGCAGAGTTTTGACAGAATCCGCCGTTGTACGTCCGTGTGCCGTTGACGCATCCCGTGGTTGACTTTTATGTCCTTTTTTACGCGACTGCAAGGTGAAAAATCGACGGTCAGACAAGTCTAACACAGAAAATATATTTGCCCTCAGGGCGGGATTCGAACCTTCTTGCCTTTGCTTTTGTTTTGTTGATTTTGCCCATCACCTTTCGCTATGCCGTCCATTAGTGTAACCATTAGACAACGTCAAAACGGTACGAAGTCGAGCAGAACAATTCACGGATACAATGCAAACTCGAGAATATCCAAAAAAAATTGCTATTAAACAAAAGAATAAGCAAGCACTCACCTGCCAGTGCCTCGAGATATTCACGGTTAATCTCTACCCAAACTCGCTCCTTGATCTTGACTTCCTCTTCCGATAAAATGAGTCTATCCAATTCTTCATCATCAAGGCCCAGGAGCTCGTCGTTATCATCCATAGCTTGGCGCTCAGCGATCTCCGCGAGTCGTCGGCGTTCCTGTTCATCCAGCTCCATGTTCAATAGTGACCCCTGTGCATTGGAGAGAACACCGGCGATCTCTTCTGCGATAACCTCATCTACCGCTTTCATCTGTGCCTGATCAGGGGACGACAATGACGATGATTTCTCGCTAATTGTAAGCAAGCCATCTTGTGTAAGTATTGAGTCGTTGCTGGGTATTTGATCTGTCGCAGAAGTGGTCGGACCATCGCCAAGATGTACAGGCTTTGCGGAGAATGACGGGGCGGGAACAGCGGAAACGTGATTGTGGGCGGTAGAATTTGGTCGGCGGTCGCCGTGTGGAGGCTGGGGGCACAGTCGTGATTGGGGCCACGGCGGAGGGACGACCGGTGGTGCATCTTACTCAAGTTAACATTGCTAGGCAAAAAATGAAGAAACAATGATCGATACCTTGACCGTACAAGGCCGGGTCTATATTTGGGTCGCGCAGGACGGCAGAGGAGGCTCCAGAGAACGAACTCGTTGCCGAAGACGAGGCGGCTGCGGGTGGCGTGTTTTCTGGAGTTGCAGTACCAGCAATGCCAGAAAAAATGCCTTGTTCAAGTAAGGATGGATCGAAGGCCTCGGTCCTGGCCCGCTTCTCGGACGGTTCCTCCGCATCCGTAGGCTCTTCCTCATCACTTTGTTCGCCCTTCTTACGCTTTCCTTTCCCCTTTTTACCCTTGCGCTTCTTTTTATTGCTTTCCGGGTCCTCTTCATTGCCCAACGCTGCCCTCTTCGCCGCCTCCTCTTTCCGCTTGCCCTTTGTGAATGCTGGGGGGTCCATCTCCTCGTCGAGCCACACGCTGCGAAAATCGGACAGCGTGAGGCTGCCGCTCGGCGTGTTCTTGAATTCATCTAGGCGTTTCTTGAGCGTGACATCCGCGATTTTGACGACCTGTACAATCTCCTCCACGGACCGTCGGAAATTGTTCATGCGCGCGGCCAGGAGAAGTGCCGCACCACAGATGCCTGCAGGTCGCCGCCCGCGCGTCATCCAGTCCCGGTCAAAGCGCTGCACGAGCCGCACGGCGTCGTTGGCAACGCGGTGCGTGTCATCCCCGAACTCCAGCAGCGCTGCGAAGCGGGAGATGTAATGAGATGGATCGACGAGAGGCAGCCGCAGCTCGAGTGTCTGCACAAGTTGGAGATAGATGTGACCCAGCTCAAAGACGTTGACCTGAAACACATCAAATGGGATGAAATGAGAGGCTAACGGCTGCGACATAGAATTCACCTCTAGGATGTCAGAAAAATCGATGAGCATGTAATTTCTCGTCTCCTTCTGTCTACACGCGACATAAAGACATACGGCAGCGACGTTGAGGCTTTTGCGGCCCTTGGTAAATCTATGATCTACCGCGAGCTTGTACATCCGGACAGCAGCAAGCATTACCGTCTCTGATATGTGTAAGACCATGGCGATTTTGCGGATATTCTCGGTCGCTGAAAAATAATGTAAAACACCTTTTGTCGGGGATCAGTCTAAAAAGACGTACCTCTGGCGATCGTTTGTTCTCGAGACTCAGTATTGCTTCGATTGCCGTACGGTCCGGACATACGCGCATGGGCTACAAACTATTTAGAAATATGATTGGAAGTCAGGAAAAGACGTGCTTGCTCCCTGTCCTACGAACGCTCCCTGCACCATCGCAGCACCAGAGGAGGTTTCCCCAAAAGTGACCTCGCTCACGATGGTGTTCTCTTCCACGACAGTACCACAGCTAGTACAGAAACCATTACCTGCCGCCGTATCATATTCGATGACCGATCCACCACATTCGCTGCATGAAGGCTTCCGGAGACGATAAATATGTAACTTATCGACGCGACGGAAATACGTTAGACGTACCATGATGGTATAAACGATTAGGAATAATGATATGTGAAGGGCGTCTTCAGCAATAGAAAAAGTAGAATGACTAGAATACAAGTAAGCACTTGAACAGCTTTGGATTCCAAAGAACAAAAAAAGGAAAGCAGATGAAAGACACACATATGATACTTCACAGTTTCACGATCTTGACGATAACTATGAGTCAGAAGACACTGGACGGCAGAAACCGAAATCTGACAGTATCATTGATCGGGCATCATTAACATCCAGCCCAAGGCTGCCCAACGGGGACGCACACCAACCTGGTCGTCAGAGCGACCAGGCGTTGCTCCAATTACACTTCACATTGAGCGCTTTAAACACTCAAGTAGGGAGAACAACCAAAGTACAGACAGCGTACTCCCAAAACTAGGACTTCACACCATGACATATAGTCGCGAATCGTTTTTACATTCTGACGATGCAGATTACATGCTTTGGAAGCAATACAGCCATGGTCCACAGGACAACTTCTCTGAAATGAACACCCGCCAACTCCGCTTGCAGCTTGACAACAAGTTAAGTATAATGGTTCGAAACTAACACACGTGCAGACGATATGCACGAAGGTATGGCGCGGAGAAACTGGCCACCTAGACAGTATGCGAACTAACTGGCCGTCCTGAGAGAGCCGTTTACTCTGGAGGATTGCAAGGATGAACGTTAGCTTGCTGTAAACGCAAGGTAAACAAGATACATACTGGAACGGGCCCTCATTTTTCTGCGTTTGCGCCTGAGTCTGCGTGACCTCTTTTTCTTCCACTTTTCTCTCATGCTGTGGCATGTCGGTTAGCAAGATAGTAAACTCGATAGCATAGAAAAACACGCACACCACAGCAACTTCGTGACGATGAGAGTTGATAAAGCCCCACGATTAGGTCACCACCTTAGGAAGTGGAGAGGCGCCGGCATATGCCGAAGAACTACATATGCAGTGTCCGATTCGAACTTCGAACGCTTGTTCTTCGAGTTGAAGTTCACTTTCCTGAATATCGTTCAACGTTCGACTCGGAGCACCGCCGACCTGTGTTACATCCAGCAACTTCCTCATCTCGTTTTCTCTTCATGAGTCGTGTGCCTCGAGATTTCCACGCTGAGCTCGCTGAATACTCTTCATTGTTAAGAACGATTCAAAGTGATGACTTCGATATCTCTAAACACCTGACTCGATTGGAAGATCGCAGAGACCCACTGTCTGTATCATGCCCAGCATTGTCCCACGCCCTGGACGTGGACGACGTATCTGGATCTGGATCTCATGCCCAAGCGTCTAAAGTGCGAGCGGCTAAACGGTCTCGTCAACTAGCCACACGCTGGCCACTACTTGCCCGCAATGCGTTTGTGACGGAATGGGGATTGCAAGACGAGATAGCCGTGCTGGCGGCGCGATACTCTCGCGATCAAGCAGAAGACAATACCTGCGGCAATGGTTTACCAGAGGACCGTTCGGTATCTCCGGAAGAGCTGCTTGAACCCAACACTGCTGCTAACGATGATGTCGAGGGTGACGACGAATTTGAAGACGAGGACGAGGACGATGTTCTGGATGAGCGCTATATTTCTGCTGTCACTGCATCTTCCCGGTCGTTCCTCGCTCGAATATTTTCTCTTATTGCTGTGCATACTCCTAGTCGGGCCAGCAGCCTGCAGAATCGTCTCAAGCCAATTAGCTGGGTAAACATAATGGAGCTGTTATCCGTGGCGCGTCTGGAAGGCATTACACCGAGGTATACATCCTTCGTGATTCAGTACCAATGTTTTATCTCTTCTAAAATAATAAATGAAGTGCCATTGAACGTATTCGTTCTCGTCTTGAAGACATCTACGGCGCTAAACCTGACTTGAACGTTGGTACGTGAGTCTGTTGTGAGGAATCGCAGGCCCGGCAGTCAATAAAGTTTTTCTGTGCAGTTGCTTATCGTGCTGAAAAGTTCATGTCATCACAAACCAAAATTCCTGAGCTCGACTTGTCGTCGTTACTCAGTCTCGCGCCGACACCAGACGTCGAGCTGCCAAAGCCGCGACGTGCATACAAAAAGCGCAAATACTTCCGCGATGACGATGCTGTGCCTGTGGAAAAGAAGAAGCGGCCACGAAAATATAAGCGGAACTTTTCTTCACCTGCCGCCATCTCGGAAAACGAAGAGGATGACGACGAACAGACCGGGAATCCCGACTCGGACGTGCCTGTACAGAGACGCATCTCTAAGGCCAGATCAGCGAAAAGCAAGGCCCTCGACAGATTGTATGTTCTTGCTTCAATGAAATGGCACTGGAAATGAATTGAATGGTGTTATGTTCACTTACATAGAGCGACTCCGTTCATTCCGGAGGTCGAGTTGGATGCCAATGTGCCGGTGCAATCATCAGTGCAGCCTCAGACGTTGAACGATCGAAGTGTGGCCGGCAAGAAGAGCAAGAAGGCCACGAAAAGCAAGAGCTCGAAAGTGCCATCGAAGATTCATTCAATCACCAAAACGCCAGAATTAGGGGGACAATCGCGACGAACGACAAATGAAGGTAACTATCAGTATTTGTTCCAATTTCAGGTGTTCTCATCTATCCTCTTCAGATACCAGCGCATCTTTACCCGCAGCGTCCGACCGACGGCCTCGTGTTCCTCAGAAGACAGGGAAAAGGGTTGCCGGTAAACCAAAACAGACAGGTTCCAAGGGGAAGTACAAAAGCCTGGAGTTCATCGAGGACAGTGACGACCCAATGTGGGGCACATGAACTACAATCAGAGTCCGCATCTACCATTATATACACTATCATCCGCTAATCCGCTGGCCAAATATACGATGCCGTTCATCTTGACTACTCCATTCACTAGCTGTACGTCCTTGTCATTGACCTACAAATGCATCAAAACCTTTTCAGCTTCAGTCAGTAAACTTGAGAAGCTGACTTACCGATTCAGTCTCTGTATACACTGTTGAGCACTCTTCGGAAACCACTGTCCTGGTGGACGACAACATTGCTGACAACAGCAGGCATTGGGCCTCGAATTTAGTGACGTGCGCACGGCATACCACGACTGTCGGACAACGACCGCGGAAACGCATACGCGCGGAAAACCGAAAGCCAATGCAACAGTGATCTTGACGACAACACGGCCAATCCGATGTTGCATGTAACGTACCTGTCTGCATCTCTTCAATGAAATAGCAATCTCGCGTCAACGGCACGATTGAGATTCAAGTACGCTTGTAGGATGCACTACGGAAATTGGCCATGTGGCATGTCTCCCCTTGGTATACCGTCTCTTGTATCAGACTCTACGATAATTATGCTCCACGGATATACACAGGGAAGGCATGCAATAACACAGTACCGACAAAGTGCGTCGGAGTTCACAAACTAAAGCTTTTAATATGATTTCTCAATCGAAGTACTAATCGTAGCAGTTGGAAATTCAAGTACTGATCTACGGTGGAAATCCTGGTTTCGATGGAAGGATGTTTTGAGCCAAACAGAGCATCGGAGAGGCGCCTTTGGTGAAGTATGGAATATCAAAAATGGTGTCGTTCAATTGAATTGATGGAATGCGAGGTGTGATGAGAAGGATCGCAGACGCCGCGCGAGGATTAGGTCGAGCACGAAAGAGAGCCTGGTAGATACTAGAGGAGGAAACGAGAGGCGCAGGGAGAACACGGAGTTGATTCGGCAAGGCTAACAAACTGTATACCCTACTGAATATCAAAGATATGCACGTGGCGATAGGTAACATGACGGAGAGACCACGAGGGGAGTGTGGAGATGTATCGATACAATGGCCGTGAACGACCCTTGCACGAAGATCGTGGCAATGACTGTCGAGGTGGTCATTCGTGGGTGGTTTCGGGGTGGCATGGGGTTAGAGCAACTGATCGGCGACGGCTGTACACATCTCCGTGTCGTGGGCAGATGATCGATGATCGATGACGGCGAAAAAAGTCGCCTTTTTTGGAAAGCGTGAACCTGGAGAATGTTGAATCTTGAATTCCAAGCGAACGGTGTCCCATTTACGTTATAGGATGCCCAAAAGTTGGACAGAAGCTCTAAAAAGCGAGATAAGTACTCTGGTTCGAACGTACAGAGGCAAAAAAGATACCTATTTACTACATGAATTGGGCACCGGAAAGCTCGAGTACTGTGAGCGGAACTCACAGAGAAATAACTACATATTATTAGTAGAGTGCTACCGAGGTATCGCAGTTGTGCGTATGAAATGAATGAAACCAGATCGTCGGGCAGCCTCGTACTCTAATCACCTATAGAGTAGTTTCACCCGATGTGCGCAATGCGTAGACCGAACGCGAACTTACAAACAACACAATCAAGGAGGAACCGCAGTGCGAGAGCCTCCACGACTTGCAAAATCTAGACGATCGGCTACGTCTCCTCATGTTCCCCCAAATTGACAGCGATGCCTTATATTGCAAATTCTTATGGTGAAACGGGACACGAACAGCGTCTACAGGATCCATGGCTACAGGAACTAGTTATGGGAGCAGACCGTCACGGTACGTCACGACGAGAGAACGTATGAACAATTGATTCCTTCCGTCACGATCGAAATGCCGCGAACAATCGGTCGAAATGGTACAGTAGTGGGGCAGCTTCGTACTCTAATCACCTATAGAGTAGTTTCACCCGATGTGCGCAATGCGTAGACCGAACGCGAACTTACAAACAACACAATCAAGGAGGAACCGCAGTGCGAGAGCCTCCACGACTTGCAAAATGCTAGACGATCGGCTACGTCTCCTCATGTTCCCCCAAATTGACAAGCGACGTCCTTATATTGCCCTTTTTTTTGGTGAAACGGGACACGAACAGCACCTACACGGATCCATGGCTACAGGAAGCTAGTTATGGGAGCAGACGGCTGGCAACCCGCCTCTTCAAGAACAAATCGCACCATATGCATATGTACAAGAGGCTGATGTGTTCGCAAAGCGATACAAAAGCTGATCAGTGGACTAACACTCACTTCGCGATATAGATATGATGCACCATAACGGTAAAAAAAAGGGGACGAAGGGCTGACGTCTGGCAAAAGAAGAGGGCATGAAGCAGGTACGGCATAGGCTTTTAGTAGATGAGAAAAGGCTCGCTCAAACCTAGTCCACGCTAATGAACGGAAACCATAAAACATACCCTGTATTCGAGAACAAATATGCGAACACACGATCCTGGGCATTATAAGATGAACACGTAAATTTGCACACTTTGTTGATGCGTTCACTGAGAGACTGAGTAGTACATCCACCGTATCCATCAATCCCAACAGGCCGATAACTAGAAAGCGTTGTTGTCATCGACGCGTTAAAATCAACCCCGACGCTAGATACACACCAAAAGCGTAGTTGAAGAACCCTATGATGATGTGAAAAGCTCTTCCTTCAACGTGATCCCTGCTCACGATTCAGTTATATACTCGGATACTCGAAAGGACGCGCGCATACCCAGCTCCTTCCGCAACGGTGCAAGTTCGTCGAGATATGCCTGGTATTGCTTTTCATTCTCTACTTTCGCCTTGATACCCTCAAAGATACGAGTCGCAGTTGAGTACGAATCCACGCGACGGGAAGCACGGACGGCGGCCTCGATGACTTCGGGTGCAGGGACGAGATCGTGGGCAAAGCAATTGTTGAGACCGCGCTGGACTTCAAAAAGGTCCTCCGCCTCCTGGAAGAACGACACGTAGCGCTTCGTGAACTCCTCGAATGTCTCCTGAGCAGGGACACTCATGAAGCGGACACCGGTGGGCACAGCGGCCGCGGTGCGACGGGCAACGGCTCGCGAGATGGCAGGGCGAGCGGCAGTTCGGAAGGCAGACAACATTTTCGTGAAGAAAGGACGGTGTAGATGGAAGGAGTGGTGGAAGGGATTGAAGAGATAAATACAAGCAACCGTCAGGAGGGTTGGTTCGGAATCGGAGCAGCCGTAACGGTCGATCAAGTCGAGACTCGCGGCCCAATCGGGAAGACCATCTTGTGCATCACCGACAGATGCTCACGCGCCCTCCCGTAAACCAATCATTTGCGTTAAAAAAATTGTTACCTGGAGCAATGAACATCTGCCATGGCTCATGATTATCATAAATAAATTGTGCATCGCCGAACCTTGGAACGGAGCACGCAAACTTGCCCAAAATAATTTCTTTCTATACCATCGGTACCTTCTACTTATTCTAGATAAAACTTTTCTCGCACAATATGTAGTCAAACCGAGCCGGAAGCTCTCTTACGCAAGATTTGATTCTGAACGACGAGTAGAAGGCCGTACAGCATTTCGATGCGCTGAACACTACTGCGTAAGAAGAGGATGAGTTTGAGTACAGACAGACGCACCGGGACAGGGACACTTCGTTCTCTTGCCAGACGAACAACAGACCCTAGGATGACCTCGACCTCGATAGGAACGCCTTTCTCGGCATCAAGCATCATGCTGGGCCTATGTGACGAAATGGCAATTGGAATACACCCGACCAAGTGCAAAAATTTGTGCAACTCACTTGTGCGTATTGTCAGGTGCGACATGCAGTACGCGTGTGTGCTCCATAGTGTCCTTGACAGCCGAGGATGGCAACCCAGCCTCGTTATCCTCAAATCCAAGCGCACGGCCCAATGATACGAGCTCGTGCAGTGCGGCCTCGATAGCAGGGAGCGTATACTTTGCAATCAAGTCTGCAGTCGCTGGAAAGACGTACGGCGCATAAGATAAACCGGGCACGGACGGCGGCGGACGGAAGAGCGCGGGCACGGTGTATCTGTGGTAACATGAGATGACAGGGTTTTCAGCGCCGCTTACTGAATAAGACCTACCCAGTAAGTGTAGCGTACGAAGAGAATGCAACGTTCCAGAAATTCTTCGCGAACTTGGCACGCTGGATCTCTGGCACAACAGAAGCGGTTGTTCCTCCGGCAGCAAGGATGGCCTCAAGGTCTCGCAGCAACAATTCTTCCTTCGGCGTGTTCTTCAGCGTGGTGAAGTCACCATGTCGGTATACACCCAACTGTACGCGATCCTGTAAATGCCAAATTGAGAATACCATCGAAATCACGGAGGATGTTAGTGACATACAAACATGTTGTGTTCAACGACATTCGGCTCGAGCATGTTCGTGCCGATGTAGAGTGCCGTGCTGACGATGTTGGATGCACTACCTGCCCGCTGCAGCGCTTCGTACAGATCAAGCTCGACACCAAGACCGTTCTGCAAAAGTACATATGTTGTGGGCCCGTGATGGCTGTTGATGAGGGGTGCAAGAATGTCGGCGTTCTTGCTTAGCTCCGGGATGCATTTCGTGGTCACGAAGACATATGAGTACGGCCGATCTGTGGCACTAGCGACAGAATTGCACACTGATGGCAGGTCATCAGAAAGTATTGAGGAGGAAGCACATGAGTATACTTACAGCGATAGGGCCTCCATGCCTTATGTTCACCATATTTCTTGGACTTGATGTGAAGTCCCTCGGCTCGTAGATAAGTCAGTGAATCGTCGGACATTCAGGACAAAGGTGAACAACATACCTTTCACACGCTCGTAATTACTTCTGGCTACGGAGGTGACCTGAGTGAGTCCGCTCCTTTCTAGGATATGGCTGTCTGTGTCTGTGTCCCATGCGAGTAATCACAGATACGTGTGGGGGTGCTCACACATGGCGCCTACCGCACCGAAGCCGACAAGCAGGATATCCTTCTTTGCGGGCGTGGCCATATCTTTGATACACAAGAAGGCGCTAAGGCGTGAAACCTCTCAGCCAGAAAAAAGAAACCAGTGTGTACATACACTTACCGTTAGACGTTAGCGAATCCACCTCCGTTTTGCGAGAAGTAGTCGAAGCGTCTCGAGTTCAAGTTCTTGCTTATTATCAGCTTGATGGCGATAGTGAATGAGTCATACCTATAGCCGGATAATTTGTTACCAAATATGTACAGTGACCTTCATTTGGGCTTGCTACTGCCAGTGTTACTGTATGTCGAGGATACCAATCTGACGAGTGGAAGTCCATCGAGTATGACCAGCTCCAGAGTCCGCATCTATCGGTCCCGAAGCGTCGAAGATACCGATTGACAAGCGGAGAGCATCGGCTTCGACATATGTATGCATCTATTTAGGGAGGAGGATTTCTTGCTCTAGAGGGAACGACAATCTCACGCTGCGGTAGTGTGCGTATCGGGGTGTATAAACCAAGTTTTGAAGGTCATCCAGCAAGGACAAAGTTCACGACTCGAGTCTCGTGAACTCGACCGAGCGGGAATTTGGAAAAGAGTCGTCGGCACATGTGACTTGTTGACTCACCCTTTTAATTGTTCCTCATTATCGCGTTCCCTATTCTACACGTTTTATTGTCAAGACCCTCCGTTCCTTGTTTTCTGAACGACGTAAATTTTGTTGTGACTCGACCTTGATCCCGTTGAATACTTAAGACACCTTGTGGACGGTTGCCTAGTTCTTGTTGTTCTTTGCTGTTTGTGGGGTCGACCTCTTGCTTCGTATGCGGACTCGAAACCGAACGCTCCGTTCTCGGATTTCTAGTCCCTACAGTGCTGGCCATGAACCTTTCCCAAACACGGTCTGTTCTGATGGTGGGTGCACTGTTCTGTTGTCTTTTCTGCATTTGTATTGTTTGCCGCTTGCGTTCTACAGAAGTCGTCTCATCAACTGAGCGGCCCGGTGCTAGGGTTCTTGTGAAAATACAACTCCTCTTTAGGTTTGCATGGCTCTTCCTTTGGTTTCCACAGCACTACATGCCAGGACTATGGTATGTTCATCCACTCTCGATTGGATCGGGTGAAACATACTTATGTGTTGATTGCAGACTTGCAGCTGTCATGATTACTCTCCCAGCTATTGCTATTGACTTTCGGTACCGATGCAGTACCGATACACAGGGCGGTAAAACGAATGGGACTCGGTTTTAGGCAAATCCCGAGACACCACGATCGTTCGCACAGCCTCGGTATACAAGCTATTCTTGCACACCTCATAATTAACATGAACTACTGCTCCAGCGCCACCGAAATCCTGACCATTCCAGCATCTCCACAGAACCAGTAAATCATGGGCAAATGTTTTCCTCGTCGTCCCCCATGTTCCGAATCAAATTTGGAAAACCCCTCTTCGTACCCGCGCCCACGGCGACAATAACAAGCCTGCATGCGTACACGTGTGCGGGCCTCGTGTGACAAGCGTTGGGCTCGCATTCAAGTTCGGCCATCATTGCTTTGATAACATATTTCTGCACGAAGTTATCTGTGGTTGTAGAACCAGTTACACCAACTATTGTAACAGGACGATAACACAAATGTTTCCACACGGGAGACGATGATCAAAGTCAATAATAGCGACGCCACAGTCGGAGTCAGCGACATACACGAGGGATCAATGAAGATCTCGACTGATCCTATTGTAACATCGACCTCACCGTTACATTGATTAGGCAAGCTTAATCCACACCACGAGTATAAAAGACTGCCATGGGTTCCTGCCGCCGTTTCCTAGCTTTCCTCTCGGCTGTCCAGCCTCAGTTTGCTGCTTCTCTGCTCAAAACTCTAAGACTCGATGACAGAGTACGACTACTCTCCCGAGGCTTTCCAGGCATATCAGGCGAAGCTGAAGAAGATCGCCCAGTGGACATGGGGTGTCCCTGGACACGATTCTTTGCGAGATCCGTTTACAGCAGCTTCGCCAGCTCCACCCTGTGCCAGCCTGCCTGAGCACACCAACGGGAGGCGCAGCAAATCTGCAGCAGAACCACGAACTACTTCAAGCCGGTTGCATAGTGATCGAAGGGGGCAGACACCTCTACCCAATTCCATGGACCAGTTCCAACCACTGCCGAATGGAAATGTACCATATTACGAGCAACTGGGATTCACACAACGTACGAGGGATGCGCATACTTCATCCCAGCCGGTGTCTCCACAGCTCCCACCGGCTTACCGTGTCCATGCCTACCGGCAGGTACTAATGCAGACCCACCCTCCATATACGAAACAGCCACAGACAAACGTTTACACCCGGCCCGCGCAGCCATACGCATCCCAAACCACAATCCCACGGTCCCCTCCGCCGTATCAAGCTGTCCCGAATCAGTGCCCTCGGCCGTACGCCGTAGGAGTTCCTGGATCGCCCCCACAGCTGCCTATCGTACGAGTCTTCTCTATATCCGACGCAGAACGTTCTGTGTTCGCTGACTGATGAACAGATACCAGAACCTTTACCTCCGAAGCGGCCACCATTCTTCAGGCGCCTGCTGACACAGCTCGGGGTTGGCGGAAGACGCAGCAAAAGTCAGTACGTCGCCCGGGCCCGTGAAGCCCCCAACCCAGCGACGGCATATCAGCTCGCTGCGCCTGTGTACGACAAGCGAACTGACAACCAGGTGAAAGAGTCCATCCCACCTGGCGAACCCCGGCATAATGAGATTTTCGAGGATGTTTCTAACGCGCCCTTGAAAAGGTCGAACGCACGCCGGGGAGGCAATGTGCGTGTCCTTCCGCGAAGATCGCATAGCAGCGAAACACTATATGAAAGGTATCACAGCAGTCGGTGCGAGAGCGTCCGCCGGCATCGCAGTGAACACCGCTCAGATCGTAATTGTGCGGACCGTGAGTGGGATAGAGATCGCGGTTCGCGTCATCGTGGTGAGGACGCCGATTCCCCCAAGTATGAGCGCCAGAGACGTGACAGGGACTCTGAGCGTGACCGCGTTTCGGCAAGACGAGAACGATCGGGTGACGAGCATCGTCGTCGACAAAGGCGAACTTAGTGTGTGGAACTCGTCCTATCATCCTTTCCCCTGCCGCTTGCTTCAAACCCTGCGTTTCGTTCCATCTTTCGTTAGCTCGCTATCCTCGTTGTGTTGCCAAATTTCTAATTTGATTTGATCTGATTTGTATGTTATGGCCGTTGCTCCTTACTTACGTATTTTTTTATCCGTCTATATACTTTCTGTCCATGGTACATGCTTTCACGCCCCGCCATTCATGCCTCCACGATCCATACCCTAAATTAACCATTCATGCCCTCATGCCCTGTTTTATGCTTCTCTTCTTGACTCATGTTATGTACTTAGAAGGTTGATCCTGCCGCTGAACAGCAGCTAATTACTATACCATTCATCTTGCGCTGTACGTACCCGTCTATGCACAGAAAATTGAATCATTTGGACCCATTTCTCCATTGGCATTTGAGTCGAAGTCTGGCGTCATATTATTGCCAGTTTCCTATTGCCTTGAGTGCACCCAGTCTTTTGGAGCTGGCGAACAAAAGAGATTCAAAACAGTGAACTTGTGACCCATTAATGCATTACATGTTACACATACGCAAATAACTATTTGAATAAATACTGTAGTAAGTTATGAATCGAATATTACATTGGTTGGTATGTATTATTTAGTCCCTGAACTTATTCAAGGCAATCCGTGTGCTGTTGAATGCTCTGTCGGCGTCAACAGCCAGCAAACCGTTGTAATGCATCTTGCCCCCTAATAAATCAAGACGAATGAATTCGTCGCTGTGTGCGCCATCGCGCTGCAAGCCAACTCTTGCATTTAGCGCGCCGTTGAGTCTCTGAACTGTCATTTGCGCATAACGTAGCCCGGCCCCACCAGCACGACGCAGGATTTCATCTGTTTCGTTGTCACCAATGGCAGTGTTGTAATAATCATAGATGGCACTCAGGAAGTCCTGCAGCGTGGGACGGTCGCGGTCGCTGGCTCGCACAGGTATGGCGCCCCACCGGTGGAACAGCCATTCAAACTGCGGTTCGTAGTAAGGCCGCACCCAGAACGTGGAACACAGATGCGTCGCGTCTGTCACTAGCTCCGCAGAACTGTCGAATGAGATGAGGTAGCTAAAGGCTGAGGAGGCAGGGGGACAGTTGACGTGTCGATGCGGGGAGGTTGGCAGAGCCTGATCGTACACAGAAACGGTAGACGACTGCGGAGATCAACAGATGTACCACTCTAAGTGCGGATAGCGGCCGCGAGAATCGTAAACATGAGGCTTGAACTCCGCATGAAGACCGAAAGGAGGTGAAGAGCTTCTGATGAATTCAGCCTGGAAAAGTCCCTGGTATGAAGGATGACCTAAACCTAAACCGCTAGGTCGCTCCCAAGCGCGAAAGAACCACGATGTTCCTGAAGTTAGTGGAGAAGAATTGGCGTAAAAGTTGCCAAAGGTGAACTCGGATAAGCCAGAGGTCTGGGGGTCAACGTCGAAGAGACCGGAAAATCGGTCTCCAAGGCCCCCAGATGGATAGAACACGCCATAGAGACGGCGTGGGTGAGATTGATCTACTGAATGAGGACCGGAAAACTCGACTTGAATATATTTAAGAACTGAGCGCTGAGACTTACCGTTTGCCGTAGACATGAGCTTGGACGATAAAAAGTGGATCAGTGAGCGCCAGGCTGAGCACAAGCAAGGCTGACCTGCCGGCATTCAAGTCAGCCAGAGTAGATATCAGGGTTGTTGTGAGAGAACACTTGACACTAGCTTTTTCAGAGAGCATTTATAGCAAGCAAGACACATTGGGTTGACCAGAACGCGCTGCACAGCCAACGCCACAATGAGAACAATGAAAGACGCCTCGGATTGAAGACAAAAGCCCAGCCTACTAAGTAGCCCTGGATGTTGAATGTGAATATTACATAAATGTCATCTGAAGCAAGACCAAGATCTAGATGAAAGAGAGAGAAATAGGAACAAGTTTCGATTCCATCTCTCATTTGCGAACGATGAATACTGTACCATTTCAACCGAAGGTTCCGTCACGCGTCACGGTCGAGTATGTTGAACAAATTTTTGCGTGACGTCACGGTGATTTTCAGCGAGAAAACAAATTGAGAATTGATGCAATCAATTAAAAGATGCCGAGAATGCCTAATTTGGCAAATTTGGTGCATATGCTGTGATGTTCAAGTTGATGCCATGGCTTCATTACAGACTCTAATCCTGAAATTTGACTCACAGGGTCTCCAGCAAAGAGATTCGAACAAATTCCCAACTCCGTCACGGTACGTCACGACGAGAGAACGTATGAACAATTGATTCCTTCCGTCACGATCGAAATGCCGCGAACAATCGGTCGAAATGGTACAGTATAATGGATACCGGACGTCCGACCGAGAACAACAGCGTGACTCATGATACGGAATTTGATTGCTCCCGAACGCTTAGGTGAGGTTCACGGAGTGTGGCGTTGCTCAAAAACCAATCTCGTTTTACTTAATGCAATATGTCTGCTGTTCCAAAAATCATCATAAAGCGGAATCGTGTCGGTGGCTCTCCAACACACGTCTCGTCGCCAGCTGGCACGAGCCATCGAAACGATGATGACGACGAGTTCCAGGACGAAGACAATCGCAGCGACGCGAATGAAAACGAAAATGAAGGAGAAGACGGTGCCGATCGAGATGGTGACGCGGATGTCGATATGGAGGACGGTGGAGATGGCGACGCACAGGGAGGCGCAGATGAAGACCGGACACCTGTCGCTCCACGCGTCGTAGGCCGTGGCGCACCGCGCGGGCGCCCTCGCGGACGTCCGCGCGGAAGTACTAATGCAAATCCTCCTCGTGGATCACGACCTCGCGGCCGTCCACGCGGTCGCGGCAGAGGTCGCGGACGGGGCAGAGGCGGCATGGCGGGATTCACAATTCGCCTTCCCCGCCAAGGCGGTGAAGAGGACGGGGACTATGGCAGTGAGGCGGGTGGTGAAGAAGAATACGATGCGGAGGGCAATCCGATTGGTGTTGGGAAGCCCTATCGCATTGTGCAAGGCAAGCCATATCTCATTGAAAACAACGAACTCGTCACAGAGGAGAATGCCAAGGGCAACGAAAAGGTCGACGAGTGGGGGAACCTGTTGGGTGGTGCGTTTCTTCCAGTCCCTCAGATGTTCTATCTTTTCTCATACACACCTCAGGCCGCCAGTTCAAGGCCGTAACATTCGTTATTCCGACGCGCCACCCGAAACGATTGTACATGCTTGCCCTTGATGCCGCCCGCACTTCTGGCTTCAAGGATTCGCTCACATATTTCCGTCGCAATCCTCTCGCATACAAACTCTCTTGTACTCAGGCGGAGAAGGAATACCTTATCGGTATTGGAAAGTTGGGCACCCACCTCAAGACACGTAGCGTCACGCTCATTACCGCGCGCAGCGCGTACAAATCACATGGCGCAAAAATGGTCGTAGGTACGTCGTTGTCAAGTTCGCAGCTCGATGGTCTTTCTGTTCTTACGTGAGCCGCAGACGGCCGATGGGTAATAGACGATTACGACGAAGAGAAGGGCGCACAGGAGGCCGCTGCGCGCGGTGCAAAGCCTGGCGATCTTGTTGGCGATCTGTTTCCCCCTCCGCCCAAAGAAGATGCCACCGAGCTTTACAATGCCGGACTGGGCAATGCTCCTGGACAGGGCCTGGGCGTATATCGCGCCGGAGGACCTACAACGATATTCGGTGGTTCGGGGCTTGGACCGTTCAGCGACGGTCCCTTGAACGCGGTACGGAAGAGTTTGCTGACGCGTGACGGCTTGAATGAAGAGAACTGGATGGCCGTTATCGCCGAACGGGTGCTCGCGGCTGACGAAGAGTGGAAAAAGTGGCGTGCGGACAATCTGAAGACGTTGCCACTATATGAAGCGACATTAGGTGGGTCCGGAATACCAGGAGATGTGAATGGAAAGAGGCGTCGGAGGGAAACATCGCCGCCACGAGGTGTCCGTGAGGCACATACTGGACTTGTCTTCCGTAAGTAATTTGGACCTTTGTGGTTGATGACTAGGTCTAAATATCGATAAGATCGTGCCGATACACAGCCAACACGCTGTCAGTGGGTCGAGGTCGACCAGGCCGAGGAAACCCATTCAGCGCGTAATGGCATCAGCCCTGGGCGATGCCTAAGAGGCAAGCTTGTAGGCAGTAATGCGTTTGGGCTTGCGTGGGTCGACACCGTCATGGATACTCCCTGGACCGCGGAACCTTCTGACACTGGATCTCATGGTGATGTACGGCGCATTGAAGAGGAAGAACGTCGAAAACTATGGGCCTCAATTCCCGAAAGCTGATGTGGGTTTTTGTGGCGGTCGCCTTACTTATTTTTCTGCACCTCAAGTCGTACATATTCGTCAACGTATTGTTATGGCATCATGATGTGCTATTGTAACGTCTCTTTCTCAGGTATCTCGTAAATCTGAAACTTCCCCAGTCTCCAGTCTCGTGCCTTATGTTTCTATCTATTCGCTATATCCAATGTCTGCTCTGTTTTTAGCTCCAGCGGTGAATTGTCCACCGGCAGGTCCTGTTCGTTTTAGGCGTGAACGTGCCATAACTGAACAGCCTGTATCGTGCCAATATATCATTGATGGCCGATGAGACTTTGAGGTATTAACCCAATATTTTGTGCTCGTAACTTGATACAATACCTTTTGTGCAGACATTCTTTTTAGCGAAGCACTGCTTACAATTGCGCCAGTTTATTCTGAAATCTGCACGACACTTGAGGTGTGTCTATCTCAGTTGTCAGACGGCGGGTCCTACTTGCGCATATCGCATATGAACCACTTACAAGTCCGGACAAAGCGTAACTGTCGCCGCTCCCTATGGCCAGCCTGGTATATTTGCGCGATGGCCGTTACAAGACAATCATGATGGAGCAACCCTGTTGTCCGAATCTGCCAGTGTTTGATTCTATGAAAAATGAAAAGGGTACTGTTCCGAAAGTGTAGTGATTTGTTATATGGATATGATGTGGATTCACATCTATGTAAATTGTCTTTTGAATATTACTGTCAGGGGAAACAATGGAATTGCTAAGTAGGGCACCCGTGTATCAGGTGACCGCGTCGCACTGTGTTCAGTTTGAATTTTGCCACTTTGCGACTTGGCAATGACCTGCGTCTTCGGCAGACGGCTGTTGCCTCTGGTTTGTTTCGTCAATGCTTGCTCTTGTTTTTATCTTCGCATAATCGAGTTTTTACGTGGTTCGGCACGAATCCCATTTGGCTCTTCCAGTCGGCGTGAGCTCAATCAGCTGGAGAAACTCTTTTAGGCTCCAGGCTCCACCAGCTCGATCAACAACTTGACATTGTAACTTTCAGACTCCTGGCGCGAGTCGGTTTTTTTCCTCTCAGCTGCTTTGGCGAGCATTTAGCATTCATGCCCGGTCCCAGTAACCCGAAAAAGAGGCGCAAAAGCCAGCGCAAGAAAGGGCGCGTCGCGCCGGCCAACGCTCAAGATGGCAAGAACAATCGGTTGTCCCTCGGCAGTACGACGACGGACTCGCATTCTTCGTTCCCTGAAACCCCTCCTCTCGTCAAGGATACTGCCGTTTCTACTCATCGGGAAAAGTGTGAAGTGACAGTGGTTACAGACGACCCTACTACCACCTTTAGTCCGGTGCACGCTCTTGAGGCAGAGGATGCACAAGCATTGTCGACCCAAGACATACATACGTTCCCGGAAAGTGAAACGGGTATGTATATATCTCAGCATATATACGAGGTGAGCGCGATAACTATTATTTGTTGATTGGTCGAGGAACCAGGCCCTCCAGAACCATATTCATGACGTGTACCGACTGCAGGATACGCCACAGTGCGCGGTTGATGCTGAGAAGCATAGGTCATTCAAAGGTGGCCCACAACATGGATCTTGTAAGGATGATGAACAGATTTTGACGGAGACAGCGCTGTCATACGAACAATCGTACTCGCCTGAACTCTCTCCATCGAGGTCTACACCTCCTGCCAATAACGGATTATTTTCCCCTAAACCTACTACCTCGTCATTCCCAGCATACTTACCGGATGATGGTCTTCCCGCACCGACTATATACGATCCAGGCAGTGGCCCTCGTGTGCGTGACATGCGTGCGTTTCTTGCTTCACCGTACTTTCCGCAACCACCTGCTCCCGACGCGGAATTTGCAGCGAAGGAAGTGCTTGAGATGCTGTGTACGATACTGCCAGATGAGATGGCGATGGTGAATAGCCATTCCTCGTTCGCTGATAGAATGTTTTTCTTACTATATTCATGTCAGGTGCTGTGGTATAACAAGAGTCGCGCATCAAGTCGAGTATGCCCCGCCTGCAAGCGAATCTATCACCTTGGGGATGCCCTGCGGGACCCTATGATGCGCGAGGAAGACTCCAGTGACGACGACGAGGAGGATCCCTCGCACAGCGTTTGTCGTGGGGATAGCCACAAATTTCACGCCGACGGACACCATTGGGAGACCGATCCCCACCATCCCCAGCTGCGACGGGAGCAGGAGATCAGCGGACTCTGTGAGTGCCAATTGCAGAGTGTTGGATTACAGCTCATCCTTTGCAGGTTCCCCAATCTGCTTCTGCCTTGCTGCCTTAAATTATCCCGGAGCGATAAAACCCGCTTGGGGACGCTACGCAGAGGATATGGATGAGCAGACGTGGGCAATATTGAATGGGCCAGGGATACGTCAGGCACCAAGTGAAGAGACCGCCGCGCTCAGTATGTTAGTGCGCATGACGCGGTTGCATGATCTTGGGCTAGCACAGCTGTGTTTGGGGGAGGATGATGTTCCATGACATTTATTGCAGCGCATGGTTCTTAAAACATGTAGCAGTTGACGTGGGGTGTATATGGCATAGTAATATAGGGCGATTTAAGAGACGTTTTTTAATCGAGGTTATTTTTGAACGCACGTGAGCGCGTCTTGAAGTGCGTCCACGATCACGTGGTGTTTGTTGAGGTCAACGAGTTTGAATTCGTCGCTCTTTGACTTCCTCCTTTCTCCTCAAGATTCCTACTCACATTGACAATCGCAGTTGACAGTCGCACTCATCTCAGATGCAACCATGAGCAGTGACAGTCAAGGCGAAGCAGATAGCGGTCTCATTCGATCTGGTGCGCGCGTGCCCTGTTTGTCGTTTCTTTATGCGCATCGAAGCTGACTGTGCATTCAGACGACTCGCAACCGGCGATGCGCCGCGTGACGGTCTCTCCGACGCGCAGCGGCGCTAGCAGCAGCAATACTGGCTACGATTTTGATGAATCCACGCGATACGATCTTGACAGCCAGCGATTTGATACCTCGGCAGACAACCCAGCTGCAGAGCTTCTCAACGACCTCGATGACGAGCTCAGCCGATGGAGCGACAATCACAATCGTGATGACGCGTCGTACACGGCTTCTTATTCTTCTCGGTCAAGTGGAGCTTCGTATACGGGATCGTATACAGGGACCGGTACAGGAACGTATGCGGGCACGGGAACACTTACGGGCATCGGTTCTGGCTCGTATACAGTGACGGGAAGTGGTACTGGTACATACCTCGGTGGGACGGGAACACACACTGGTTCATACACGGAAACGGGGACGTATACGACTGGCTCTGGCACTGGGACATACACTTCAGGGTCGGCGACACAGACCCCAGGCAACACGTATACAGGCACATTTACGCCCAGCACGTACACGGGTTCGCCCTCGTTTGTCGCGCTTCCCGGTACGTCGCCCCCAGATGGCTACATGCCGCGT
Organism: Fistulina hepatica ATCC 64428; assembly: GCA_000934395.1. Lineage (NCBI taxonomy): Eukaryota > Fungi > Basidiomycota > Agaricomycetes > Agaricales > Fistulinaceae > Fistulina > Fistulina hepatica. Next base: position 594,547 of record KN881721.1, read on the forward strand.
TCGCCTGCGTTTGTGGGGGATCCGCGCATGCGGCTGTCGCGCATCAGTGAGCAGACCGAGCCGCTGAGCAGCCGTCCGCCGTCCGGTGTCCCATTGTCGCGTCCCATTTCAGGTGTGGCTTTGCGCCCGATCTCGTTTATGCAAGTTTCTGGCTCCAACACGTCGCTACATACCCGCGGTGCAACGGACCCGGCTACGGTGCCACATGCGAGCACGCATATTCCCAGGCCAGATCCCGCATTGCCTCCTCCTGGTCGCACTGGAGAGCTCATTGCACGATTTGAGACCAACAGTCCGGTCCTTGGACATGCACGAACGGCATCTGCTCCCAGTGGTCCGCGTGCGACCAGCCCCAACAAGACTGGACGCATCTCACCAACCAAGGACGGACGTGTCGGCCACAATGGGCGCACCTCACCGACCAAGGACTATTCTACGCCGGGCTCCGGTACTTCGACTGGCTACGGGACGAACACAGGCACGGGCACGTACACTGCCAGTGGTTCGCTCTCCCATACATCGGGCACTTTCGCTTCTGGATACGGGAGTAGCACTGTGACTGGTGACACGCGCGCTCGCTCCATTAGCCCGACCAAGGGCGGCGATGCAAGCACTACAATGACAGGCTACGGCACAACATCCGGCTATGGCACGACGACGGGATATGGTACCACTACTGGGTATGGCACTGCGACGGGGACCGGGCCCTCGTACACTACAGCTCCGACGACCGTGACTAGCGACACATTAACTCCTCCGGCGAAACCGCGCGCTCTTGCCCGCCCTGCAGGTGGTTCCCCTCTGGCAAGCGTTCGCAACATCGTAGCATTGTGGAAGGAAAAAGGCAAAGATCCAAAGACTCAGACAGAGGAAGAAACCGTGATCAAGGGAAAAAGCAATGACAAGCCGCTCCCTCCTCTTGCCAAGGGCAAGGACAAAGCGCTCCCCCCTGGTCCAGTGAGTGTGGCGACGGAGGGTCTGTTTGCTATTCGTCGTCGTGCGTCGCTCGGCTTGCGTTCAGGTAATGGGGATGCTGCAAGGTGTGTTGTTCGATTATTGTTTTCTTTACCTTGTTCTGATAAGTTTCAGCGTGCGTTCGTCAAACGGGCAGTCAGGAGTGCCGACCGGCTTGGAGGATTTGGGTCCGTTCACTCAAGGCGGCGAACCAGTAAGTCTTTTGTTTCCCCTGATGTTGCAGAAGCGCCTCCATCCAATCCCATTATTTTGTCCGGAGTTGTGCTAAGTGCTGAAAGTAATTGAAAAATGCCTTTACTGACGATAATTCTGAAAGCCTCTTCATATTGGCATGCTATGGTACTTAAACGTTCACGCGGAGCCGCCTTACCGCTGGCAGCAATGCCAAGCTTTGTTGTATCCGCACCACCTGTTGCTCAGCTGGCTGGCACCTGGCGGTGGACGTGGAATTGTGGGCATTGATCTTCTGAACTGTACTGACGTCCAAAGCGTTCCATCTCCAACTCACCCGAGCGCGCGCGAAGACGTGGGCACTATTGCTGCTCGTCTTCAGGCGTCAGAACCGGGCAGTCCACCTCTCACGGAAATGCTTGTCCCGTTCCACATGCTCTATTCGGATGGTGTCGAGCGCCTTGCGGCCTCAAGTCTTTTGGAACGTCAGAAGTGGGTCAATCGTCTGTGGGAGGCCGTCAACCGCCCTCTGCTGTCTCCAGTTTCTGGATTGGGTTCGCTTTTACACTCACCAACGCCTTCTCAGTCCGTGTCACAACTCAGATCGCCTGTCGGCTCTATTCGCACTATTAGGTCTTATGACAGTCGCGCTTCGGTGTCGAGCTCGTCTTCCAATGGCTCTCGTTCGACAGTCTTCATCCCCCCAATCAGTCATCTCCGGGACATATCAGAGAGCGTTCCTCCGAGCGTCGCGTCTCGCCCGGGTCACAGATCCGTCAGTGTTTTGTCGGCGGGTACTGATGACGCAAGTAGCGAGGCTTCCTCGGGCAGCTTTGTATCGGCTGGTAGTGGTGGGTCAAGCGTGTATGCAAGCGCGTCAGATATGTTGTCGCCTCGTGCCGTTCTTTCAAGTCCCAAGGCAGGCGGATTCAGCCCAACTGGTATGTTACCTTTTTCGCCGCAGCCGAACGGCTCTGATGATTTTTTTTACAGCGACCAGCGCTTATACTGGTCGGACGGGAGACTACACGGCCACAGGTGACTACACGCCTAGTACGACAACGTTTACGCCGGGCACTGCAACGTACACACCTTCGGGAACCTATACATCTGGCACAGAGACATATACTCCAGTTTCAGGGACTGGTACGCACACCAGCATTCGTTCTCCTGGAACTGCGGCTGGAACTGCAACGGGCACGTATACGCCTGGTACTTACACCTCTGGTTCATACACCGGCACTGGGACCCTTACACGCACATCACTGACATCAGCGCATTATACGCATACGGTCGACGACACGGTCATTGCGCGACACCGCACTGGTGACACCGAGGAGAGTGACCCGTACTACACGTATCCTGGTGATCCGCGCGCTATCGGCGGACGTCGTGGCACTCTGAAGCGTACGAGCTCCACGACGGACTTGGACGAAGAATTTGCTGGTGTTTTGGTATGTTGAATTTTTCCTCCTCTGTTGATGTCCGGTTTGTTGATGGCCGTAGGTTCCGCCACGACCGCTGACGGAACTGCATGGTGTTATTCTACCCCGTTCCGGGTCGCCGATCAATCGTGATGGCACGGCGTCGCCCATCCACCGCGCTATCACTGGCTCCCCGGTCACGGTGTCCAGTGGTCCGACTTTGAACGCCGACGTGTTAGTTACGCCACCGCCGAAGACGCGCGTTACAGAAACGAGTCATACGTATTCTTCGACTTACGATGGGACACTCGCATCCAGTTCGACGCTGTCCCGCTCGGGCGGTGTTCGGCGTCGACAAGGTCGCAGTGCGGGTAGTGTTTCTAACAATGGCAGTAACACGGAGAGCGGCAGTGGCACCTACACCCCTGGCAGTGGTTCTGGCGCTGGTACGGGTACTTATACGCCAGGAAGCGGCAGCTACACCAACACATACACCGGCACGTTCATGTCGTCTGGTACCAGCGGCAGTTATACTCCCGGCAACGGCACGGACAGTTACAGCTCTGGTACCGGCACGGGCAGTTACACCACCGGGACTGGTACGGGCAGTTACACTCCTAGCAGTGGCACTGCCAATGGCAGCTATACCCCTGGAAGTGGAACTCAGAGCAATTCTTACAGTGGCGCGCCCTCAGACGATCTTTTGCGCTCGATCGACGACACAGGCTATGATGTGTGTCTGGGAACGGACACCTGTTCCTGCTCCAGCTGTTCTTGCCATATCAGTGGAACCTACACTCCGCCGAGTGTTCGTAGTCCCGCAAGCGACAGTGCGGATGTTACTGCTAGTCAAGGTATGATCGGCCGGCTTGATCTTTTTAAAGAGTATTGCTTGACCAGAAATGTAGGTACCCATTACCAGACAGTGTCGGAAAGTGCGCGTACCCCTTCGACAGCTTCGTTTAAGAGTCTGCCCACAATTCCTTCTGAAGTGACGGGAGAATATGTCACTGCTGAGCCTCACAGTGAACCAGAGTCAGAATACGTGACTGTGGAACCTTGTTCAGAATACCAGACCGCCTCTGTATGCCCCGTGGATCTGATCTCCATTTCAGATGAATCCGTGGTAAGTTTTTCTCTAATTGAGCTGGAACTACTATATTAAGATGTTTGGCAGCCGGTCACGCCTCGTGTTAGATCTGTCACCTTGTCTTCAGAGTCTAGCTTGAGAGTTTCTGATGGGTCATTTGAGCCATCGACGGAAAGCAGCCTCGCCATCACGCCCACGCAGGCATCGACTATCCCCCTCCCTACGATGCCGACTTTGAGTGAACCTCCCATGACCCCACGTCAGGCATTCAGCACACCACGGAGTACAGTAGCTCCCGTCTTGTCTCCGGGCCTTCGTAGTCTACCGTCCACCAGCTTGCCTGCAGGTACACCAGATGTACCTGTGACTTATACCTTGTCCACAGAGCCGGAGTATATTCCATTACCAGACTCAGCACGATCCCAGCCGTTGTCTCTTCCATCGGTACAATCATCTGCTCTGGTTTCTCCTTCCCCGCTTGCTACGCCGTGGTCGCTGCTGGAGGAGTCCTCTGTGCCAGCAACGGTTTTGTCTTCAACTGTGTCGTCTCTGCATCCATCGCTGTCTCCAGTTACGATGAGTGTGCCTTTAACGACGGAGTTATCGTCCGAGTCTTCGCTTAGTCCGCTCGGTCTTTCAACAGACCAGTCATCTTCGTTGCCGTCTTTGACCCGATCAACAGGAGTCCCTTCGATTGCGGATTTGTCGTCGGAGCCGTCAGGTTTGAGTCCGCCCGTCCCCCCTTCTGAACCATCGACAGTCAGTCTGGCTGAGCCGCCTTCGGAGCCCTCGGAGCCCGGTCCAAGTGCACCGCCGTCGACTGAGTTTTCTGAGGGTTCCACTCCAAGCCGTCCAAGTTTACTTGGTACTCCAGCTGTACGATCTTTGGTCAGTGTTCCCAGCTCGCCGCATGTGTCAACATCCCCGTCCCTGTTGGGTATACCTGCGCCAAGCACTCCTCGTACACCGAGTCTCTCATACGTTCCAAGCACCCCGCACTTACGGAGTTCTCCACGTGTGCCGAGCAGCCCGCGCCCACTCAGTACCGTGCAGCAGCCGGGTACACCACATGTACCAAGTATCCCGCATATACGAAGCGGGCCTGCGTCTCCTCGTCTACCAGTAACACGTACACCGAGCATATATGGTGCTCGAGACTTGGTACCAGCAACGTCGCCTGTTCCGCTTGTCACGTGGAGGACGGAAAGCTCGCTGTCGTTTGACTCCTCTGTGTTGAACCCGTCAACACTAACAGAGGACTGGCGTCCGGGCCCTGAGGGTGTCGATCGTTCTTTCGACACGTCGTTCATGCGTCCGACAGGGTCACCATCGTCTATCGACAGAATGAGCACACTGACTGAACAGACGCCCTTGTCTCTCACGCCATCGGTTGCACCCACGCCGCGAGTTTCTGCCACTGCCATTTCGTCAAGTTCATATTCACCAACACCGCAATATATGTCATCATCGTTGCCTACCCCTTCGAGTCCCAGCACTCTGTCTAGCACGATCGAGGAGTCCAGTGTAGTAGAAAGCAGTTCCGTGCCATCAGCGTCTTTGGCGCCTTCTCTGCTTCAGACTATTCATGAAGTTTCAGCCGAGGTATCGTCACCTGTTTCCGAGCCTGAGACTATTCCCTCGCTTTTGTCGACACCTGTCAGCCAGCCAGCAACAATTCCTTCTCTTTTGTCGACACCTCAGCCAACGGTTAGTTCTGCCACTGGAAATACTCTTTGTACTATTTTCTCAACTCTTTGTAGATGCGTTCGCTTTCGCCGCTGCCGATTCCTCCCGCCAGCATTGGACCACGAACACCAATCACGGACAGGTCTGTGGAACTCAGCATCAGTACTCCTCGTGGCCAGGTGCCATCCGTGCGCGATACATTGGAAACTGTGCCCTCGACAGTCAGCGAGCCGCTTCCAGTCCCTGTGCATATTGACAGTGTGGCTGAGCATCTGGAGGAAGTCATTCGTGATGAGGGAGAACGGACTCGTCGTGCGATTGATGAACTTGGAGGCCGCCTCGACGAGCATCAACGTCTGTTGAGTGACCGTCCGTTGACTGTCCCCGTGCCACCGGAACGCGTGATGCCAGCGGAGCGCATGTCGGCTGCAGTATCTGTTGCTCCCTCTCTCCGATCAGCGGGGGTCGGTGATAGCGAGAGCATCACACCAGTCATACAGCGACCAATGTCATTGGATATTCCTCTGACGTTAACCCGTTCTGTGAGTGTGCGTAGCAGTGTCAGCTCGGCGCCTTCGTACTGGCCCTCTGAGCATTCTGAGGACTTCGACATGGAAGAATCCGGAATCGTCGAGGAGTCGGAGGTTCAGTTGTCGCCTTCACCCGTTGGCGTAACGCCTGCGACCGAGCGTGCCGCGTCGATTCCCCAGGAGAGCAGTGGCTTCTCCTCGCCATCTTCACCTCCGTATCACTCACCGAGTGCTTCAACCTCTTCCACGACGTCTGCGTCGACTGCGCGTCTGCCTGAGACACCCCCACAGCCAGTCTATGACGCGGGTAGGCAAGCCTGTCCGGATTATGGACCTTCGCTACGTGACATCCGTGACCGAATAGGCGAACTTTTTGATCGTTTGGACGCTCTTGGGCAAGGTCAAGCATTGAGCAATGACCTCTTGAACGCTTTAAGGGACAGGGAGGCCCCCACGGTTGATACCTCTGCATTGGCGGACGGTCTGCGTCGCGTTGAAGACGTCCTGAGCCGTCTCCATCCTGAACCGCCAAGGGCAGAGCGCGAGCTTGCTGACCACCCGCCCTCTCTTGCGTCGGAACATGCACCTACGCCTCGATCTGGGGAGGGCCAGCCCGCGCATATAAGCCCCCCCTCCCAACTGAGCTTACCTCCTGTGCCGCAGCCGGCTCCCGTGCAGATTTCACCCGAGGATGAGGACCGCCTGTCTGCGATTCTACATCAGTTGCGCGGCATGAGCGACAATATCCTTGATATACCTACGCCTGAGCCCCGCGACCGTTTGCCGTCTATCACAGACGACATGCTTGAAATAATGGCTGACCGGTCGCCTCCCCATGAGCCTGTGCATCCCCCATCCATTGAAGTTCTCAACTTCCCAGCAGAGCTAGATGAGGATGTTTTGTCTCGCCAAATGCATCATCGAAGTCCTCTTCTACCGGATGTTGCGGAGCCTCCTCGCTCACAGTCGGTTCCGGTGCCACCGGTCTTCATTCATCGTCGTCCGCCTCGCGACCACCCAAGGTCGGACATATCCGGTGGTCTGCGAGATGTGCCTACCGTGACGCAGCCATCGCATCCTTCGCAGCCCGCCCTGCCTGCTGAGATGAGGGATTTGCCTTCAGCGGCCGCACCGCGGCCACCCGTTGAACAGCCTGAAGCTGGTGAAGAGCCCGAAACGGAAGTTCCTGTCGCAATTCAAGAGTCGCGCCTCGAGGACGGGCGTCCAGCTATCCGACAGCCCGAGAGAAGACGTGAGTTCTTTTTACATATACTCCAGGTATCTGCTGATATAGAGAAATAAAAGTCCGACCTGGTCCACCTGTTCGTCCAGTCATGGTATATTTCTGTTTTTTTTATGTTGTTTTAGACTGAATGTTTTACATGAATGCCCAGCCAACCCGTCAGGATTTGTACCCTGCTGAACGGCCAGAAACCGCGCCACCGTCCGTTGGTCCGACTGTGGAGCCGTGGTATCGGCCTGCCCCAGAAACTCAGCTGCCTCAGGAAGCTGGAGTTCCACCTGCCGCGCGACTACCTGAAGAGGCTCGTCGAGACGGTTCGAGATATGTGCCCATGCCGGTGGGTAGCCTTTGTCGTATGCTTCTATGTAAGCTTAATTTTTTCTTCCACAGACAGTTGTGATGGGGCCATGGGACGACATTCTGGAGGCTCTACGCGTACGTCTGGACCAGCTTGGATTGTTGCCACATCCATGACCTTTCTTACAGGATAATCGTGCCGCTCAAAATGCCAGCATTGCACAGCAGCGTGAGCTGATGCGGTATATGCGGGGTCTGAACGAATGGCTCGGTCGCGACGTTACTGACCGTCAAAACGAGCTAAGGGGTGTCTCTGATCGCATTGATGCCCTCCGTGACCGCCTTGCACATCTTCAAGCTGCACAGCCTGGTATGTCATCCGTGTGAACGATTTTTTAATGAGCTCATCGTGGTTTGAAGGTGCCATTCATGTCGTTCAGCCCGGCCAACCAAGACCATCGGGAGCTGCGACACAGATTGTGCCTCCTCCACCTGTTATGCCGAGCGCCGTCACCGTACCTGTGCATGGAGCCGTTCATCCTCCGGCTGCGACCCAGCTTGTACCGACCATACAGATGCCTCAGCCTGCCATACAGATGCCTCAGCCCGCAGTTGGTGTCATTCCCCATACGGTCACCCCTGGTTATGCCGTGCGTCCTCCGCCGGGAAGTGTAATGCCTGTTGTCCCGCCACAAGTACCGGAAGGACATCCGCCTTTCATACCGCACCCGGAGCAGCCTGTCCTTCCGCAGACTATCGTAGTGCCTCCTTTCTTGGGGCCTGCACCGACGATTCCGATGCAGGGTGTCGGTATGCCGGGTATGCCCGTAATGCCGGCACAGGCAGGCATGATGGCGCAACCCCAACCCTTCATCCCGCCTGTCCAACAGTTCTCGGGGACACCGTTACCAACTCGCCAACGTCCTATCATTGTAACGGGCACTGAATCTAGTAGTACGCCCTCGGTGACTTCTACTGATTATAGCGATGAAAGTCCAAGCCGTACTCCGAGTAGGCGTCCCAGTCGCCGAGGGGAAAGCCGTAGCGAAAGAGCGTCACCGGAAAGTGAAAGAAGAGTTGGCCGTTCACGTCCTCCCAGTGACAGTCGAAGTCGACCTGTCCCAGGTGGCTCTCCTCGCGTTGTCGAAATTAGTCCGCCACGCCGTCCTACCGAGGTTGCGCCTCAACAGCCACCTATCATTGTCAATGTTCCTGGACCGCAACCTGTGATGCTGCCGGGCAGCCACGTTCCTACAGCAGTCCATCTCCACTCCCCGGAGCGCGATGGTCGACGACTGGAAGTGAGGAATCCTGACTCTCCTACCCCGTCGCGGCGCGGTCGTTCCCCTAGCCGATCGCTACGTGCATCTCGGGGCGCGAGCCCTGTACGTGGTGCCGGTCAACTTCTACCTGCACAGGTTGTACCTGCTCAACCGGCGCCCACTCAACCTGCTCAGATTGTTGTGATGCCTCCGGTGGCTCCGAGTGGACCTCCGACGCAGGTCCCTCCTCCGGCTCCTAGAACTGATCGTGGACGTAGTCAGTCACCAAGCCGGCGGCGTCCGGGGGAACGCAGTCGCAGTTATTCGCCACATCGTTCGCGCCGTCGTAGCTACTACGAGAGCCGCACTCCCAGCAGCCGCACTCCCAGTAGTCGCAGTGTCACGCCGACGCAGATCATACATCCTATTGGGGGAACAGGGATCCCGATGGCGATGCCGGGTGTTCCACAGACCACCTTCCAACCGGTCGCCGGTGTTCCAACACAGCTTCCAGGGCAAGTCATCCTTGCCCCCCCTCCACAACAGGGCACTGCCGGTTTGGTTCCTGGTCAGCCGGTGCTTGTCCCGCAACCCGGCGCGCCGCCACCGCAGCCGATGGTCATCAACGTTGGGTCGAGGTCACGAACTCCGTCGGGGATGTCGTACGAAGACTACACTCCACGGCGCCGCCGCAGCCGCTCGTACAGTCCGCGCCGCCGATCACAGTATGACCGGGACTACCCACGTTCCCGCTCCCGTTCTCCGTCACCCCACCGGTCACGTCCTCAACCTGACGATTCTCGGTTGCAAAGCCGGTCGCGCTCGCCGCATCGTTCTCGCCGCCGATCAGGCACTCCTCGTCGCCGATCACAGCATGACCGGGACTACTCACGTTCCCGCGCCCGTTCTCCGTCACCCCACCGGTCACGTGGTCAACCTGATGATTCTCGGTTGCAAAGCCGGTCGGGCTCGCCGCACCGTTCTCGCCGCCGCCAACGCCCAAGCTACAGCCGCAGCTTGAGTCCAAGCCCCGAACGCCGTCCTCATCGGTCCCGTCGTCGTCCGTATTACTCTTCACGTTCTCGAAGCTATACACCTTCCTATTCTCGAAGGCCACCCCGCCGCCGTTCTTATTCTGTGTCTCGTTCTCCGTCACCAAGGGACCATCGAGATTCCCGCTATTCTGGCCCAAGTGGCCCAAGCCGGCATACCCATGGACGTTCACCGTCACGCTATGGATCAACCACGCCTCGGGATCATGGCTATCCTGCCCGTTCCGACCATCGGTCTGTAAGTATTCCTGATGTCGGACCCGGTCAACCTGTGATAGTACCCCCGGGCCCGATTGGTCGGCCGATTTCGCCAGGTCTTCCTATGCAAGTGCGCTCTCCAGAATTGCACTCTCCAGAAGTGCGCCCGACGGAGTCCCGCCGACGCTCTCGTTCAGAAGACGCACGCAGCCGCTCGGGAAGGCCTACTTCCTCTGCTTTAGAACACCGGATACCTCGATCTCAACGCGAATCAGCTTATGGTCCACCTGGTAAGTGCTGAACGACGCGTGCTTGGTCGAACAATAGTCTGACCTTTTTGCATTTGCAGAGGAAGAGAGCTTTTCTACCCCGGAGCGGACGCGTTCTGGTGCTCGATCTCATACTGCTCCTGCTCCTCAGCCATCTTCTCACAGAACGTTGAGTCGCGGTGAAGAATTACCGGTACAGTCACCCCCACCGTCTGTCCGCCGCCAGCCTTCAGGACACGTTTCCGAGCATGATGCGCATGAAGTTCCTGACCATCCTTCTCAGCTACCTTCTCGTCTTCCGTCTCGGCGGGGGGCATCCCGGGAAGGCATTTTAGAACAGCCCTTGCCTAGTGGACCGGGCGAAAGTGTTAGGGCGCCGTCTCGTAGGTTAGAAACTGAACAAGAAGTTGCTCCATCTCGCCGCCCGAGCGGATATTCTCCATCTCGTGTGGGGTCACCCGCAGACTTAACTCCTACTCGCAGACGTCCTCGTTCGCGTTCCGCAAGTATAACTTCTCGGGGAGAGTGGGATTTGCAAGAACAAACGCAGGAGCAGCTACTTCGCATGTCTTCGTTGGAGAATCGCCTGATCAGGGCAACGGCAGATGCCGCCGCTGCCGAAGACATGCGTGAGACTCAGTTTCGCGATCACGAGGAGGACAGAGCACGACAATTCTCTGATGCCGAACATCGTCGCGATGAGGAATTCCACGCGCATGTTGATCAGCTCCTTCCTGAACTGCAGAGACAGTTGCAGCCGTCAGGCGGACCGCTGGACGTGCCGCCCACAGAGCCAGTCGGTGTACCGCCTTCAGACCACGAGTCTCCGCTCCACGTTCCCTCTCCTCATCCTCCGAGTGCCGACGCAGCATCCATCCACACCATTGCGAGTGTCGCACAAGAAGCAGCCGCACGTCATGCCGATGAACTCCGTCAGATCATTGCCGACGAGCGTGCCGAATCTACGAGGGCACGCCAAGAAGAGGATGTTAAGCGCGATGAATTATGGAGTGAGATACGAGAAGGTTATGAAAAAGGGCTGAAAGAACGCGACGACCGCATTCTGTCCCTGGAAGAAGAGCTAGCTGCTCTCAAGGCCGAGCTGGCTGCTGAAAAAGAGTTACGTGTCGCTCAAGAGAACGAGCGACGGGATCAAGAACGAGATGAAGCGCTGACTCATCACAATGAACTCCGGCAGCAACTCGAAGATATTGCAAATCTCGTGCAGGAGCAGCACGACACATGCGCACGTCATGAGGAGTTGTATACCAAGGACCGAGAAGGCAAAGAAGAAAGGTGCACGCGGAAGGAAACTCTCATGGCTGAGCTCAAAGAAATGGTGGAAAGCCTGTTCAATGACCAACGAGCTGAAATGGAGCGGGCTGCCCAAGAAAGAGAAGCGGCGGCGGGAAAACCAGGTAATGACAGTTTCATTTCGGCTCTATTCACTTCTTATTCATAAATCTGCGCAGGATTGGAGCAAGTGGTCGAGGATCTGGGCAGACAAAATGAAGCGTTGCAGGAACATGTTAGTCAGGCTGTGGCTAGTGAGTCATTAACAGGTTCTCTTTCAATCTCGCACGCTGACTTGAAATAGCTGTACGTCAGGATATAGAACGCCAGCATGAAGCTGTGCTCGAAGAAATCAAGCGAATGTGTCACGAGCGAGTGCCTTACAATGTTCAAGGGGTAAGTTTCATCTTGACCTGCTTTTGGATCTTGCATGACATCTCCACCAGTATCTTGATGAGTTCAGCAAGGCTTTAGCTTCAGAAGTTCGCATGCTGCTCGGTGAGGTCGGCAAGCTGCGCGAGGAGCGTCGTGGCCTGCAGCAGTGCGTGTAATCCCATCACATTCATATCTTCGATATTGACATTGCCATTATAGCGAGATTGGCTGCCTGCTCTTCATGAAGTCCAAATACAGCCCCGGCGGCGAGTTTTCTGGAGATTGGTGCGCCCTATTCAGTTTTGCTCTCCGCTCAGGGCAGGTTTGTCTGATTGTTCGACATGCAGGCAAGGACCGGAGATCCCGCCTCCTCAACACCCGGGCCCCGTTGAACCTGTGCCACCGCCAGTTCCAGAGCAGCCTGCTCCCGTCCCTGCAGTGCCGCCTGCCTGGCGCAATGTGCCACAGCGTCGCACGAGAAAGAAGAAGGAGAGTGCTCCAGTGCCGCCGCCACCCCCGCCAGAACCTCGCTTTCAAGTCGCCTCCTGGAGCCAGTGGCATCGTGAGTGGATGTAGTGATTTTCATTGTGATCCACTAGTGCTAAGGTTTGTATTTTGACAGCGGATCCCAATATCGTGCCATCGCCGCCGTCGATCTCTCCGAACCTTGTCGTCCCGTCGCAGCCATCACCTGGCTTGTTCGGAGCACGGTCTCCACGTCAGCCAACGCACCAGGCTTAAGATGATGACGACTTTACTGACGCACTTGTTCGCTATTTACGCTTGTAAGACCGGTTTACCATTGCTCCATTTTACTCTGTTGTTTGAATGTGATTATTGCTTATCTCACGATGATGATACCTATATACCAATATGATCCCATACTCCTTACGAAAATGTTTTTCTGTCTTTTGTTCCGTAATCTTTTTTGGCGTTCTCTTTCTTGACAAGATCGTATGATTTACTGATATCTATGCAACTCATGTTTCTCACGGAAAATCATCTGTTCAACATATGCTTCTCTCTTTTATCTTGTATACGAATCTCAGTGCAATCCATTTTTCTTTCGCTCTTACATATGATGGCTGACTCTACATTTGCGCGTCGACGCCAATCACGTGGACGCGTCTGCTCAAGGCAGCATTGACTGACCAGTTTTCTGCACAACGTTTATCCTCGCCAACAAGCTCATCGACTCGTGTATCTCATAGACGATCCAACTTCAGGCGATTGGTTTCTTTCAATCGTTGCGAAACCTCAGTGGATCTCTTGAACTTGAAGCTCGCATAGGCGTTCGTGAAATCTTGACGTCTGTGGAAGACAATCTGAACCTGCTGTACGTTTGCATCATGCCTGCCTCGATAAGCACTACTTTTGGCGCCGTCATCTTGGGCGGTTTGTTTGCTGCATTGCTATGCGGAGTGGTCATCGCGCAAGCCGTTGTCTACATCAAGATGTACCCTAAGGACCCGCTGAAAGTCAAACTGCTGGTCACTCTCGTACTCTCCTTGGACGTTATCCACACTGGTTTCATCTGGACTGCTATCTGGGACTGGATCGTCATTCACTACGGCGATACAAGTAGCATCGATCTGATCCACTGGAGCGTCGCATTCACCATTATGTTCACCGCCATCCTTACGTTTTGCGTTCACATGTTCCTCGCCCACCGCATCTGGCTGCTAAGTCACAAGAATTATCTCCTCACCGTCGTCATCCTCTTTCTTGCGTTCTCTCGGCTCATCTCTGCGACTGCGACGACCGGCGGGATGCTCAAGTACGCGCGTTTCTCCACCTTCCGTGCACACGGGTTCGCATGGATCTTCACACTCGGACTCGCACTTTCGTGCGTCGCGGACATCCTCATCACTGCCTCGCTCTTCGTGCTGCTCCACACTAGCCGGTCGGGCCAGCCACACTTCAATGCCGTCATCGACGCACTCATCCTGTACGCGTTCGAGAATGGCTTGCTCACCTGCATCGGCACCGTCGCGTCGATGATATGTTGGATCCTCATGGGGAACAATCTCATATTCATGGCGCTGCACTTTGGCATCGGGAAGCTGTACGCGAACTCGCTTCTCGCGACGCTCAACGCGCGACGTGTCATTCAAAGCCGCTCGGCGCGCGTGTCCACGGGCCCCATGGTACTTGGGGCTGCGACGGGCAAGACGGCGCATAGTCCCGTGCTGGATGCAGGCCTACATGCCGTGGAGAAGATGGAGATCAATGTCGAACGCACGATCACCTACGCTGTGGATGAGTCGACGCCTAAAGATGTCTCTGGCAGCAACAGTGGGTCTACCCTTGTCTGATGAATGCTGCGCCTCTGCATTTCCATTCGTCCTCAATTCCGGCTGTGTGTTGGCATCCCAGTTTTATGCGTCGCTGAAAACCATCTGGTCTTCTTATATTATCGCTATATATGCCTCGGGTTTGTCTTTTTTGTTTTGATGTATTTTTTGTTAGCCTTCTCCTAAAATGTGACTTTGTATACCATAGCGATTCTTGAACCAAAACCCGCTTTTGTGAAGACTTTTACCCTTTTTGAATATGATTACTGTAGCCCTACACGGATGTATGATACGTCTATTTGTTTCCGTGATAATATTTCCTCTTCCTCTTCTGCAATGCCTAATGAGATATACTTCATTGTTTTCTGATGTTTTTTTGTACCTGTCAGTTTACCTCGAAGGGTGTGCTGCCACCTGCCTGCTTTTTTGGGCATTTGCCCACGGCACAATGCGAAGCCTATGATTGCTCGCCTGCACCGTACGAAGAGATTCTACCTGTATTTAGCTCTATTTGTGTTTATTTTTATGGAGCATTTTCTCTTGCAGTAATGACCCCGTTGGTTTACTTACCAGAAATGGAAATTTTTTCTTGATGCGCGCACGTGATTACAGCTTCATCACCACCGATGAATTCGCTCGGAAGTTGAAACCGCTTCTTGACCATTCTCGACGAGAAGAGATATTTTTCGACAATGTTGGCTATATTTCCGACGGTCAGGCGGACCAGCCTTGCACGCCACGCTCTGCGAAATGTGCGTGGCGATGTCAACCAGCGTGCGCTATCCACCGCGTCGCGCGTCCCGCTTCGAACGTCCCGATCTTGCCATGCGACACAAAAGCGAGGCGCACCCCTCTCATTCGTATCCAGCGCACCGTCTTGCCGAATGCACTCAACTTCCTCAAACGCGACGCCAGATTCTTTCCCAGACCCGCAACGCTCGGATCTCTACTACCACCGCATTGAGTCACCGTCGCCGTTCTCAAGCACGGATCCTGCCTTTGCGCTGTCCTTTCTCTCGGAAAAGCCAGCCTCGCCCGAGTCTGCGACGATCATTGGTTGGCTACCCGCGCTGACAAGCAATGTGAATGAGGGCGCAGGCTTGGATGATTTCAAAGAGAATCGTGAGCACTTATTCTTGATGCTGTCGGGACAGTCGAGGGGTCACTCCTCAGCAAGCTGAAATTGACTATTCGTTTTTTTTGGGGGGGGAATGCAGCACGTTTCCTCAAACTACTGCACAGGGCCGTCAAGGAAGGCCTCCGGGAAGGCGTATGTGACATACAGACCAACGGCGCCACGCAGCTGCACAGTGGGTGGATGCACATCAACGGTGAGGCGGTTTCCGTGGCGTGCCAATGAGATGCGATGGACCACTAGATAACAATAATTCCCAGACGAGCGCAAGCTTCCTCCATTAGGTCGCATTGCCGACCCCGATGATATTATTGCAAGCGTACACGTCGCTGAGGGGAAGGTACGCGGACACGACCACTGTTGACATTGGTTAACCGTATCCAACCTCGTCTAGATTCAGCCAGAATCATACCAAGAAATGCCCTCGTATAGATTATGCACCATTGATGGGCCGACGAAACTTACACCTGGTCTCACAGAAAAGCTGCAGGAAGTGCTGAAGAGAGAAGCGACGTCTTGATCGACATCACTCAGGTGGCCACATGAGCAATCAATACACATTAGAAAAGTATTGAAACAGCGATGAAACTTGTAGATGATCCTTTTTATACACTCAGTAGATACATGGACAGGGACAGACAGGACGATTAGTGTATGGTAAATGTCCGGAGTATGAATAACATGACTGCAACATGACAAGAACCCTCGTGTTTTCTCGACACCAGAGCTCGCCTAATTCTTCAAGTGCGTGGTGACCTCCCTACTCCTCCATGTGAGTGTCATCCACAGAAGAGTCGGTATAGCAGTGGTTGCACTTGACACAGACGAAGAAGAGTGTCATACGCGTTTCTTTGCGTTTTGACTGGTCTTGGAAGAACACCGCGCTGAAAGTCCAACAAGCGAAGAAAATGGACAGTGGAACGATAGATTAGATCAACTGCTAAGAAAACAGATGACGAAAATGCAACAGAACGGACGCACTCTTCGTGACCGCACTGTGGGCAGGGGATGTTCGAATGTGCCTTGAAACCGCACATAACACGACATTGGCCATCCGGATCTTCCGGAATACTAGAATTATGAACAGACGTACCAATGTAGGATCA
Organism: Fistulina hepatica ATCC 64428; assembly: GCA_000934395.1. Classification (NCBI taxonomy): domain Eukaryota; kingdom Fungi; phylum Basidiomycota; class Agaricomycetes; order Agaricales; family Fistulinaceae; genus Fistulina; species Fistulina hepatica. The sequence continues at coordinate 610,947 of KN881721.1, forward strand.
GTGCCCAGATCCGTTGTGACACCCTTCTTCTCCCTTCAGAAGGTTCAGGTCAAACCAGAATGATACAGTACCAACTCAGGATGGTGGCGTTACCTTGTCACGGTCAGCAAGTCGTTGCGGTAGACGCATTTCTCTTCGGAGACTTCTTCGTAAGGGCATATCCGGCACGCCTGCACGAGGGTCTGCCGTTGTGGATCTGATTTGGGATACAAGAGGTTGTTGCACTCCGAGCAGAAGTGGAGGGACGGCTGAGCAGAGATTGCGTCAGTACGGAGCCAGACGGGTTGCGAAAAGAGATAAGATAAATGAGGATCTTAGCACAAAAAATCGACAACAAGCATGGATACAGACCATCTGAAGTGGACAGATCGAGGTCGATGTCGAAGTCAGTGTCAGAAAAAATATTCTCCGACTATGTTTGTAGGTGCTGACTCTGAGTCATGTACAGTCATGAGCTAGTTGAGTTGGCTTCACGTGAACCAAGTTGAGATGAAGTTCGAATTACCCTTTCATCCTCGAATACTTACCTCCCATTTCCATCTCATCCCACATTCCTAAGCACTACTCTGAGTTTTTTCCAACTCCTTTGTCACTTGATATTTTGGCTCCCACCCTATATCTGCTATGTCACCATTGCATTCATTGTTGGATACATCTATGGGTCAGTCGGACTACAGTAATCATGTTCAATTGCCATGTTGGCCGCGGACATTGTTGTACAGTTCCCGTATAAACTACAAGAGCTGTCACATTCGTGCTTTCCTACCGAATGTGCAGTACACTTTTTATCGCGCGTTTCCAGCGAGATAAGATCGACTGAGGGCCCGGGACAGGTTCTTCAGATAAAGTGCAGTCTTTGGGTGTTGCAGGTGCAAGGCATAGGTACGACACTCGATCACATCCGCATTGCTTTCGCGAATGAGCGTGGCCGCCGCCGCCGTGATCGTTGCAGATTAGCATGGTCTTCGATTGGAAAATCCGGTGAGACGGCGAACCATGAATCCGTTCGACATCAACGGATCCACACCATGTCCATCAGATTGTTTTCGGACTGTCACGGTAGACTGACTCAGCATTGGCTATTCCTTGCAGACGTTTGGAATTTCTTTCGATAGATTCCTTTGTGTCCTCGTACATTCGGGCCAGTCCCCAGCCTCGCGCACTTCAACGTGGCGGTCCTTGAGGCGATAACGCGAAGAACTTGATCTCGATTGACAGCCGCATTGTCGCCTCTCCAATCCATGCTTTCATCGTCATGAACACGTTACGTTCTGCGTGCACAGCGGGGTTCTCTCGATGTGGAAGTCTCATTTCACATAGACGTAAATGGATCGATTCGAAGGGTCGGTTAAATATTATCAGGTATATTAGCCTATCGTTCGATATTCCAAAACTTCGAGAGGGAGTCATGGCAGGTCATCGCGAACTCCGTGCGATCTTCCATCTCGTTAACGGGATTTGCCCTGCGCCCTGTTTTTACATATGGGTCTTCATATTCTGTGCGTTCGTCTTTGGGCCATAACATTTGTTCCCTAAGCGCTTGAGCCCTTCACTTGATGCGTGAAATTCTTGCATATGCGGTATCCATTCCTGACGTCCGTCTACGTGATCTATCTATAGATATCTACTACGCTTCAATCCGATGCTGTCTAATGTATATTTCTAATCGTTAGGTAGTCCTTAAAATCTCAAAACCGACACGATTATTCACATTTACGGCGACCTAAAGACTACAGAGATTGTGAGTTCGTTTTGCCAAGGTCCTGTCACGGAGGTCTCACAGGAAAAACAGCACACCGGGCAGCGCAATTACCATCGCAATCGATATAGTCGAACATTCATATTGGACTATCTATCACCGGCCGTAAAGCGACGGGCGTGTGCTCCGTCGCTGTTGCCGAAGGGCCGCGTCATCCTGTAAGGGGACACGTCAGCTTCTAAACTTCACTGTTTTTTTTTTTGGTTTGCGTTTCGAGCCAGTCTGTCTTACAGCCTTTCGGCCAACCTTTCCCGAAATCACAGGACATGGTTTCAAAAGAAACCCCGATTCTAGCTTCTAGACGGTTCTCTCCCGTCCCCAAACAAGTTTTCCTTTGTCCTGAACTAGCTCGAAGGCATTTGTTTTGCACAGCATGTCTTCCCTTCTGCCGATTGCTTTTTCTATGGATAACAGTTGCTTTTTACGGTTTTTTTTTTTTCATTCCTGGCTCCATAGCACCCGTTTCAGAGTCCCAGGGAATGTCATTTTTACACAGCACTCACCTCCGTTGCAACAGGAGCACCTTCAGGTCGGATAGACTAGCCTTCTCCACCGATGCCGTATGAAGAAGTACAGGTACTCCACTCGCCTGACAGACATTTTTGTTGCGATCTCACGAAGCCCTTCACAGAGGTCCATCTGCTTGGCAAGTTGGTGCCCAGCTCCAACGATGCTGTACAGATTTCTATGTTCTCCGTCGTGAAAATTTCCTGCTCCTCTTAGTCTGTAGAGTGCTGCAGCGGCGTAGTCGCCGCTCGCCACTGCGCCTTGCTCTCGTTTGGCCCTAGGGCCCTGGGCCTTATCCCCCGCTCTTTTCCGATTTCTCACACTTCTTCTCTGCTTCGCCCGGTTTCTCTCAACCTTGTTGCACACTTCCTAGGTGTGTTCGTTTTCGCCGAAATGTCCTCGCCGTCCTTGGATACTCTGAGACTCCCATCGTCGCCTGAACAGCAAGACGTACGACTCCGTTTTGAGAGAGAGATATCCAGCATCCTATTTATACGAAAATTCTACAGTTCTGCGATTACGGTGCTGTTCAGAAAAGCCATTTTTTCTTGTCGTCGGCGACTTGAGCCGCCACACAGTTAGACGTAGGCTACTCCCTTTTGTCTCATAGAATTCTGGAACATAATGAAGGTAAGATCGTGCTGTTATTATCGGCTGCTCACGCTTGATACACAACACTTCTCGTCTCAAGAAACAAATCCAGCCTGACCGGGTCGGTTTGCTCGTTGTCGAGCCGCACGACACCAAGAACAAAAGATGGGTTTTGAACCCAAGTCAGAGAACAATACCCACTAGCAGCTCGCTTTTCCTTTGAGTTTTATTTTCATTCGGAGCGCAACAACAGCTGCAGGTTGTCTCCACCAGGTGGAGTCTGGTGGAGTGGCCCGGGGCTCCAACTGCTGACGTGAGCATTAAATGGATAGTCCATACATAAGCGCTAAGTTGGCGCTGATGTAGTGTGTACAATTCTGTCAGTCATTATGCTACGGAGTGGTGTATCTATGGAGTCGATTGGACGAGACGACGCTATATACAATGAGTTGAGTCAATGTATGATACTAGTAATATTAAGTATATATAGCGTAATACGAAACAGGTCTAAGGTAAGTACGATGAGACTGAGAAGCGTATATGATGAAGCATAGAAAAAAAAAAAAAAAAGAAAGAGCACCAAAATACGATACAAAAGTCCTGAGATGTGAAATGCGAAAGCGTGGGTATACGGAATAAAGATACACAAAGACAGTTGAGCGAATGATGCAACTGTAAACACACCCCCGCCCTCACATGCATCCACATCCTCCCTAAATTAAACCTCTGCGATCGGCATGCTCACCGCCACTCCCTCCTGCGCAATCTCGAGCAGAACATTCTGCACTGCATCCGGTTGGTCGCCAGCCACAGGCTTATACTGTGCCGCAAGTAGCGCCTCCTCCGCGGTGGTCATCACCGTGCGTCGCGCGGGCTCCGTCGCCGTGCGTGCGCCCTCGTCGCCTAGCGCTGGCTGGCCGCGCGCGCCACTGCGATGCAACGCGACGGACAGCAGTGTCATCGCCTGGCTCTCGAGTCCACGCGCAACGGCAAAGCTATCCACGGCATGCACCATGCGCTCCGTCGCCTCATTCACGGCACTCGTCGCACGGTTGACCTCCGCCGCCGCCTGCCGCCTCGCCAATTGTGCGCAGTCGTACTCTGCGCTGCAAATGTCTGCAGCCTGCACGGTGTCGAGGGCAAATGTACGCAGGAGACTCTCCGCGGGTAGCGTGTACGCCGTTGGCTGTGCCAGTGGGGGGCTTACGGCCTGTGGCTGGCCCGAGCCTCTCACCGGGGACTGTGCGCGTAATGCCTGTGGCTGTGCACGTGGCTGTGCAGCGGTGGGATCGTCGACTTCAGTCTCCGGTTCGGGCGTGACTGTGTCCTTGTCTGCATTTAATTCGGCATCGGCTGCAGAGGACGCGTCATCCCTGGCTCTCCCTAAGTCAGCAAAAGACGAAATGTCTTTATCCCCGCCACCGCCCTCGTCGCTCATGGCCGCTTGGACCTTCGGCCTGCCTTGTGTCCCCGCCACGGGTGTCTTGGGTTCATTTTCTGCGTCTCGAGATGGGTCTGTCGGCCAAGACATCATGAGCAAGCCTTTTTCGAGGCGCGCCCGGACGCGACAAATCTGTGAATAGGATGTATCAGCCTCAACAGCTCCTTGTAACCACGAAAGAAAAAAATACTCACATTAGTTCCCGAGGGCACCTGCACGAAGGAGCGGAATACTCCGTAATGGAAGTTTGATAAATATTTGTGCACACGAGCATACTGCACCGTCGTGCGACCTGGAGACGAAGCGTTAATTTTCGCTGCAGGTGGAATCACACGCAGGAGATGCCAGCGGCCACGACGTCCAATGACTGCAATTACGTTGCGGAGAGGCATGTACTTTATGGTGATATCCTTCGGGTGGACACCAGGCACCTCAAGAATGATATGGGAGAGTCCAGTGTCCGGATCGTCGTACGACTCCTTCTGGAGGTGCATGATTGTGTTGTCCACTCTGGATGATTGAGTAACTTGCTGAGGACTGCTTGTTGCTTGTGGTAACGCATTGACATCCGTGACGCTTTGTCCGAGACCGTCAAAAGGTCGGCCAGAAAGCGAGTTGACCGATGGTTGGTAGATAATTCTTGGTGGCCGAGACATGAGTGTACGAGTCGAAGGAAAGTAGTAAGCAAAATATGCAGACACCGCCCCTTATATAGGTCGAAGATGGGGCTGTGCAGTGAATCGGACGTAAGAGATTTAGACTGGATCTGACTCTTGAAAATCCGAAGGTATATGTAACTGCAGCGAAATAGTGCCCGTCTACACGTGGAGAGGACAGTGCCATGAGGTGGTTCTAGCATCTTTAGCAACAAACCAGAGATAACCTCTACGGAAGGCTGTGCAGCGAGCATGAGGAGAAGAGGTGGATCTATAAGATCTACAACTGTGATCAGCACCAGAAGCCACTGATATGCTGTGAAAGCACGCGAGTCGTGAGACAATATAGCTGATATCAGGTGTACCTCACAGAGTCGAATTGTGGCGGCCAAGCTGAAAGACTCATGACGACCACGTGTAAGCGCCAATCTTGATCTAGATTGATCGGATCATATGTTCGCTTGAGTGACAACAACAAAATACTTACTCGTCTATCCCGGCAGTCCAACTCGCTCAAACTGCGCTTCTCTTGTTTCTGGCACCACTTCTGTACCGATCTCACAGCCATCGCCCCGTTTCTATTCCGCTTTAGTTGTGATTCAACTGCGCTCCATAGTGCAGTGTGAAAAGCGGAGTCGCCTCCGCAGGCCAACGAACTGCCTTACTCAATAAAGCATAGCGTTCAATATCATAGCTTTAAGAGCTGGCATTCTAGCTTGCCCTAAACTTGCATTTTTGAGCGGAACGACTGCACAGTGCCAATATGAGTAAAGTCGTCTTCGGTGCGTATCTGCAATGTCCTTTGGCTCGTTAGGTTCGTACTAACTCCGTTTCTAGTAGGGAACATCCCCTACAACATGGGAGAGGAACGTGTTTTCCGTCGTGTGGATTCGTGTATCTGTCTTATATCTCATTCGTCTTACAGGAACAATTGATTGAAGTATTCAAGTCGGTTGGACAAGTCGTTGGCTTGAGGTACAGTAAACATTTTTCCCTTTTCGGTGCTTTTGTGACATCTATATTTTTGAATGCTGTTCACGCCTTTCTATTGTGTGTGTCTGAATTCTCAAAAATTCCCACACCTTTTCGATCCGCCGGTGAATGTGACCGCCTTGCGTCAACTGCATGCCATGCCCTGCTTGTGACATCTCGTTCATAGGCTTGTTTTTGACCGAGAGACTGGAAAACCCCGCGGCTATGGGTTCTGTGAATTTGCCGGTACATGAGCTTCATCTTCTCCATAAAAAAACTGTAGTCTGACGGCAAGTGTTGTCACATCCCCACCACTCTCATGTGCGCCTCAAATTCACCCTGGAATACAACTTGAATATCCGGAATTCGCATATACAACGCCCGAATCACAAAAAAAAAACGTTCCCAACATCGACACTGCTGCCCTTTTGTCGTATCGAATAAAAATATAATCAAAAAAAGATCACGAAACCGCCCAATCAGCCGTGCGCAACCTGAACAACGCAGCCGTCGGCGGACGACCGCTACGGATCGATCTGGCGGATTCAGACCCGTTCCTCGAAGGCAAGTCAACGCAGCGAGGCGAGCTCCTGCAGGACGACGGGCGTCTGCTCTCCGATGACTGGCGAGACGAACGATACGACAGGCGCGACTTCAGCGACCGCGACAAGGGTGCTGATCGCCGTGATCCAAATGCGTTCCTCGCTGCTATTCCGCCAGGCATTGCAGTTCCGCCGGGAAGTACTGCACTCGATACGATCAGTCAGACGCTCGCTACTATGAATCCGAGCAAGCTTATGGAGGTGCTTGCCCAAATGAAGGTGCGTCTGCCGAAAAGCCCTCATATCATTTGTGCAGTTGTTTGTGTGGTGTTTTCATTCATATCTTCTTCCCGTCCTATTTTCACGCAGTACGTACTCAGTACGTACGCTTCTGTTTTGGTTGGCGGTATTGTGATGTCTATTTGTGTGGCACTAGGTTGTTCCAATAAGCTGTTCGTATGATGTGGTTCTGTTCGAGACGTTTCCTCAATTGTGCCACACTAGCCTTCTGGCCTCATTTTGATCCACCTTCCGAAATTTCATCCAACGCCATCTAGCGTGGCTACTTGAGCATATAGTACAACTTTCAATTTGGCCATAAGACACAGCAACCAGCGATTGTCCCTCATGGCATGATTTTCCTATTTTCAACTATTAATGGATCTTGATTATCGATGGCCGGATTTTCGGTGTTCTCCGCCATACACATTGCTTCTTCAAAACAGCTCTCACATGCTTTCAAAACATCCCGTCTGCGTTCCAACACATCTGTTTTTCGCTTCTCGAAAATTCTTCCCAATGCACTCTATTGGCAACAGCTAATATCATCGCTCATCCCCATGCATAGGCCTTCACAATTTTACACCCAGACCAAGCGCGCGCTCTGCTAGTCGCCCATCCACAGCTTGCGTACGCGCTCTTTCAGGCACTTCTACTGAACAAAATCGTCGATCCTGCCATTCTGCAGCGCATGCTTGCCGCTACCGCACCACCGCCGCAACAGCTGCAGCAACCGGCTCCTGCACCCGCACCGCCGATGGGATACGCGCCGCCTCCCACAAGCATGCAGCAGGTTCCCAGCGGAGGCATGCCGCCGAATATCCCCACACCACCGGGTATCTCGCAGGCGTCGAGCGGGGGCATGCCCTCCAACATGTTGCAGCAGCCGAACATGCCCCCCATAGGCATGCCGGGCATGCCGCCTGGGATGTCCCCCCCGCCAGGCATGATGGGTTTTCCGCCCATGCCGCCATACTACCGCCCGCCCCCCGGGTCTGGCGCGATGGGTGGAACCCCTAGCGTGCCGGGGATGATCGGCGGTATGGGTGCCTCCGGAATAGGCGGTGGCCCTGGCGGTCCAGCAATGAGTGCGTCTGGTGGTCCTGGAATGGGTGGTGCTTCCGGCTCGATGAGCGGTGTTCCGGGATCAATGGGTGGTCCTCAGCCAAATACTAACCAGAATGCTCCACCTGCTTCTTCGTTACAGAAACAACAGGGCCCGCCACCACCACACTCGCCGGCCACACAACAAAACACCGTCGCAGGACAATCGCAACCAACACAACAGCTTGTGCCTGAGATCAACGAGTCACAAAGGGTGAGTCATCTTCATTTTGTCAGCAAGGCGGAAAGCATCCATGTCTATTTGTACATACGGTTCGCAAAACTTTGAGCCATCCGCTTGTTTCGGGGAGCCTAAAATTTTGCTGGGCACTGCTCCCGCGCTGGCACCAATATCATCGGACTGTTACTGATATATTTCAATCCTATGCTCCTCCGGATGTTTCCTGATCCGAACGGCGATGCTGGAACACGTTCCACCACCAATCATCTCCTGAACACCTGTCACGCTCCTTTCCGCGCCTTGGTCGGCGGTGTTGTTCCGCGCGCTTAGGCCATGCTAATGCAAGTTATGAGCTTGACGCCCGAGCAAATTAATACGCTTTCTGAGCCGGAACGTCAAGCTATAAACCAGCTGGTGAGTTTATACCTTGTGCTTATTCACGCTTTTTATTTAGTATCGAACGTTCGCAGCGTGCGCAATTCATAGGTACTCTAGGCGGACAGCAGTAATCTACACCTGCGAAGTTCTCGCGTCTTCCAGATTGGCGCTTGGTGACCGGCAAATCTTCACGTATAGTTTATCTTGCTCGGGCTTATTGATCTACGTATATACTTGAAGATTCGGAAGATAATCTAACTTAACTTATCCGCCCGACAGCTTAAGGAAAATAGCGAGATTTTCGAGATGAGCTGAAGTGTGTCTCTGCGGCTTGAAAACGACTCACCATAGTTCGGTTTTTTTTTTACGCGCTTTTGAATATTTTCTCCTCTCCGAATGATGTCTTTCCCATTCTAGGTTAGCAGGCCGAAGTGCTTCAGAAAAGATTGTAGCACAGGTACTTACTCGTCCTCAATTGCGCCAGAGACTTGGCTAGACCAGCAAGCTGTTTTAACAGCTTTGTTGAGATACAAAAGGCAGGGCATCCGACGGCGTCTTCTCAGTTGGTTCTCTGCAGCTTTGACTATTCTACAGTCTCACCAACCTGAATGGACATCCCCGCGCTATCCATGTCACAGACGAAGGGCTACGTACTTGTCCCCTTCACGCACAATAGTGGAGTGCCTGTCTACGTCATGCAGCTCACAGAACTGCCCCGTTTGACAGTCGCCTCACGAACTCCGACCATGTAAGGTGACCATCGTTCCATCGAAATTCCATCTCTTACGCCAATTACCAAGGAATGCCGAGCAATTTGATGATGAAGTGACAAGACGGCATTTTGAAATTGTTGAAGTCCCTGGTGCGAATAACGGAGACGTGGTTCTCCACATGGAAACATCATTGAACAGCAACGGTCGCCGCGCCTTGTCCATCGTATGGAATCGTCGAGCGTACAGACTGGCCATTAACTCCCGAGACGGTAGAGGAAATCGTACTCTTCGGAGGACGAGGGTTCATGGGCCCGTCGAACATCGCCTTCAAATCTCTCTTCCTTCATGGGCTCACGTAAGTCGCGCTTGTTCTTTCGCACGGAACGAGATCTGAGGGCTTCTGCTTGACTTAGGGATCAAACCTGGAGTTCGCAATGCAAGACGGTGCCCTGTACATCTCTTGGCCTATGGATTGTCCGCAACAACTCCCCCAGGCCACCAGCAGCAGCGCGAGCAATGCCAAAACACCGGCTTCTTCGAGCAGTGTTGTTAGCGATGCCGGTGGCGCCGAGGTGGAGGGCGAACGGGACGATGCAGAATATGAGGCGGGCACTGAAGCAGCCGGCGAAGACCATCACCGCCCTGCAGTAGCCGATGAGCGCTTCAAACATGCTGATACAGCGACCTGAGCATGACATGGCGCTTGATACACCCGTATACGCGTCCCGCTTCTCTATAGCTGCAGTTTTTTTTTTGGCTGTGAATATATATTGAGCCCGTGCAATAACAGTTTCAACTATGGACCCCGTTCAATTCATCAACACTAAACAGCTGGGATAAGGAAGTGCTCACATAATAAATTGTCTTTTCACAACTCTGTAAAACGATTTTTAATGCGCCTGTTATTCGAGAACCCTACGAAACCTTAACCGGGGTTGCACCGCACGCAACGACGGATATTACTGAACAATGCCATACTGCCTCCTACTGCCTCCAGACGCAGCCATTCGAATGTCAATTAAGGTGTTTGCACTAGGAGAATGGCTTTCAATCGCATGCATAGCTAGGTGCGAATACTCCCCATAAACTGCCTGAACCATCGCAGGGCGCTATTTGAGCTATGAAATAGCAGTAAAGGTGAGTTGAAATCACTTACACTCGCCAACGAAGTATACTACGAATTTGTACAACCTGAGGTAATTCCAGTGACTGTCCGCTGCGAAATCGCATGGGAAAATTCAAATTTCTGAGGAAGATCTGATAATCGCAGATTGACGTGCTGTTATCTGAATGGAAACAGACGTGAGAACAATTATTCTCACAACGCTACGGGAGTGCTGGCAAGAATTTGTGGCGACGGAGTACACGTTTTCAATTGGAACAGCAATTTGAGCTCGAACGATCGCCTCTTCTCCCGATTTAGTGACTCGAAGCTTGAGCTTGAGCGCTTGAGCGCCTGAGTGACGTGCACCATCTAAAAACCATACAATTAGCGGCGACAAGCCGCCAACGTCATACCCTCACAAATGACTACGCTACATAGTCACAGCCAAACCGACCGAATACGGACTCCTCGCAAAATCTTTTGATGAGCATCCAGCGGCAGAATGGAGTAGAGCTATAGCTTCTCACCCTGGTTCCGTTACAGCTAAGTAACAAACAAGAGACACCGGATACTGCGGAAATATTTTGGGGCGCCTAATTTCACTGTCGGAGTTTATTTAAAGATTGTAAACCCTGCCCAGGTTTGAAGCATCTTCGAGCTGTTCTCTTCCATTTGACATTTAAATTACACATATCAATGCAGGAGCTTCAGGCTCATAGACGGCATACGGACGTTGTTCCCACAACTCCCAAGCAGGCTGTCTTCATTATCGTGTGTTCGGTTTTTGAACGGCCTAAACAAACAAAGAAAAATATGCAAGGAAGAGTCAGAGAAGGCTTCGCGAGAGGAATAGCAGGGAAACACGTACTAGTGATTCACATTGGTGCGACGAGTCGCACAACTTAGCGCGAGTATAGAAAGGCATCTAGTACGAAGCGTAGTCACTGTACGATGACACCGTCTTTACATGTCAAGGTTGAGTTCTTGCCGTTACTTGGCTATGCCTCCATTGAGTTGGCTGTGTGTCGGTGATTATGTGGTCTTGCAACGTGTCGTCGAAGGCAATACCTACAGGTCCTATGAATGAAGCGACGAGTCGGTTTCATCAGATTCATGCGCACAGCTTGTGCGACCTGCGGGGTCACAGCAAAGAATGGTAGCGGCTGCTGATATGGCCGCCGGGCTCAGTTGCTGTCATGAATAATCTTTGAGACTCAGAATTCATCATGAGGCGGTGCGTTTTTTGGCATATACCAATCAAGATGTCTCACATCAGATACTAGATCTATGATTTTATTTGTCGCGACGTATGGTCCTGCGGTAGTATGCCGAGAGCAGTGATGCCAAGTTGACTTTCGGGCAAGAGTAGAGGCCACGACGGTTGACGAGAAGGTCAGAAATGTTCGAGTTCGGCGACATGTCCTTGCTTTGCACCTCGAGGCAGCACGGCGGTGGCACGACGTGATAACCGGAGGTTCTTGAGCGTAATAAAGACTTGAAGCTACAAGTGCAGACAGAAAGGGACCTGAAGTAATAAGGGTCAAAGCCTGCGGAGTAAAGAGGTTGATCAGGTGCCATGCAAAACGCCCAGAATTTTAGTAGGGTCGCAGTAAGGAAGGTGGAGGTAAAAAAGACAGGCAAAAAGGATTAGAGATGGCAACCAGTCAGAGTACAAGGAGACTTGGTCTTCTCTTCCCTCCGGAGCTCAAACACGTACCTTGCAGGATTATAGAGGTTCATTGCAACCCTGAGAGCATGACATGGGTATTCTGTGGTCCCATGCGTATTGCATGCGGTAGCGAAGTCAGAGGTTAAGAAAAAAATATCAGACAAAGAGAAGAAATTTGACGGAATCGATTTTATGAAAGAAACGTCGCGTCAGAGTATAAAAACCTTGCAGCCCCGTCGTCAGGATCGCGGACCGGATACGTGCGACGCGTCGACCGACTGGGGGATCTTCTTGATAACGGGAAAAATCAAGAAAGAAACCTAACAGGCTTTTTTGATAGAGATATACAAACTTGTGAAAGACTCTAGTAGTTTTCAGCTCGTTGTGAGCGAGAAAGCAGCAGCCCAAAATATGTCACAATTTAGGCATCCGAAGTCCGGCTGGTCGCCAGGAATGTTGATCGCCGTTGTTGATCGCCGTACTTGACAAGTCGTTTATCCCTGGATCGCGTCGTCGAATGCGCTGGTTAAGAACGTACTCCTGAGTCCTTTGGCCAGCGTTGTTTTCCGTTTCAACGACACGCGTGGAACGTCCATTAAAAATAAGCCCATCTGTTTTCATAGTCATCTAAATGGAAAGTGCTGCCTGGATCAGCGATTTCGCGGCGCAGTTCAATAAGTCGAAGGATGGTCTGTCCCAATGTTCACTATTTATTCCTGTTCTACTACCACTTACAACGATGAATATTGCACAGAACTACAGTCTGATATAGATGCTTCTATTAACGCTGCCTCACCTTCGTCCGTGGACATTCACAGCTTCAGTCTCCGACTTCAAGCGCTCACGAAGACCCTCGCAGATGCAACAGGATCAATACCTACTTACGATCAGCGACAATTTGAAATGGTAGGTTACTGTTCTCTTATCCAATTACACTCCATCGACACGGGAACTTAGCACCTGAAAGGGCTTGAGCGTCAGTTGGAGAGCTTGCGCCAGAAGGCGGCACCAAAGCCGAGATTCGCCTTCAAACGGAAAACGGCCATCGCAGTTAGTGCTCCACACAGCGAATCCAGTGCTTGTGGAAGTCAAGTGGTGACAAGATCGCTGGCCTCCTCCAAGGAGGTGCCGAGTCCATCTACTTCCGCCGCAACGATATTTCACTGCTCGCGTGAATACATCACGCGCTCGTCATTGAGACTCAGAGGCGGCGAAGCCACAGAAGACCTCATCATATCTAATCTGGACTATTGCCTAGTTAATTTGATCCAGCCCGCTGTGCATCTATCAGCCCTGCACTTGCAAAACGTCTCGCACTCTGTGGTCTTGCTTCCTGCCGTCGCTGGGAGCGTGCTTGTTGAGGAAGTCCAAGATTGTATTATCTCTCTCGGGTGTCATCAGGTAGGATTGCGGCTTTTGTATTACAGTGTGGCCCAAATGATCCATTGGTATCGGCAGTTCCGCATGTACAACTCAAGCGACGTGGACATCTATCTGTCATTGTCCACCACCGCATCCCATCCTGTCATCGAGCACTGTTCTAGTATTCGGTTTTCTCGGTCGCAGGTAAGCCTATGTCCGCCAACGCGTCTGATCGCCGGTTTCTCAACAGTACCACAGGAACAAGCAGCGGCGGTGCAGGACTTCTCACACATCCGTTCCACCCCGTCGCCAAATTGGCAGTTCATGTCGCCTGACCACGATCTGGATATTCAACAAGTACTGTCTACACCGACGGGGACGGCTGAAGAAATTCAAAACACAGTTCAAAATATTCTGCAATCCCGGTCTCTTGCCCATTCATCTAATTCTGGAATTTGATGTGATTCGACCGTTGGGCATCCAAAGCGCGCAGTGTGAGTAGTCTGAGTTCCATGTAGATACAGTGATTGATGAGCCCAGGCTGGTTTTCACGGTCGCCTTTGGAGACCGCTTGTTTGGGAATGTCCATCCTTTTTCGTGCGGGGCTGATGCGGCGATTTCGAGTACGTACTTAATACGTAGCTCCAAATTCCCTGCTTGTGGCAGTGCCCGACGTTCGCGGCAGAAGCTATCGTTGCACGAGGCGCTTTCTTTCTTGCTGTTATCATCCGTTGTCGACAGTCGTTTACTAACCGCACAGCAGGTAACGAGATTTAATACGTTCTCTGCTGTGGCTTTGCCGAGGGCTATTGAACAAGCGGCCCCAGTGCATGCCTTGTGATCAATTCGCATGGATCGACTTAGAGCCATCCTGACGGTCTAACTACGCTTTCGTGTAGGCATTCATACGTTGCACGCATCCAGTTGAAGTAGCTAATGATGGGATGGCGGACATACCGAAGGAATTTCTCGGTGGTATGTACAGTACATCTGCTGAACGCCGCCGTATTGGTACTTGCGGCAGATTCTTGGCCATGGTTTCCGGTGCCGCAGAATCCAATTCCACCCTACTATCTTTGCGACGCTGTGCGCCGCCTCGTCGCCACTTCAACTTCTCTCAAGACTTCTTCGGTGGGTTGGTGGCTAGGCTGGTGCGCTGGGCATGCCGTATTTCATGTCGAGTATCCACATCTTGTGAAGGGTTGCCGACATGTCTCGAGACGTAATAAAGCAATAATAGGGACGGAGATGCCGTCTGATCTTCCTCGTCGTCGCATTCATATCAAATGAAGATATTCTGTCAACAGCCGCTTGAATGCAAACAAAGGCAATCGTGGTGGCCGCAGCAATTATCCCAGAACCGTGCATGGCCATGGCTGCTGTAGCGCTGCAGACGCCGCAATACTCTCAGAACTGGCTTTGCAAATGTGACACCTAGTGATAATGGCTACTCTGCGCGACGAGGACGCTATAATCCAAACGATATGTTCTCCTGATCTGTGCTAAGGTCCATTTTCCTCACCGTGTCCTAATCATCCTGTACCGCATTTTCGAGATCTGGTGTCTTCGAGATTTGCCTTTTTTGTTCTTCACAAGTTCCGTCTTGACATATTATTTTGCCTCGTTTCGTGTCTCGACCCTGGTCTCTCGTTTCTTTGTGCCTCGTTGTTCTTGTTCTGTTGATACATAATCATTTTTTGCGTGTTCGTTGACCCTCCGCCTTTCCTTGATTTCAATCCTTTCTTCGTCGTAGGACACCATGTCGCCTTTCAACATACCTCCCTACGCGTTGTGCGCATCCATTGCGTCGGTTGCGGGTTTCATATATGGGTAAGTTCCAGGTTGAAATCATTCTCCTGTATGCTTCATGTTACGATGTTCATATTCATAGATTTGACACTGGGTCTATCGGTAATCGCCTCCTAAACGATATTTCTTATTCCAACCTGACCTTCGTTCATGTGCAGGACCCATCATCCTTATGGACAACTTCGAAGTCACATTTGGCACACTGAGCTCTACGATGAAGGGGTTACTCATCTCTGTCATCCTCCTTCCCGCGTCGATCATGTCCTTTGGGGCGGGGACACTCGCCGACCGCATCTCACGTACTTACACCATCTCCCTAAGCTGCGCCATCTATGGGGTCGGTACGCTGATTTGTATTCTCTCCGGTGTCAATATGTCACAGTCAGCTGGCCTGGCGCTTGTCTTCGTCGGACGATGTGTATCCGGCGTGGGTGAAGGTATCTTCCTTGGTGCAGGTACTTGTTCCTCTTTGATTATAGATTGGCTGACTCAAACACGCCCGCCGTTCTATTTGTTTTTATGTGTTCATTTCCATGGGTTGAAAACATATCTATACACTCATGCTCTCAGTGACATGCTATGGTATTGAGATATCTCCAACGGACGCACGTGGGCGCGTGGGTTGCATGGTGCAGCTCATGATCTCGACAGGACAGATGGTTGGCTATTTCATATGCTACGGCTCACTCCACATCCAGAACTCGCTGTCATGGAGAGTTCCGTGGCTCTTTTTGGCGTTCATTTGCTTTGCACTTGCAATTTCCGTACGCGTGTTACCCCATTCGCCGGCGTGGCTGATGCATGTTGGCCGACATGAAGAGGCACAGAAGACGCTTCGGCGGCTGGGACTGGACGATGAGGATGGCTTCCTTGCGACTGCGAAAGAAGCCGCGCAGGAGGAACGCCCGGGCCTGTTCGAAAACATCCGCCACTCATTTTCTCGGGGCCTCCGTGGGCGCACGACTCTAGCCTTGTTCATGCTGGGCGCGCAACAATTGTCTGGCATTAACGGTCTTCTGTACTACGCACCGGAGATTTTCCAGGACGCAGGCCTTGGCTCGTCTAATGCGTCGTTCTTGGCCAGCGGAGTCACTGGCATTGTCAATGTAATTTTCACCGCCATTGGTCAATTACTGTCCGACAGATGGTCAGTGACTTTTTTGTTCATTT
Source organism: Fistulina hepatica ATCC 64428 (assembly GCA_000934395.1). Classification (NCBI taxonomy): domain Eukaryota; kingdom Fungi; phylum Basidiomycota; class Agaricomycetes; order Agaricales; family Fistulinaceae; genus Fistulina; species Fistulina hepatica. Next base: position 627,185 of record KN881721.1, read on the forward strand.
TCGTTGCTAGAAAAAACCTGAACAAGTCTCCGGTTTCAGGGGCCGCCGACCCTCTCTCATCTGGGGCGGTTGCGGAATGACTTCAGCCTTGACAATCATGGGTGTTTTATACGCACTTCCTTCGCGCTCCCAGTCTGCCAATTATATGCTCATAGCCATGATCTACGTTTATTTCTTCTCATTCGCGATGACATGGGCTATCCTCATGCGAATTTGGGTTGCGGAAGCGCAACCTCAAAGCACGCGCGCATCAGTCTCATCTCTTTCGCTCACAGTGAGCTGGGGTGGGTGCCGTTATCCCTGCTCCTTACAGCGTTACCTAACTATCGGCTGCTAGGCGTCGCATTCCTCGTGGCTTTCTCCACACCCGTGTTCCTGGAGGTCTCCGCGTCGGGACCATACTTCATGTGGGGCGCGAGCAGTTGGATCGCTTCCCTTATATTTATCGTGTGGTTGCCCGAAACCAAGGGCATTGTCATAGACCTCGGAAACACGGGCCTAAAGCCGCAAGTTGGATGGTTCGGCAAGAAAGCGCGGCAATCCGTCGTGCTGCCATCCGCGGCCATGTACCGTCCGAAGATGGGCGCTCACTGGGGCGAGCTGCAGTCGCCGCCTCGTCGCCGTGATCGCAACTTCCGCCCGATCAGCGTTATCACGGTCTGAAACACGCGACAAATCGACGACTAGTAACACCAGAGCCTTGTGGGTAGTATCATTGTAACCTCTTTTTGTACATTACCTCCTTCGTTGCCCACACACGAACGCGCGCGACTCTCTCTGCGTCACCGCTTTGGCGCTCAAGCGCTCATGTGTCCGACCTAACATAGCGACTCGGATAGAAACTCGAGCAATAGGCAAACGACATAGTGTTGAACTAGGAATCCTCCAGACATTTCATTGGCATTAGTACAGACAAATAGGGGGTCATGAAATATATGAACATATGAAATGAGAGTGGCATGAAAGAGATGAAGTTCTAATGATAACAGCAGAGCAAACGAGCAAGTCCTGAAGCGAGGATGAATGCAAGAGTCCACCAGATAACAAGTCTAGAGAGGGAAACATAGCAAATTACAGAGGAAATGGAGAAGAAGCACAACACTAATATTGAAAACAACTTGGTTAAATCCTCGCTAACAGCAAGGAACGTTTCTCAAGGGGAAGGTGCGGCCTTCATCTCAGGCGTCACCGATGGCTGAGTTACAGTTGGATTGGTTGTAGAAGTCTCTGTCTTCCTCTCTAAGTTCTCGGCGACAGTCGCGATCGGCGCGTGGGGAGCGCCAGTTGCGTCCCTTGCACGTGTGCGCTCCATGTCTTCTTCCAGCTGCCTGTCGAAATCATCATCGCCAAAAGATTGGGCACAGCATCGGTTGCAACACCCGGCAGTGCGGCCACTGCGGCCATTGCGGCCACTGCCACTCCCAAACGCCCCTGCAGGCGAAACATCAAAGTAGTAAGCAACATCACTGCATTTACTCGAGTAGGTCTAGAGAGGCATACGGGTGTTGCACCAAGGCTGCAAGGCAGAGAATAGAGAGATGCCTGGTATTGTTGTAAGAGAGGAATACCCGCGCCTGCAATCGCACCGAAAACTCACAGCAGAGGCCGCAGCAAAGGGATGCACAATCACTGTCAGACATGGCAAACTATGGGAAGTCGAAACAAGCGATTTGTAGATGCAATGGAATGGAAAAGTGTACGATGGGAAATGTCCGTGAAGATTCAAATAGCAAGGACGAGACAGCCGAGAGCCACACTGGGCTGTTGCTCGTTAGTACGTCACTCTGAGGGTGTCAACATTTCCTCACAAAAGAGACACTCAGGCAATAAAAACCTGAAAACCTTCTTATTTCGCGCCACCGGTTCGAGAAGTCTGCGAACGTGCGAGGGTACAAGTGCAGACGCAGACGCAGACTGAGGAGTTGTGTGAACTATTGGCCAAAACGGCGATCAAACATGCATCTTGATGGCTGCTCGACGGCAACTGTGGGTTGTTCTCTAATTTAATACTCTCATCTCCGGGCTTAATACCTCGTTCCTCGTGCAATCTCTTCTTTTCTCAGGATCCTTCTTTGCTTTGATCTCATTGGTGTACAAAGGGGCGCTATTGTTTCTTCGTTGACCCACTAAGTAAATAATAAGTATGGTATGTAAGTACCTGCCAAGAGTGTAAATTCGCTAGCTTGCTGCTTTATTGGATCAATAGGATTTTCTAGCGATGTGCCGTGCGACGGGGAATTACTGCGAGTTCACCTTGAGCTCTACATATACACGGCAGCTTTGATTTTTACACAATCCGCAATCGCCGTGCCATATGTGCGGATATCAAAGATTGCGAGATCTGCGAGAAAACTGAACTCGATGAAGTCAGGACTTGAACAGTCGACCTGTCTTCGCTGTGAGCCTGTCCACTCCCAGAAAAGGCTTAATGTGCCACACTTACTTAAAGGATTTGAAAATATTGGATATGCTACCAATATCAGTTTGAGCCTTTGGAACTGATCGCCAGTGCTCGTCCCCTTGATGCACCTAGCCTTCGATCAGCAATCGTCCAGTATCCAATGCGCGCTTGCCAGTCTACTATCACCGACTTCGCCGTGTGCCTTCCTGTAAGATGTAATCAAGGTAGGTATTTAATAGATCACCTTTGCGTCCACGACGCTGATGTCTATCGCTCGGACAGTCGGACTCCTGCCCTGTCTTAATACAGACGGTGAAATTTACCGTAAGTACGCTCTAGGTTGCATTCATAGCTTAGCTCGCTCATGGCACACGAACGGATTAGTGGGGTGCTCATATTTGTGTAGCCTGACAGATATATCTTCGTTGATTGCGTCCAGTCGACTATGAACGACCGTACGGACCCAAGCATTACACGCAGTCAACCTGCAACAAAAGACTTGGGCGAAAACATGTCTGGCAGTAGAAACCCGCCCGATGCTCCGGTCGACTGCGTTCCTTCACAGAATTCTGGACGTGACGTTGTCGGGCGTATCGTAGGTAAGTGTCCTATTTACACGTTGGATTATATCTGCTGAGGGACATTATCTTTTCAAGTCAACGATGATGATGACGAGGACGAGGACGAGAGCGGATCTGAAAGCGGTAAGGTCGCATTCGTCAAGGCATATGTGTGGTGCTAGATCCTCTGCAGGAGAAAGTGAATCCAACGAAAGTCAAAGCAGGACAGACAGTATATATATTCATCCGCCGCCTCCACCACCTCTCCTTCGTATGGCGTTCACGCGGAGCCGTTTGCCGGCGTTGTCGCCCACGGTTATCACGAATGAAAGCCACTTTCCCTGGCCTATGGCTCCGGGCGCCGACTCAGAAAGTGTTGAACGAGAAGCACCCTTTCTCTGGATTTCTGCGGCCGAGTTCTGCTCATGGGCTCGTGCGGAGCGATTCAATGGGATCGGTCACGGTCGCATTCGCGCAGCGACATGGATGAAAGCCAACAAAGCGCCCTTCCACCATCAATTTGTCTTTCTGACTGTCGAGGTCTCCGGACTTGGCAGCGATGTACTGCTCTTCCATATGCGGGCCGACCGCTTGGGGATGCTGGACGGCAACCTGGCTAAAGATGCCGTCACAATTCAGCCTGCTCAAAGCATTGCTGACGGGCTTACGGTTGCCCGTGCCATGGATGCTGAACTGATCATGCACGTTGTCTTCGATGAGGGCAATGACGCGCCTGTACCCTGTCTATCCGATCTCGGTCGATTCTTGGCCGCCATCACAGAGACATCACCCTCGTACTATCTGCAAACGACCAGTTGCTATTTTCATGCGCGCTCAGTCATGTTACTGCTGGTGTGCTGTTTTCGGGACTCCGTCTCAGTGTCCGAGCCTGTATTCCTGCCGCCTACGTTTCCGAACGTCGAGCAGCTGCTAACTCGTGCATGTTTGTGGCTTCAAGGCACGCGTCTCGCTCCCAGCAAGTTGCGTGCATTTGTCACAGTTAAGGAACAGACCTTCTGGCCGACTGTGTTATCACACCTTTTGCGCGATCGCACTATCAACGCGCACAGTGGTTTTCTGATACTCACGGCACAGGTCATCACCATGCTGATACACGGCGGCCTATTCGTTGCTATCGTCGGTGTCCCTCTCGCACTTCATTGGAAGTACAAGGGCCCTGAGCGCGCTCGCGAGATGGTGTATACGATATTCATGATACATCTATATTGCTTGATGCCGCGTTTGGGTCTCCCTTTCAAACACCTCACACGGTATTTCTTTCACGGCATAGAGCAGACTATGATCGATCACACGTGTATGTTGTGGACATGGCTAACCCTCTCGCCTATCGATGTGCCGAGCGAGGCACTTGAAGGTTCGGCTTGGAGCACACCCGACCATCTTCGTTTTTTCGTGCCGTTGCTTGACAAGATGCCAGAGGTCTTCACCATCAAGCCCCAACGGTCGGGTGTATTCATAGATATCGTGTCAACGGACAACGCCTTGGAGTCAGGTTCAGCTGATAAGATACAATGTGAGTGAGCCTGTGTGAGCCTGTGTTCAGTGAGCGCTAGTAGTGAGCAACTGGTTGAATATTTTATAGGTCTCGATTTTGTAGTCGGTGTGCCGTCTGAGCTCCTGGACTACAGGATAAGCAAAGTATTTTGGATTATTCCCCGCAAGCACCCCATAGTGCCTGGCCTGATTTTGGAAGTTCAGCCCGCACCAGATGGAACGCCTACGTTTCTATGGCTCTCTTTCTCCACAACATGCCAGGAAATTGTATCCCCGAAACCGTGGCACTGGTCAATCACAGAGTTCAGCCGACAATTCAAGACCGACATGTTTGATGGACCCTTCCCGAGTGGCGAATTCTTTGACAAAGAGACCTGTCAACAATTCTTTGGTGTGAATTCCGTCGTCTTCCGCGACATAGAATTTGCTCCCAGATTGTCGGATGTTGCAGATATTTTCCGGTCTGTCGCTGGAACAACTGTGCATATTCCACGCCAGGCAATATTAGCGTCCTTTTGGCCAGAATGCCAAATACAAATCAATGCATGCTTGCATTTCCTCACAGTTCTCGCCTTGCGACAGCCACATTTCTGGTCTATCGATGCTCGCGGTTCTTTGGCTGTGTGCACGTCGTCGCCCTGCGATCTCCTGTTACTCCATCGTCCGCCAGTTCTGCCCTTTGCCGGCCGTTTCGGGCGCTTTCCGCATAATTTCTATTTCTGGTTTCACTTTGATTCGGCTTCATCCCTACATCGATGGGCGTACAAACACGGATGGCGCGAGCCACTATGGTATCCTATGTCATGGGATTCCGCGATACCCGGCCTTATACTCCTCTCAGGATTTCTGTTCGTTGTCGGTCCCATCATCATGCTATGTATCGCATTGCCGATCGACACGCGACAATGGCGAATTTTCGTCGCGATTTTTATTGCCCTTGAAGCGTGCTGCTTCCTACTGACTGGCATATATGCCATACTCCGCTGGTACACCCACTTGGCTTTGCAAGATTATTCGGAACGAGTTTTCCGAAATGTTGGCATGCCTCCGGCTGAGCGGGCTGTTGCGTGGGAGACACTTGTTTTGCGCGCTGTGGCTGAGGCACGACTGCACGTAGCGAAAGAGCACAGTCCATTGCAGGAAAACAAAAACGAAGTTCTTGCCTGCGGCTACGCGCGTGAAGCATTAGATGCCTTTGAAAGACTCCACACGCAACACCCCGGGCCAGGCCTGTATGATCCTGAACGAGCCTCTGCGGGCCGTCTACTTGCCAGCAGTCTCTGTAGGCAAAAGCGATTCCGTGAGGCGTGTTCAGTGTTGAATCAAGCGGTCGCGATAGCCAAGGAGCTGTTCGCAGTTCATCCAAATAGACATTCAGTCTTGCTAGGAGAGTGCCTGGCAGAGCGCGCTGTCGTGATGAAGCAGCTTGGCCCGCCGGAGGAAGCCTCAGTTGCTTGGCAAGAGTCGTTGACGCATTTGCTGACAGCGCAACCTGATGAAGATGCCTCCGAAGAGGAGTGTGATGAATGGGTAGCCCGCTTAGAGCACTATTCTATTTCTGCTGATTCTTCCTCAGCTGTAGCTTGTGCACAGGCTGCAGTCGATCTGGAACACCGTCTACTTGCTTCGGGGCCGACATCTCGCCGTCAAGCGTTGGTTCATAGCCTGGGCTTTTTGGCGACGCGTTTGAAGGATGCAGACAGAACGGACGAGGCAATTATGCACCTGTCCGAAGCCATTCAGCTTTGCAAAGAAGACACATCAAGGATCTCCTTCCTCCTGATTCGTGCCGTTAAAGACATAGCTCGATCCATCGAGGATCGTGACCCTACCTGCGCAACGCGCTTGAAGCACGATGCTAATTTCTTGTTGAAATCGATGTGAAAATTCGCACGTCGCGAATGTGTTTCGTGCGATGTTCATGTTCAAAACAACTTCACATTTTGCTCCTAGTTTAATCATGCTGGGGCCTTCTGTTGGAGCAAGCAATCCCGCGACATGTAGCAATTATATCCATCTTTATCCAATAGTCATGGTTATGGACACGGTACAGTGATGTGTATTTACAGTTGTCTTTGTCGTAGGAGATAAAATAAAGAGACATGAAGCACTAAATATACAAATGAGAGCTACACTTGAATGATCATGAGAAAATCGTTGTAAAATCCTGAATTTCGCCGGAATCTTCGAGTGCAGGAGCAAGACCCGCGCGGAAACGTTGAATGGATTCCAACCGGTTAACCCAATTGGTCTTCATCTCCACTTGTTCCGAGTTGCGCAGCGTGTGCGCGTACACCGACGCAAACCAGTCTGCAAGAAGACTGAGCTGGCGCACGAGGAGGGGAAGGCTCTGCGCGGAGACGACCTTGAACGCTCCAACAGGTAAGAACTCCGGCATGCCATCTGCGCGCTGTACGGTGAGTTTGAAATACTCATTCTCATGCAGGTTATCGGAGAACGCAGCGATCGCGCCGAGAGAGTGCGGCTCGATGACGATATTACAAAATTGGAATTGTGTCTGCAGAGTGTCAAAGCGATACTGATGTCCCGAATCGTTCCAGACGATCCGGATGTAGTCGTTCCCGATATGGCTCTTTTTTTTCACGCAATGAGGATCCTGCTCCGCCGACGTAGGCATCATCGTCGCAGTATGGTATAAGATCTGCCCGATGTCGTCCCACCACGCGTATGCGTACTCGCCGTCCTCGTCCGGATCAAGCCCGCCAGCATAAACGTCGACCTGCCCACGCAGGTTAATAAGACGCCCCAGACCTTCTAAAAAACGAGTATATGCTGGAGAGCCGTGAGTATTGCGTAGGATCTCAGTCTCCTCTTGCTGACCGGGCGCGACATACAGAATGCCGACTTTATGGGTGTCAATGACAGGCATGCGGTCCAGTGTGGATAGGAAGCTGTTCAGGCGCGATACCCCGGTGACCTGTTGCAAACAAGGCAGGCCGCGAGGATCTGGGAATGTACAGAACTGTAGTGCAAAGAAGGAGGGATCGATCGAAACATCCTTGCGGCGTTGCGAAGGCGCCGTTTTTGACCAGACGTAGCCGGTAATAGGATCAGGCATAGGCCCCTCAAATTCTGACTTATCACTCTCTTGGCAGAAGACTTGCTCGACCTCATCCTGTACGAACGGGAAAGCATCAACATAGACCAACAGGTATGAAAGCGCTACACATACCGGAATGATAGATGGCCCAGTTGGTTCGCAGTCTCCAGCAAAAGAAACACTCTTCACCTGTGGCAACCCGCGCTCCATCAAAGCAGCAGCAGGTCCCGAGATAAAATCGGGTCGAACGTCGCCCGACCCAACCATTGGTGCATTTTCTACACGACCCAAGAACTTTGTGAAGCCTGAAGGTCGCCGCACGATAATCTCTACCCATCCAAGGCGCGCGAGAGTGCGAATGGTAATAATGGAGTCACCCCTCACCCACGTCTTTTCGAACAAGGCCATCTCAGCGGGCGGCCGGGATGCTGACGGACTCATCACAATATCAGATAGCAAGGAATTGGCCGGACGGGGATCACCACTTCCATACGTATAGCGAGCCAGCCAATCAAAGCATACTTCAGTCATAGAATCAATGTGTGGCTTTCCTTCGTTGGCCGTCAGCAGTAGGCGGGTGATGTAGGGGATGTGTTTTTGGCGATCTGGGAGCCGGATTGCCAGGAACCAGGCGTAGACAATGCTAAAAGAGAGTAAGCGTACAAATTGGGACAGTGCCCAAGACGTGGGAGGAAGAGAGTCTGTGCTGTTATACAGTTGAAGATATTGCAACCCGACACCAAACACCAGTTGAAAATCCTCGAAGCGAAAATTCTGATACAGAGGTGGCAAAGCGCCGATGAGAAAGAGAAAACCCATGATGTGCACGGCCACGTCCGTGTTCGACATAATTTGCGAAAGTTTCTCGAGGATTCGCGTCATCGACTTGGTCACCGAAGTTTGCATTTCGAATGCCGCCAGGCTGAGCGCATGAAGACAACATTTGATCGTCGCCGGCTGCTCGTCCAGACCAGTCAGTAATACTTCGATTAACCAATGACACTGTTTGAGCTCGAAACACCGTTTGTAGCTGATGAGCACTGCTAGCGTATGGAACGCCAGCCCTTGTGCATCACGTGCCTTTACACCCACTGTCCATCGCTGAACATGTCCACCCAGCGTCTCCTCAATGATCGCCTTACAAAGTGCAGACAGAATGCCGGAAATCATTTCTCTACATTTAGGCCCGCAGAACAGGTGCTTGTTCGACAGCTGGTTGGGCAAAAGGCATAGAACGTACGAAAGTACCTCCCAGTTGCCTTCTTGCTGGAGAATGTCTAGGAGTGTTTGCAGATAACTCGACACCGGAAGAACGACGATGGATCCTGGCCCTTGCGGGTCATATGTCACCAGTCGTTCTGAAGGTGTGTCACACTCCTCAATAAGGAAAACAGTCCTCTCCGGCATCGTCCATATGGGATCACGAGCTTTTTGACCTGTGGTAAAGACCGTGCGCGAGCGGCTCCGCCTAGCAAGAGATGAGGAATGTTGGACAATAACTCGTCCGCGCGATGTACGACGTCCATCCCTGTCCTTTACGAAGCGCGGCTGACGGATATCTGTTGTTGCTTCTGGGGACGGCGAGGAGCGCCGACCGTGACGAGACGTGCGGAGAACCAATGACGCCAACAGTTCTGCCTGGCCATCCACGTCTGCGTTGTCTTCGGTAAAGAATAAATGATGATCACGGTCGGCTCTTAACCTCATCAGGAATTGCAACGCAGCCACTCTAGCAAGAGTCGATGGCGCATCCTTGAGAATCTTGAGCAGCAACTCAAATAAATCGATTGCAGTCGACAGATGCCGTTGTTTTAGGGAATACGGCGTAAATGAAAGTTGGCTGAAGACGCGAACTAAAGAAGTAATGGCACCCATAACCCTCGGAAATGCTGGCTCGGCAATCTGTTCTGCCTCAGCAATCGCACTTGATGCGTCTCCTCTGGCCTCCACGAAGGGTAGCGGCTGTATTGACTGGGACCGAGATGACGATCCAGCAGCAAGCGACGTCAGCAAACCCATGAAACCCGACGAAGACTCATTCTGCTGGCGTGCATAAGTAGGGCTAACAGTCGTAGAACCACTGCCGTGGACAGTGCTGGTGCCACTAGAGAAATGAGGCGACAACGATTGCGTGTCCCCTCCCCGCGAAGGAGTACTTTCCATCTCGTCGTGATCGTACACATCGAGACCAAAAGCGACCGTCATGAAAAGAGTAATAAATGGTTTGATTGACGGATCCTCGATGTCGATTTCGGATTCCGCAAGGCGCAGGATCACCTCGTCGCTTAATAGCGTCCAAAGCACGCGACATGCTCGAGTATCATGGCTGCCTTCGAGAGGGCGGCTTGGCGCCCAAAGCCGAGAGAATTCAAGCACCAGATTGGCCAGCGGTTTCCGATACTTGGGCATGTCTTTCACGCTAGTGTACACTTCATCCAACACATCCATGAGAGCACGTTGTGTGCATGGCTTCTGTGCCGAAAACAAAGGCGAGAGGCGGCCCGGATCGGATCCACTGAGCATGCGCTTCCAGTTGTCCAGCCACGAGCTCGAAGTCGGGTAGAGCTCCGAGGACGTGGGATGGCGCTCGCGATCAGACGCAAGTATACGTGGTAGCCTCGCCGTCTGTGAATCAGTGAGATGGTCTGCAATCGTCGCGAGCGTCGTGGGCAACGGCGGTACGAGGTACGTCCGCAGGTCTCGCGCCAAGAGTCTCGACAATGTCGCGAGGAATGTGCGTTCGTGGCCAGGGCTTTCCAAGGGGACGAGCCACAAAGAGTTATCTGGGTTCCTAATGCAAACTATAAACACCCATTCCAGTCATACTCGTGCATGTCAAGAAAGCGCACCTATATGGTCGAACAGCTAGCGCCAGCTTGGCAAGGGTGCTACCTATAGCAGCAGCCTCCTCATCATTTAATTGCGGGGTTTCCTCCTCCTCGTCGAACTGCGGAGAATGCATGCGTGGTTCGAGCTGAGGCGAGTATACTGGTCGGTCGAACTGAGGTGAATACGCCCCACGCTCAAACTGCATTGACCTTGAGAGGTCTGCAGATGGAGAACGCGGCACAATGGGTGAATACAGGTCGTCGACGGCTGCCCTCGCTGCGCGGGCATCTAATTCAGTGAATACGTCCTCGATAATGCCTGCCACCTCCGTCAGGATCAATTCTTTGCCAGCCTAACGAAATATAGTAGGTCGATGTAAACGATAGACAATCACAAGTTACCCACTTCGAATATTTGGGGCGACGAAATGCGCTGGACGCCAGTTTGTTCCTTACTCTGGTAAGATAGTGCGGTTATCGACTGACTCGCACAAAGATATTATCCTACAGTGAAAACGCAAACACACCTTCGAGGATGAGCGACCTGATTCAAATGGATCAACATGGTATTCCACCCAAAATTCAACTGCTGACGCCATAACGCTTCCGACACGCGTACCCGCCCACCCTCCACGGCTCGTGCCTGGTAACGCGCTGGTCCAACGGCTGCCAGCAGGTGCCGCTGACATTGTGCTCCGCGGGATGCTGTACAATAGAGGGTGTTAGCACAGTATTTGTAACACATTGATACCTACAACCATATGGTAATAGACGAGTACGAGAAGTATGCACTCACCCTTCCGATATGCCGGTCTCAAGACTAACACGGGCCAGTCGAGCGCGTAGGTCTTGACGTATGTACTCACGCAGAGCCCGAAACGCACCTAATGCCGTCTGCATACCCATCAGAACATCTTGTGTCCCGACGCTTGCATGCATGAACACCTGAGGACGAAGAGAATCCTTAAGAATGCGCATGCATGTCGTCGCGTACGACCCGGCAAAAAACGTGGTCAGCATCGTCGTTATCTGCGCCTGAGAGTCGTCGGTCTGAACACCAGCGCTTGTTTGATCCTGAGTATCTAGCGGGCCTAAGTGACGCACGAAGAACGAGAGTGCACGCAAGAGCAATGGCAGCACGCGTTGGAGCTGCTTGCCATGTATACGAGGACCGTGCGTCCTCAAATATGAAAGGAAAAGTCTCGTTGCCACAGCCGCGGGGTGGTGCTGCTGAAGCGGCTTTTCAGGACTTAGAGGCAAAGGCTGTTTCGGCAAGGATGACTTGCTGGTTGAATAATGATACCAGTCGGAGGATAACGAACGGAGCGAAGCCGACGAGGGATAGCGCATGTGCGTTCGAGACGGCGGAGGGGAAGATGGGCCAGATCTACGAGAGGAAGTGCTGCGCTCTGGCGACATGGACAACGTCGTCAACACCGCTGTTGCGTGGCCTTGCGCGACCATCACCCAAGGTGGCGCATCGATGGCCATGTCGACGAGGCGTGCATAGAAATCCATCACGTGGTCGAGCTCGCTGTCTGATACATGCGCTGCAAGAGCGGGTTGGGCAATACATTGCGCAAGGAAGTCGGTGAGCAGTTGTATGGCACGTTCTCGGTCCGCAGACTCGCCGCGATTCTGACCGCTAATGCCGGGACGATCTATAACACAATGGGCTGTGAAAAGAAGGGGGACTATGCTGCCGGTACCCACCGGAATCATCGTCACCTATGGCTTCAACAGGAACATCAGCGGCCTCAAGCATCCCTTCAAAAGCGCTCTGAATCCACATCTGGAGCACTCGCAACAGGGGAACTTCGAGACCGATGACATGTGAGCCGTGTCGCGTGAGCGCTCGCAAGGCCTTGAAACGAGCCTCCCAGAGATCGACATGCCACCGGACTTGTTCTTGAGCAAGAAACGAAAAGAACGTGAGACGCGCGGGAGTATCCAAGACGGCATCTGAAGTGTCTCCCGGAGCTGCTGCACCAGGTGAGGAGTAGTCGTGCACATGCGGGTTCTCGCAATATGCCGCCATGACTTCGTATGCTGCCGCCTGAATCGACACAGGTGCAGAAGGCTGACTGAGCTCCTTCAGAATGGGAGATAGCTCGTCGGGAGGCGGAGGGTTCGTGTCTGTAGCGAGAGCCTTCGCCAGAGCGCGAGCATAGGCATAGCTGGGTTGATGTGGGGGCTTCAGCACATCGATGAGCTGCAAAACAGACAGCGCTGGCGCGGGGGAGACTGAACGGACTGGCGGGGCTGCATCGCTGCGAGGTCTTATCCATGGAAACATCGAGGTGGTGCCCGAACGCGGACGCACGGCTCGCTGCAGCCTCGACGGGTCCCGGTCAAAGTCGTGATAAGACATTCAACGGTCGTTGATAGCCACCCAGACGGCGATGTCGAGGCTTTTAGTGTAGGATGTATGTACTAGGATAATGATATGGGAACATCGGCGTCGATGTCAGAATTGAGGACGCGGATTCCTGAGTGCAGTTGCCTTGACTCAAGCTTGAGTCAGGTGTACTAACACGTTGTACAGCTGTTTCTACTCAAATTTTGTAGTCTGAACGAGCACATGGCATTCAGCAGGCATGCGAGATGACCGGGATAAGAAATAGATTGAAGATCTGTACTACATATGTGCAAATAAAGTACTGAAACAAGGCATATACACTCGGAAGCACCATCTACAACGCTGCCAGACTGCATCGAGCCACGATGCGGGCACATGCTATGGGAACAACAGTCAGTTCATATCCTCAACAAAGACTAGATGCCGACCTACCGTATGTCACTTGGTGAATGCTTCACGACACGAGTGCGTCGCTATTGACATTGCCGGAAAAAGTAAAAGGGACATACTTCGCCACGCGCGCTGGACACAGAGTGAGGCAAAGTCGGCGCCAGAAACGGCATTCACTTACAGCGAGGTGGGCCGTTCTCGCTTCACGAACAGCGTGCTAGCATCACCAGAATGGCTGCTAAAGCTGTAACCACGTCAGCCGGTTGTAAAGCGGGCAAGAGTGTAACGCACATCGAACGTCTCCCAGTACGCGTCGCAGCGACAAGGCTGCTACACGGACTCAAAAATGTTTGGGGTGCCACCATTCGAGAAGGCTGGAAGCGGTGGTTCACAGATGACCGACTTGTTTCCCAAAAACGGACAGGAGCAATTTAGACATGAACCAGAGACGAGAGAAGACCGAGACCGAGACCGAGAAAACCGAGCCAGAAGATCAAGACATCAGAGAAGAGAAACCGAATCGATAGGAGCATATGAAAAATGGGAAGACTAAGATTTGAAAAAATAGATCAGAGACAGAGACGCCGAGAGTCGAGACACTAGGCAGAGACTACAAGAAGGTCCAAAGGCGGAGACGCATGCTACGGGTAATCAATTCGGCGTCTTCAAAAAATAATAGCAATGCAAAGAACAAAAGAGAACTCACTAAGTGCAGATCAGCGTTTACTTCGCGACACGAGCACGTCGCTACTATTACAAGAGCCTTACTCGGCTACATGTCCTGCATACTGAGTGAGTTGTGTCACAAACCAGAAGAGATGACCACGTACGACAGGGAAAACCATTCTTGCTTCGCGCGGCGCGCGCCAGCATCACCACAAAGGCTGCTTGGTACTGAGCGCAAGTCAGTCGGATTGAAACCAGAAGGTTATAAAGACGCACAACGAACGGATGCCATGCATGCGTCACAGCAATGGGCCTGCTACTTGACGCTATGTGGTTGAAAATCCCGCCTTCTTGCAGAGACGACGAAGATTGAGATAGGTATATGGCCCACGGGCGACCAGGTGTAGAGTGCGTCTAAAGCGAAGGTAGCAGAGATTTGTCAAAGAGTGGACAGAGATGTTGAGAAATAAATGAAATCCGAGGAGCAGAAAGAAAGAAGACCGAAACAGGAATTTTTTTGAGATAAAAGAGGAAAACGAGACCTGAGAAGAATATAGCAGAGAAAAAAATAGAAAACGAAGCACGACATAGAAAGATTGATAAATGGTACCATAAGAAACTTGGAGATGTCATAGAGATGTGTTGATGTCGGTGGACTGTGGGGACACACGGCAGGTTCGACATGCGCGAACCACCATGAGAAAGCTTAAAAGCTGGGAGGCGGTGCGCCTATCGACTCAAGCCTGTGGCGGCTCGTTCAGCACCGCCATGGGACACCAGGACCTCGAATGACCACCTTCATCGGCTTCACGTTGGGGTCAACATTGATGAGCTCGCGTCCGCGGGGGCGAGGCTGGACGATGACCTTGAGAGGCACGGACCCCACTGAGCGCGGCAGGCGGCGTACGAGCCTCTTCTTCGTGCGGAAACCGGCGGCATCTTCCTTGGACACCATATGCCAGCCCGGCTCTCGCAACACACCGGACGATGACGAGGCGGCTCCTGGCTTGTCAGAGATGGGCACCTCCACCATGTCGTATGTGTCTTCGACATCAATTTCAACGTAATCTTCCACTTCCACTACTCCCTCGTTGCTAGCACTGAGGTCCGACGATTCTTCAGTGCTTCCGGTGAGTCCCTCAACGTAACTTTCCACTCCAACTTCTCCCTCGTCACTAGCAGTGAGGTCCAACGATTCTTCAGCGCTTCCAACGAGTCCTTCCTCCTGGACTTCTTCCTGAATTTCGACATCTGCACAGGTTGCATTTGCTATATCATCCTTCTCCTCAGAGGGAACGGGCGTCCCCGGTCGGATTTCTTCTTGATGTACCTCCTTCACAATTGATGGCACGTCCTTGGCATCGGACAGAATGGGAATCGCAGGCACGGTCGCAATAACGTCAATCTCCTCCGCTGATTCGACTTCGGCCGCAATAGAAAGATCCAGTGAAGGTGTACATCCGTGAACTTCAGCTTTTCCTTCACCGTCGTCAGCGGGGACTTCGGCTATAGGCCTCGGAAGGTCGAAGCACAGTTGCGAGCCCGTCAGCTCGGCAACCACCACTACATATGCTTTGATAAGCTCAGCGGAAGTGGGCGCGACGGCGCGCATAGAGATGAGCGCACATATGAGCTCGTCTACATTGATTCTGTGTGCCGACGAACGCAGGGCGGCTTTAGCTGTGGCCACTGTGCTAGGCGGCTGGACGGGCACGTTGATCCCCGCCATCATACCGATCACCTCCGCACGATCGACAGCCACACGTTGAAGTCCGTCTGGCATCTGCGCCTGCTCGGCGTCCACATCCTCCCCGTCGCGCATGAACCGCGCTGCAAGCTCGCCCTTGATCTCATCAAGGGTGCGATTGCGCGCCTTACGCTCTTCTAAACGGCGTCGAACTATGTCACGGCGGTCGTCTGACAGGCCGATGGATCGCGCGCGCGCCTCCCACTGGTAGCCGCGCCTGGGCACTTGAACAGCGCCGCGGGGCTCAGCCAGAACGTTCGTATCGACAGATACTAGCGGAATTCTAGCTTTGGGGAGGCCCGCAGACAGCGCGTCGCGCATCGTGCTCACCGGCCTCTCCACGACCTTCGTGGCGTTCTTGGGCACGACGACAGCGCGGCGGGAAACAGGAGGGACAATCGTTGTTGTCTGGAGCGCTGAGTCCTTGAATCCTTCCAGTCGGTCCTTGAGCGCTTGCACATTGCCCTTTGAGATTCCAGTTGCACGTGTCGGAAGTCGACCAACGACAGATCCAGGCTTCGTACCATCTGCACGAAACTGTGAACATGACTCTGTGGTGCAGGATGCCTTAGAGCACATACCGAACTTCTGTAATGGCGGCGCAACAGCGGGCGAGCGCTTGACTTTCGACACTTGAACGACTTGAACTTGGGCTGAATAGGCAGCGTCACTGGAATGCCGAGACGTACGGCCATGTGTGCCACTCACCAACAGGTCGCTCTTGCGGTAGAGCCACCATTGCTGGCGTCTCCTTGATGATGGGCACAGGGAAATCGGCCGGGTCATCTATGGATGATACTAAGATATGACCACCATGCATCTTAATATGACGGCGCACCTGGGGGCAGTGGAATGGGAGCTGCAAAAGAGGTGCTGACGCAGATCTGCACAGTGCCGTCTTCATCGGTTGCACAAACGCCCGTGTGCGAACGTGAGTCTACCACCGCCTCTTCAACAAAAGGTTCCGCGAGATCGTCGCCGTCTGAAAAGCATCAGCTGGTGCACAAAGAGCATTGATGACGTGCTCACCCCAGGGCAGCGGAATGCTTGCAACATCAGGCGGGTCCACGAAAGCCGTGTCGCTGAGGGTGTCATCTGGAGCGACCTCCCGAGTTTCTTCCACCCCAACCGGAATATCGAGAGACCGATTGAGGACGTCCACTGTTTCGCACAACAAGCTTCCTAGCTGAGTGTCGGCTGGGTCGAAACTTGCGATAAGACTGTCCAGAGCATCTTCCAAACCTGACAAGCAGACTTCCAAACCTACAAGGGAGGACTCAGCGCAGTTGGTACCTTCCTCGGCGTTGACATCGTCTTCTGCCAACTCTTGCGTATCCACGGAGGCGTCGGGAACACCGAAAGTCACAGCACAGTCAGCGAGAACGTCGTCCAAACCTAAGAGACAGACATCCAAACCGGCAAGGCAGACGTTGACGGAGTCCATGTCTGCCTCATCATCTTGTGTCGTCTCGTTGACATAGTGCGATTCTTGAGCGGCCACGAAGGATAGTGTTGGCTGCACAGGAGAAGAAGGCATCGTTACTATATTGTCACTGTATTCGCTGATGAACTTGAGGGCCGCCAGAGGGGACAACATAGGCTGTTGACCAAAACTCATTCGACGAGGGATTGAGAGATGAAGGTCAGCGAGGAGAGGGGCGTCACCCGGAACAGACACTTCCATCGGCGGCCGAGTGGGACCATAAAAAGGACAGAATACACGAACGATGTACAGTGCCCCGGACGATGCACTGTTCTCCGCAGGAGCAAAGACACGAGCGAGCGGCAGCACCTCGTTCTCATAGCAGCCGCCTCCGTTGTCGTCCTCCGCGTCCCTTATGCCATCCTCGGCCGTGATGAAAGAACCCAGCAACATGGGAACAGAGGCCCCCAAGAAAGAGGGTTGCATATACTCGTTCCGTAATGTGATCACTGCAAGGGGGGATGACACGAAACGTTGGCCAAAATCCACGTGATGGAAGACGGAGAGACGGAGACCACTTTGCAGTGAGGCACCGACCAGAATAGAGAGCTGCGCAGCATGGCGAGGAGGGTCGTCGACAAGACGCAAAGTACACACGACACTCACAGCACCAGACGGTTGACGGCCTGGAGCGCGGCCAGCGACGTAAGTGAGTACCTGCAGAGAGTCCAACATATCATATGTTAGTGGGAGTGCATCGCCCGTGTATTCGAGATCCAGATCTTGCGTGCCTTCCACGTTGAGCTCGACGGGCGTTGTATTGTTGTCAATAGCCTCAGAAACGGTCTCAATGCAGGCTGTGGGCATCGGCACTCTATGATCGTCATCGCGTGCCTCCAGAAGCGTGAGATCCAGCAGAGGTGACAGAACCAGCCTTTGACCAAAAAGCGCACGATGGAAGACCGAGATATGAACGCCAGCCAAGAAAGAAAAGCCCGCCACAGCGGAGTATTGCGTCGTCTGTCCAGTAGGGCTGTGGTTTTGGCGGAAAACACGCTCGATGCGCACAATACCAGAACAGATCACCGCAGTAGAGACACGAGCAAGCGTCAGCTGAGAATTAACGTCATTGTCCGGGTTAGTAACAGTCAAATCCTCGATATCGCCCGCTTTACACAGGGTCAGTGTCGTGTCATGCTCCACAACCTCATGGACAACCTCGATAGGCGGGTCTGGGAAGCATGAGAGAGTACCGGCGAACATAGATAGATACTCACAAGGCATGGCCGGAGATGCGATGATCATCATAGGGGACAGAAGCAGTCGTTGGCCAAATACCGCGCGATGGAAGACAGAGAAGCGGAGATGGGTACGGGGCATGTTATCTGTCAGAGGATGGACGTGTCCGTAGAACCGGCGCGTGGTGCATGCGACGCGTACAGCATTAGCAACAGGAAGACTTGCCTTTGAGGTGTGAGCGCTAGGCGAGACTGGACGTATTAGACGAACATCAGCGAGTTGTTGGCGGAATGTCGTTGCCTGAGTGCGGCGAGGTAGCGGGGAAAACATCGAGAACATGGGAAGACCAGCGAAGAGGCGTACCAGTCGCGGATCTAGTTCATAGAAACGCGACGTCCGCGTGTGGCCAGCTCTGAGCGGTGCGCTGCCAAGGCGAGCTGCCAGGCGTTCGGAGCTCTCACACCCTTGGTCATGGATGAGCCGCCGGAGGACGTAAGCGAGCATCAGCGCCACCTGAGTCGATGCGCCCAACATGAACTCACGGTCGCTCGCGAGGGATACCTCTCTGAGAACTAACAGGCGCCGCCAATACCCTTTGTACGAGAGAACCTTCCAGCACGCACAGACGAACCTATTTGCAAGCACCAGCGCGATAAGGATGAAGGCGTACTGGCAGACGCGAACGGCTCCAGCCTGTGCGCCTTGTTTGGCGTTGCGCGCCAGCTCAAGTGAATATTGAAGGACCTCCCTTGGCAGCAGCAGAAGCGCCTTGGCGTGTTCGTGTAAGCGGTCTGTGCAGGCCTGTGCATCTCGCTGAGCGGTGTGCGCGAGTCCTAGTATGCGATTGAGAGCCTCATCTAGGACTCGCTCAGTGGCGCGGATGCCCCTGAGCGCCACCAGCTTCCCTCGCCTTTCCTTCTCCGCGAGACGTCCAGATGCCTTCCTGATGAGCAATTCTACAATTACGCGTGTCGTGGAAGATGGCGGTGGTGGCGGTGGTGGCGGCGGCGGGAGTTCAACCTGCACGCGTGGAAAATGCGATGACACCCACGCCGAGTAGCGCACTAGGCGAGGGTCCCTTTCCGGTCCAGGCGCCAGAATCGCCCCACAGATGGCCTGCTGCTGGACTTGCTCCTCGGCCGCGCGACAGTATCGCACGACGTCCCTAGGGGGATCCTGAGGCCCAAACGCCATCTCCCCGGCTTGTCCAATCTTGTCCTTTAGGTATGCGCTCCACTGTAACTCGTCCTGCAACTTCATCACTGGCGGGACCGTCGCCCGAGGAAGCTTCGGTCCGATAAGCGGGAATACGTCCAGCAGCGCCTTGCGAACAGAGGCCTTGACGTGGTATTCGTCCGTTCCATAGCGCGAGTAGTACACATTGACGATGTCCTGGCACACCGGGTGGCGCAGCGTCTCCTCGCCGCCAGCCTTGCAATGGTCGACGTCCACGAAACGGGGCGTCGGTGGTCCGAGGACACGAACGACCATCTGTCCAACAAAATCCAAAGTGGATGTAGACCATGAAACTTGTGCCGTGCCATTGTTGTTCTGAGAGCCGAAAGTCGGGAGAGCTGGGTAAGCTGTCGCCGTATTAGTGTGATCAACCGTAGGGATGTAGGGCGTGCCCAGGTCGGACACGGCAGCGAGAGAGTCGGTGACGAGAGCGGGCAGGCCAGAGATTGAAGAATAGGGAGTGTTGAGAGTGAAGAAGGCGCCGAACGCAACACCAGCCATGAACACGGCGAGGTAGCGGAGCGCCTGCTTTGGCGAGCTTCGGGTGCGTGGGTGCCCCGGCGGGTAAGGGTCGTCGGCGTCGGGACGAGCCATGACAGGATGAATTTGATAAAAAAATACAACTGGCGAGGTTGAAACCAATGGGAAATGCTGGTGTGAAGTAGACAAGGATGTCCGACTCTCTCTCGAATGTCTCCTTGTTTATATCCACGTCATCACGTGATGGCGCTTCACCTGAGACTCAATCGCTGATCACTTGTGGGCGCCACGTTGTGCTGGAATAGAAATGACGTATTTTCGCCAACACTGATGCACGAGATAACAGGGAGATCAGCCTGGAACACTGACCGATCTAACCAGAAGGTATCCTTCAACTTGCGGCCACGTTAATCGGCAAGCTGACTATCTCTCACTGGGTACTTCCTCATCGTCATGATTGGATTGTTCCGTACAATTAGCAAATTACAATAATACAGGTATCACTAGATATCACTTACAATGATTGTGCCAAATATATGCAATGCAGTCACAGATAGGATCATGGCGTGTCCGTAGAGTCCACCCGCCAGACCTTGAGCACACCTGCTCGATCACCGCTGATGAGCCCTCCGCGGAAAGGCGAATCAATACAGCAAAGCGCCGTGATGGCATCTTGATGGTTCTTCAACAGATTTTGCTGATTGTTCGTAATCAGTGCCATACGCTGCGGTGGTCGATTCTCCGCCGCACTAGAGCTCGGCGGGGAAGTCTCTATATATGTCGAAGCTGAGCCAGAAGTTTCGGTGCTGTTGTTCACACATCAGATTGTGTTCATATGAAACAAAAATCAAACACTTGCCTATACGATGGCTTGTCCAAGTCCGAATCGAGGCCACACAGCACCGCTGATCTGTCTATTCTGCCCAAATCCCAGAAGCGAATCTTACGATCCTCTGAGCCACTGATCACAAACCCACGGCCGTGTTGCGATAAAGTCCCATCGGCAGGAGAAGATACATGCCCGTAATGTCTCCCGAACTCGGTACCAACGACAATCGCCCTGACATCAGGAGTAGGAGGAGGGGGTTCCTCTTTGAAGATACTTTCTCCGGAAGTGCGACTGGGCAGTGCATCCTCAGTTTGACGCGACCGTACGAGGGCAGCAATCGCAGCGGCAGGGTTATTATCCGCATCAACACCTGTCATCTCGAGGGGCTCAGAAATGACCTCAGACGCAGACGACGGCGTTGCACGCGACACAAACGTCTCGACCAACATGGACTGCTCAATGTCCCAGACCTCGATCAAGATGTTAGACGAAGTCGAGCGGTCCGACTTCCGTTTGTTTGCCTCGACAGCGACCATGACCCAAGTTCCGCAACCTTTGGATGGGTGGATAACACATTGGTGTATCCTTACAGAGCAACCCGTTGCAGCCACACCCACGTGCCAGCTTTTGAGCAGCAGTCCGAACCGTCGGTCCCATAGGGTCAAGACACCCATTGAAGTCCCAACGAGAATCCAAGACCGTTTCCGATCTATGCACATAGAGGTAATCGGTCCATAATGCCGAGGATTCTCCATAGTCTCTAGAACTCGCATTGTGCGGAGATCGAGAACGGTGATCACCGAGTGTGTCGTCGCGTACACGAGATTTGAAGCGGAATCTATACCATACCAAATAACCAAATAAGAGGAAATATAGCAGGTGGAAAGGATTAACGAACCGGTGTTAAAATGCGACATGCACGTAATGTACTCTCCCGTGGTATCTAATCGATGCTCTCGAATCACCTGCAATTTGTTGTACTTGGGGAGTCCAGAGCTTTGCGCAATGTGGATACGGACAACGTGGAGACTCCCATCGTCTGCGGCACTGGCAAAACAATGCACACCCTCGAGGATACAAACACATTTTACTCGAGCGTGATGCTGGTTGTATGTATGTCGTGGTTTACTCGTGACATTTCGTTCGAGGCGGGCCGTGTCCCAAACTTTCACCGTCTTGTCATTCGAGGCAGAAACGAAGAACATATGGTCAGGGGAAACCGCAATGGCCGTGATGGCGTCCGAATGGGATGTCAGATGCGCAATTAAAGTTGCTTCAGGGCGTCGTGGGGTGCCATCTCTAGGAATAAAGCTATGGCGCACCGCGTTACGTCGACGTACAGGACCCTCATGTACTTTGGGTCCAAAATCGCGCTGAAGCTCCCGGTTGTTGTCGAGACATAGATTCTCCAGCAAACGATTGACTCCAAATTCTTGACCGTCTGAGAGACACACCAGTGAGCTATTCACGCAGTTGTCCATGAAAAACAACATACCGTAAGTGGATATAGGCAATGAAGGAGGATACCGACGCGAAGCCTGACGAACAGCGTTGAAGGCTGGCGACGAGCGACCCGAGCGTTCTGGTGATCCGTCTGGACGCAGTCGAGAAGCCGCTTCCAGGACACCGGTGACGTTCGTTTTATAAGACGCAACAGCCGGCGCTGCCTTGTCTGTACTTCCCATCTGCAGCCGGCTGGGTGTATGAATTGATGTCGATGCCGACACCACAGAGTCTGAAGGGCTGACAGGCCTCGGAACGAACGACGGCGTTTCGAGGGTTGTCGCGGTATTCAAGGAAGAATCAGAAGTGCGAGGCTCCTTTGCGACGTTCAAAGATGCTACCGAGCCATTGAGAGATGCAAGTCGATGTCTCAAATCCTCGTAGCCTGTGTCGGCACTCGTGATCCAGCTAGAGTTAGATCGCGAACTTGGCGCTGGTGATCGACCCGACAATTCGATAGCTCGACGCGACGGCAGCGAGAGTGTTCCCTGACTGCGACTGGAGGACTCGAGCATGCGATTCTTCAAGAAGATCGTCTGCGGTACAACGCCGACCTTTGTAAGCTCAACGTCTGCCACAGTCTTCACAATTTTCTCGGTATCGACCTCCAATGCGGTGCGCGAAGCAAAACTAGATCGCGTTAGTTCAGATCGAACCGCTAGGGTGACGACATGAGATACCTGGCGTTGGCATTGGCAAGCTTCAGAATATAGTCACGCATAGCCAACAATTTGGATTCCTCCGAGGCAGTCATACCCATTCTGTGAAGCCTGCTGATATGTGCATCATCCCTGGAAACATAAAGGCGTCAATCTAGGGGCTTGCTGTATGCCAAAAAAAAACTGCATACTCGTCGGACTTGCTATTGCGCATAAGTGTCGTCCCCGTTTTCCGGATAGACACAACGCTATCCCTGGGCGACTCGTTTCTACTCACCGACGGACGCTGGCCGCGCCAGAAAGCAGACTTCTCAGCTTTCATCGCCCATTGGACAGCTGCATCGAATATTGGTCGCGAAATCTGTCCGAGTCTGGTGAATCGACGAAAAAGTATTTACATGCGCAAAAGACATACCGGAGGCTTCATTGCCAAAAGAAGGCTTTGTTCGTTGATCTCCGCTATGTCCGACTTCAAGAAATGGCGCAACGACGGATACAGGATACACCAAACATCACTGTGCGGTAGATGTGTCGTCGCCGACGCGATAAATGCAGCGGCACCTACAGCGGGGCGTACCGATGAAGCAAACATCTGACAGATAAAAATAATGACACCGACCTTGCCGTATCCATACATCCGGGTGATAGAGAAATCCGAGCGTTGCGCTCATGAGTTCCCAAAGCCGCATCTTTGTGAAAAGACCCAGTTCACAGAGATTTGTCAGAGCTGACAATACTTTAGCGACGACAGATTCCTCCACGTCTTTAAAATATAAGTCATCACACTGCTCATATATCCGAAGAGTTTTCAATCAACTCACCAGATAAGGCCTGGATCATGAGAGGCAGAATGTACTCCTCAAGACTCCTCCCCCCTGCGCACGCTGCAACATCTACGATACTCTCGAAGAAAGCAAGGCGCAACATCCAGTCTCTGTCATTCAGGTACGTTATCATGTGACTGAGGAGAACATCGTTCGTCTTCTGTCTTCCCAAGAAAATACACAGAGACGAGATGTTATGCAAGATGGCACGCTTCACGACGCTGGAAGGGTCCATCAACAAGGTTGCGAGGTGCTCCTGGATTGTGATCTGGAGGTCTAAAAGACTTGCATCGTATGACATCTACGAAAAGAGTAAACATACTAAGAACACCGTTAAGACCAAAATTCACCTCATAGTTTGAGTGGTCATACTCGTGTGCTTCCGGAATTTCATTGAACGTCCCGTGCGATTTAAGCGTTTGACCCATCTCGAGATACCGCACTGCCGTGTCGGCAAGATCCACGATGCATTGCGCATACATGCAGCGTACCGACACCGCAACGTCCTGTGCGAGATGTCTGATATTGGGAATGATGTACTCCGGAAATATCGCCGCATTGGAAGGAGCGATCACAGTAACCAACATCAACTGTACAAGAACTATGAATAGCTCAAAATTTTGACCAGAAACAAGCAACATACAGCTTGCATTAGTGTGCGCAATGCAGATGCACGTACGACAGGGGCATCATCATGCAAGAGATCGACCACATAAGGTACTATGCAGTCGAGCTTGGCCTCGTCCGTGGCGTGGGTGGACAATGCAAGAAGTATGTCGAGCGCACGGAGCTTGGAACTAGGCAAAGCACAGTTCCTTACATTGGCCGTGACAAGCGAAAGCACGATAAGTGCGGGACCATCTTCCGTAAGGTAATATAATCGATAAAAGTGAAGCATAAAAAGAGGGAAGGCACATACCTTCAGCAGCAGCTCTGTAATTTCCTGTTAAGGAAGAACTCATGTTGGGTACGTGAATCTCAACAGGTAGTACATCTTGGAACGACTTTGACAGACCAGACGTGTACGCGTAGTCCACTGTGGCGTCCATAGGTGCAGCAGATGTAAGATAGGGTACAACGGTTGTATAATCCTCCCATATCCTTTCTACACGCACATCAGAATCGCTTGGCAACGTGTCCTTGGGCGCCGCGTCGACATCAGTCACGCCAATAGCGGGCGAAGAGGCGGAGGGACGGATAGTCGTTGGTGTTGAGGTGCCTGTCGCAGGTGGCGAAGAGACAGCTGCCGATGCAGACATCTCATTGACAGAAGAAACGTAGGTGTGAAAAAATGTGTAAAAGCTCTCAGGGAATATGTTGTCACGAGATGTGTGTAACAGGCTATCGAAGGACGGGCGTGCGGCGGGGTCCAAACTTATCATGGCCTTTATCATGGCCTACTAACACGCGTGAGCCGCGTACAACAGTGGATGACTAACTTTCCGTACCCGAATCTCAGCGTCGTCAATACTCTTCAGGTGTGCGTCAACATCGTATTCACCCTCGCGGTACTTGAACAGCTGGCTCAATGTGAAGAGCGGTGCCCCTTCAAGGAAGAGCTCAGCAATAACGCAGCCCGCGCTGAAACAATCCATCGCCTCTGTGATCTTCCCGTCGCGGTGGCCCTCGTTATCTTCCAACGCAAGACGAGTCTTCTTTGCGCTGATCTCGGGGTTGTCTGCTTCGGTGTAGAAGCGTTCCGGGGCAATATAGCATATACGCTTTCCCGAAGTGTCGAAGAAAAACGAGAAGTCCGACGGGTCATCAAGAGGAAGGTATACGGGCTTGAAAGACGCGAAATCGGTGAGGTATACCCAGTTCCAAGATGTAACGAGCACGTTCTGGGATTTGATGTCTCCATGTGAGATCTTGCGGTTGCGAGCATCGCGAAGGGCATAGAGCAGTTGGAAGGAAATCCATTTCTTCTCGATGGTGCTTAGGAATGGACGGGTGCTGATCCGGTCGTAGAGATTACTGGCGATCCACTGCCGGATGATGTAGCCTGCTCTGTCCGTTTCTACAAAAGTTTGATAGCTGTACACGTTGGAAATATCTGCAAGAGCCTCTCTTTCGACTGTACAACAGTGAGGCTGATGCCCTTAAAACAACACAGGACATCCTACTTACTCTTCAGTCGGCGCTGGTAGCTTCTGAGCGACAAGCCTGGATCAGGCTTCACAAATATCTTGATAACGAGGAAACCATTGCGGTGTTTACACTTCGCAGTTTTTAGAAAACGCGCCGTCCCTAGGCTGACACAAGACACTGAGGTTGGGCAGACAACGCAACACAGTGGCGGCACACCTCTTGTCGTATATCACGTCGTTACCGAGCTCGGCAACAAACGAATCGACTGCTCCACTCGTGCGCGTCAATGTCGAGCCAGATTGCACATTCCCCATTCTATTGTGTGCACAAAGTCATAACACTACCAGTGCTTGTGAGTCGTGGTGGATTCAGATGTGCGGTGATGTTATGCGAATAGATGTCGTCGACTAGTCCAGCTCGTTGACAAGCCCAAAATGAAAGGTAAAGGTTCTAACGTCGCTCCGTAATGCCAAAAGTTTCGAGTCCGAGATAGACTGATTGGGAGGGAAATCGGCCAACCTGAGGTGGACTTGCCAGGACAACAGTGCGGAAGTGGCGCGCAAATATGCTCCATGACTCATATGCTCGATTGCCTTTTCGGTCATAATGGAACTGGAACCAGGACTTTCGGCCACCTACATAGGAACAGCTCTAGGAACCCGTAAAGAATGCGCACATGTTTACTACGTAATTAAAACCACAGATAAATATTTACCACAACCCTGCCTCTACTCAGGTAAATTCTAAACAAACTGATTGTTGAGACTCCTGGCTGTCTTCAACACACACAGTTTTGTAGTGATATCGTCTAGCGTCATCATCTCTGTCTTCGCCTTCGTGCCGACATCGTCACGATTGCGCACGTTGACAGATCGTGCCTCTAGTTCCTCCTGACCAACAACTACAACAACGATGGTAAGGTTCTTATACGGCCAAGGAAGCACTAGGGCGTACCGAGAATGAAATTGTATCTAGCCAATTCACCGTTGCGGATCTTCTTCTGGAGAGTATTCTCGCCGTTGTCGACATCGGCGTATAGACCGGCGCTCGAGAGGTGTTTTGAGACCTCTGCAGCGTACTCTTTCTATTTTTCAAAGATATGAACGCCTCTCGTTTGTCACTAAACGCAACGGAGTAAACTCACAAATGGAGCAGCAACTGGCACAACAAGGACTTGGCGTGGTGACAACCAAAACGGCCTGCAGAAGGCGCATAGTCAGGTGCACGACAACGACGGATGTACCAGATTACATACCATTTGCCAGCAAAATGCTCCGTAAGGATGGCAATGAAACGCTCTAAACTACCCAAAATCGCTCGGTGAATCATGACAGGCCGTGTGGGCGCCTTGTCAGTATCAGCGTCATCCGGACCGCGATACTTCAGATTGAAGCTCTCCGGAAGTTGGTAATCCAGCTGGATCGTCGCGCACTGGAATGAGCGCTTGAGCGCATCGCGGACTGTAATGTCAATCTTGGGTCCATAGAACGCGCCGTCTCCCGGGTTCAGATCCCACTGGCCAGGGTAATTGGCATCGAGAGCTTGTTTGAGTTGCTAGTTGGATGCAATGTGAGTTGGAAACACTACTCTCGAATAGGAAGTAATAAAATTACCTCCTCTGCGTGGTCCCACGTCGCAAGCTCGCCGAGGTAGTTGTCAGGACGGGTCGAGAGCTCCAGGTGGAACTCCAGACCGAAGAGTCCGTAGACGCACTTCATGAAATCGAACAGCGCACTGATCTCCTGCATGATCTGCGACGGCATACAGAAGACGTGTGTGTCGTCCTGCATGAATCGCCGCACGCGTGTGAGGCCAGTGAGCGCGCCGGAAGCCTCATTGCGGTGCACAATACCGAACTCGGCCATGCGGATCGGCAGCTCTTTATAGCTACGGTCGCGCGAGTCGAAGATCAAGCAGTGTCCCGGACAGTTCATCGGTTTTAAGGCCCATTTCTCCTTCTCGACATCCTGGAGGACAGGAAATCAGGAAGCGTGTCATACCGAATTGAGAAATGCTGCTCACTAGAATAAACATGTCGTCTTTGTAATTCTTCCAGTGTCCCGAAGTCTCCCAGAGCTTGGAGTTGTACATGTTTGGTGAGATAACCTCCTGATAGTCGCGCTTGTAGTACTCAGACTAAGAGTGTTATGTCAGGAAAATGTCGCGGTCGAAGACGCGCCGTCACTCACACGCATCATTTCTATGAGGGCGTGGTATATTCTTGTACCGTGTGGCAGGAAAAAACAGCTACCGGGACTGAGGTCGTGAAAGAAGAAAAGCTCTTGCTCCTTGCCAATTTTGCGGTGGTCACGCTTCGCCGCCTCCGTGAGGAATGCCTTATAGTCGGTCATTTGCTTCTTGTCCGGGAAGGAAATGCCGTAGATACGCTGCAGCGTGTCGTTCTCCTGGTTGCCGAGAAAGTAGCATGCCGAATTCTGTGAAAGCAGGTAAGTTTCAATTAAACATAGGGAGCGTTCATAATTCGCACCTTCGTGATCATGAACGACTTAATTCTGCCTGTGTGAGGGATGTGAGGGCCGACGCAAAGGTCGATCATCGGGCCGCAGCGGTACACCGTCGTGGACGTGCCATCCGAGACCTTACTCTCAATAAGGT
The DNA here is from genome assembly GCA_000934395.1 of Fistulina hepatica ATCC 64428. NCBI lineage: Eukaryota > Fungi > Basidiomycota > Agaricomycetes > Agaricales > Fistulinaceae > Fistulina > Fistulina hepatica. The sequence continues at coordinate 655,609 of KN881721.1, forward strand.
ATCTTTTGTATTTGTTGTACTATCCGCACTGAGCAACGTACGCGAATATAAAAATAGTGTACATACGCCGAACATCTTCAGCAGGTTTTCCTTCGACACGACGAGACGTTCGAAGCGTTGCTTATCCTTGATCGCGCTGTCCGTCAGTTTCTCGAGCATGGGGTAGTCTGAGGAGGCAACAGGGCGGTCCTCGATGCCCATTTCATAGAAGAAACCGTCGTCCGTCGGCGGGCCGAGGCAGAGATGGCAACCATAATGGCGCTCCGCTGCTTCGCCGAGAACGTGTGCAGATGAGTGCCAGAACACCTTCTTGCCCTCCGTGTGTTCAAAGTCGAGCAGCTCTAGTGAGCAGGACTTTTCGAGCGGGCGCTCCAGGTCCCATAGTGTACCGTCCACCTTGGCGATGACGACCTTTTCAGCGAGGCTCTTGGAAATCACCCTCGCAACATCCATCGGGCTGGACTCCCAGCTGGTAGCGGAGCGCGTGGACCCATCTGGAAGCGTCACTGTGATCTCTTCGCGCGGCTGGGCTGGGGATTGGTCACACCAAGCAACAGCTTTCACTTGACGTGGCGACGTACCTTTCACAAACTCATCGTACTCCAACTTCAGCGCCTCGAACATCTGGATACGGTGGTCGATGTATCCTGGCTTGGGCTGCATCTGCAGAAAAGAGTGTTCATACATTACCGCGCAAAGAGGGAAAGGAAAACATGGCGAACTTCGAGCGGGAAGGCAGACGCATCGACCTTGGCCTTTTTCGCATGGGATTTTGGCGTGGAAACCGGTTCCGACATGGCCAATGCAGATAGACGGCGCAGGTGGGGGTATGGTACAAGTTTTGTGGGAGTCGCAACGCGTCGCAATCGATGCAGATATCGCAATCTGGCTTGCATTGAATCTGACTCCGGCTCGCCGAGTCATCAGAGAACACCGCGCGGATGGTCTGACAGAAGCGCATCAAAAGGCGCATCAGGCGCATCATTTTCTATTTATTACTTACGGTCAATGTCACGGTCGTCGGCAGTCTGCTACCAAGCGCTCCAGCAGTTTCCTCTTTCACTCTTCCGCTGTTGCAATTGGTTCATTTATTTATTTCATACATTCTCTTTCATCTTCAATTCTCTATGAGAATTCCGTCAAGGCTAAAATCTCCTCGTTGCGATGGCTGTTCGTCGTGCCAGCAGCCGCTGCTCGTGCACATGTTCTCCAACTCAGGAACGACCCTCACGACGTTGTTAGCAACGTTCTTTGTGCGTGTCGAGACCCCAAAGGCAGCGTGGACATGGACTCCTCACGGCCATTGTTGGGTGCTATGCAGAAGATCCCGGTCTCGTTAATATAGGCGTGTCGGAGTTATACATACTCTGTATTGTAGACAGCGAAAGGCCTCAGTGCAGCATCACAAGTCCTACCGACACGGGGGTCAATTATCGCACGCCCTCGGTCTACTGGGAGGATCCCTTGCAAGGGCTGGTCTACGTCCTGAACTCAGCACCCTTCGACGAGAATGTAGAGCGTGAACTGCGTGGCGCGTGGAATCCCATTTTCGATAGAAGCTGGAAGGATTTAAATCGTTTGATATCCCTGGTGAAGAGGAAGATCACAGGAGAGGTTTTGTTGCACAGGCCGTATCCAGGTTCCTCTAGGTATTCTCTGATCTGCGCGACTCGTGAGCAGTGTATGTTTCGTGACTCTCGCGGCGTCTCGCCACGTTCATCGCCCTTTCTCACAGGCTCGTTACGCATTCGACCATTGTTGATTTGGTTATGTGTTGCTGGACGAATCTCCGAGAATCGTCCTTACTGTGTTGTGACCGTGCTCACTTTGCTCCGCTCGCCTCAAGACGCGAAAACAGGGGACCGCAACGTTGTTGACTGTGGTGCGCGCACGGTGTCGGCTGGGAAGATATATAGCTGTGCCAAGGCCGCATTTGAGCACGAGACATTTGTCGATCATCCTCTGCTCATGGAAATGCAAGCGATCTATTTCTTTCTGGAGCCGCAGTGCCGACCCTACCCTTGAAGTTGCGGCAATGCAGACACCATTGTACAGTAATGTCCTGGTCGCGCTGAAGCGCCAAATTGCACAAGGAAAAGACGAGACCCACCAGATATTCAGTCTCGCTGACGAAATGATGAAGTATATATCTCTTCTTCGCTTGTAGAGTACACACTAAAATGCTGTTCCCAAGGTAAGTACTTACTTGATATATCCCTGCAACACCGCACTGGTTGTATGTCGGAGTTAATACGCAACCATAACTTTGTCGAAGTGTCGCGGAAGGTCTCATCCTTACCGACAGGACGGGCACTGGTAAGACTCCCGCCGCAAGCATGATACAAGGATGTTGTTCAATCATGCTGTGTCTTGTTCATATGCGCTGTGCACCGCACATGATGGTACGCGTTGGCCTCTACCTGCCCGCGACAAAGATGAGTGGTCCGCGTTCGTTGAGCGGATGGCGGGTGCTACCAGCTGCCGCCACCACGATCGCAAGTGCATGTGGCCTTACATGTTCGAATTCGAAGATGCGCTTCGAGAACTCCTCAAGCGGACTTACTGTCGCATCCTTGCGCGTCTGGTGGACAGCGCACGAGACTCGCCTGCGATAATTCCCTGGGAAAAACTGGCCGATACTTACGGTGTGACCGAGGAGGGTCTACATCTGCAGTGGCGGGCGCAGAAGCTCTGCTGCAACATACGCTGTGCTTGGCTGCGCAGGAAGCGCACAGCTAATGGCAAGCGGCCAAAGCGTTATGTGTGCACCAGTTGCGAAGTTGCTTGGTATTGTGGTAGAGAGTGCCGGCGCCAGTAAGTGGATATCATCTCAAATGGATGTTGTTCATTGACGTTCGCCTGATGGTCCAGACACTGGCAGGAATGCCACAAGGTCGAATATCCTTATAGAGGGAATCGCCTCGACCTTGCTGTGTAAAGGACCAGCAATGTCAGGCTTTGCGTATCACTCAAGCAATTTCAAGTCTTGAATCGGCGGAGAGGGCGAAACCGAACCTGGGATCTGGAGTGCTAATGTTTTACCTTTTCTCCCTCATGCATCTAATCTAATAGTTGTCATTAAGGACGTTGACCGCCATGAACGGTTTGCAAGGCTCGAAACTCATGTTTTATGTAGGTACTAGACCTTCACCTACTACATCATGTTCTTGGTACAGTTGGGCTGACGACTTCTGCCAGGATAATCGTGTGGACAATGAAGCAAGGCTGGGAGAGCTGAGCGCTGAAGCATTGAAAAAACGTTCAAGCGTTGGTGGAAACGCGGGTTGGCGTTAGAGTGACACCGGCTTGATGGATACACGTCTCGCAACCACGTGTTCAGAGGCAAGTCGACAGCGTTAAGAGTCAGACGTTGCGATGGCGGTAGCCTGTGGTAGCCTGTGATCGACGTGCTTGGTTAATCTGAGCGATATCGGCTGACGTGGGTAAAGCTGTTGTGGTTCTCACTATCACACTAAGCTCGACTCACACTCGCGGCCGATAGTAAATGGCCTCCCCTTCAGCGCGTGGACTTGATCAAACTCTACCAGCAGCTGTGGCGCCTCATGGTGCTCGTGTTTATATCTCGAGGCCTCACTGCAGCTGGCGGCATCCTTCGCTTTACCGTGTTTCGTACACTTCATCAGCTTACTTTGTGTGTCCAGTCCTCCCGGGAACTCATTCCTTTCCTTTGACTTCAGAGTCACTTGACGAATCCGCAGGCGGCACTCCCTAATTGTACTACTGTGGCAGGAACCCACACGTACGATCTGCTTTAATCTATGTTTTCTAGACGTCCTCCGTCGTCAGTCGACGCAACAGAAATGCGATCCACCCAGAGCCAGACAAGTCGGCGCACGCTCCACAAACGTCGACGTCCCGCTCCTCAGGAGCACGTGTTCTCGGCGCGATGGTTATTTGGATCCAAGTCCGCACGACGAACGCCGAGTTCGTGGTCCTTGTCTGGGTCAGGAATGCAGCGCAGGAGCTTCTTTGGCCTAGGGGAAATTTTCGGGGTCATCACTAATGTCGGTGTTGATGTTCTGTGGTAATACTTAATGTGGTGTTGATTTGCAGCGCTAGCCAGCGGGGACTGTACGGTCTCTCACCGAGTCGAAACGCCTCCTCGAAGAGACGCACCAGCAAATCACGGAGAACAAAGAACACCCGCAGATCATACCGAAACACACATTCACACGTCTTCCATCCTTCTATCCCCGTCCGACCGAGACAGCAGCCATCGAACGTATCCTCGAGGACGCGCCGTGTTTCACCGTCGTCTTTGGAGGGAGTTCCGTGGGCAAGGTGAGTTGTACTGTTCAACTAGTAGTTATCCCCAGTACTGTCTACTGCCAACCGTTTCGGCCCTCGTCACAATATGTTTTGTACAAAACAACGATTAAATAATACTTCAGACCGCCCTTCTACGAGAGGTGTTGAGCAAGGAACGTTATCACGTTCTACATTTTGATCTCCGTATTCCCGGGTTTGCAGATGTCACGGGCTTGTACATGAGCTTGAGCCAGCAAATGGAACAGTTCTTCGAGGACATTGCAAGTCAAATGCCTGGTTATGAAGATTTCCAGAAGGAAGCACGGGTGTTCAAAGTGAGTTCCATGTAGTAACTCCGGCTCAGGCTAATGCGTAGTTTATGGGCAGCATGATCGCCTAAAAGTTGAAAGGCATGTCAAGGACGCGCCGAATGGATCTAATGCCTCCCGTGTCCGCGTCAGCGACATCGCTCGGCTTATGGAGCGATTTCAGGTGCACCTGTTTCGCTTATGAGATCGTGACGTTTAATTGTATTTCTTTCTCATTTTTAGAGCTCGCTACTTCGATATTGTGAGTTCACCCCAGAAGTTCCAGAAGGGGACGCCCACAGTCCAGCGACCGGAGACGCCGCATCAGAACGCACGCGGGTTGGCACCCCTGCATCCCGTCTTTCTTTTCGTAGGAAACTGCAATTTTTGTGGCGACGCAGCAAGCCTCCTGAGCCAGAGCCTCCACAGTACAAAATAAGGGAAATACCGCCCAAGAAAATACCTGTGAGCCTATGGAACTCATACTGTACGACGAATAGTTAACGGTTTAACCTACGTGGCAGGTCATATTCTTCGACGAAGCCCACAAGTTGTGAGGAGTCTGCATTTGATTGCAGTCGTATTCAGGTCCAACTGTTGTACAGGCCACTTCTAGTCAAGTCTGCAGATACGATGAAATGTTTACTGGACGTCATGCTCGTACTGACGAAGCAGGACCGGTTGTGCCACGTCATCCACGCAACGAGTGATCCTTTCTACTCAACTTGGTTGCGGCAGCTCAACGTCATAGAGCACTGCAAGGTGCATTGTTGACTGTAGTGCTTCCCTTCCTGTGGCTACATAATTGACATGCTTTCTTGGTAGATTTTGACGATTGGGGATTGCTCCAAATCCGAGACTCGCGGGTTTTTCCACGAAAGGCTGTTACCAACAGTCCCTGAACGGCTGCACTCCCGACTGGACTTCGAGCATCTGTATCATGCTTTCGGTGGAAAACTGACTTTTTGGCAAGATCATGTCAAGGACTTCGGTGAACCTCTACTCGTTTTCCCCTTGTGTATGTGTCCTCATGACTATTGCTGTGCCAGTCAATTCGGATGGCAGACTTCGAGGTCAGTAGACTGTCCTCCATATTTATTTGCTCATACCCAAGTCGAATAAATCGGCAACAGTTACGCAGGATTCGCACTTCCTGCAAGCTCACGCCCTCCTCAACCTGAGTATCGTCCACGCTCTCGGTGACGGAAGAAGCAAAGCGCACGAAAGCACGGCTACCCTACACCCCGGCCATGCCCATACAGGTACTGGCGGATTCAAAATCGACTCGCCCGACGGCCCGGACACGGACGCCGTATTCGTCCCGCCGTTCACCGCGATGGAGCTCATCCGCGTCATGCGATATATATCCGCCTCGCCCACCCCGTTCGTGTCGTATTTTGCGCTGTGTCGCGAGTTCAGGGCGCGCGCGATCGACGGTATGATTGCGGGAAAAATCCTCGATTTAAGGTGGAACGACGCTGTGACATACGAGAACATGCGCGAGGAGTTTGAGTTCCTCTCCGGCCGGCGTGCTGCCGAGGCCACCAGGATTCTGCCTGAGATCAAAAGCCTTGATGATTTCGGCAGTCCTGTTGACATGGGGAGCCCCGGTGAAATTGGAAGTCCTGTTGAGCTCGGAGGTCCGGTTGAGGAATATGGCAGGGGCATTCGCCCGGTGGAAGCGGATGGTCTATCGGAGGAGCTTAACTTAGAGATTGGTCCAAAGTGCCTCCCGGCAACGCCGATTGTACGATATGCAATGGCACACGTACTGCAGGAATACGATCAGAGTGATTCTCAGTCAGAATATGTCTCTTTATCTGATGTAGAGGAATATTGAATCATATTGTTGTAATATTTTGTTTTTCTCATAAGCGCCAGGTGCTTAGCTATCTATTGTCCTTGATGCCTACTACCTAGTCATAAGTATCATTACTCTGCTAATGATACCATGGTATGCCGCAACCAGGGCTCTTTCCGAAGTGTTGGTGATAAGTATTGCTCCGCATTTGAAACCTTGGATTGGTCGTAGAAGGAAGGATAACAGGCCACGTATTACATAATGGTTGAAATCGATTCAAAGTCTCCAACTTGCAACTTCATAACATAAAAATTCCTGGTGATTCGGAGCCCTCATCTAGCCCAACAGTAACGACACACTGCAAGGATACCTGAAAACCGTAATGCAGATAATTAAATAGACTATAACGGGACAAGGACATGCGAACTGCACACACTTGGCAATGAAGAACTCGCAGGAGTGGACGAAAGTACGTATTCCTGATGGCCGGGACTCACCGCGCGGTGACCATCATTGGATAAGCAACATAAGTGAGCAGAGTGTAAGTTTTGCAAACGCCTTTATCGACTTTGGCGCTGGAGCTTGGTGTAACGCCTTGAGAGTATCCTGCCAAAGGGAGTCGAGGAAACTACTAACCATCTCAAATGCACAAGCCACTCTGCGACGGCAAGGCTTATATACGATTACCTGACTTTAAGTGGAGATCGGGCTTGAATCGCCAAGGAAAGCAGACGAGTGGAACAGCAGGTGTTCAGCTCAAGTGGAGGATTTCGCATCCATTCATGTACATGCCATGACCAGTCAGTCATCTTGTCATGCTGGAATGAATCATATATATGAAAATAGTAAAGACCAGTCGGATCGGTGCGTTTTCTATCACTGGAAAAGACAAAGGAAAAGCAAATGTTCAGTGCTCGCCACCCTCCTTCTCCATTAGTGCCAGATGACCCTCTTTGCTGTTTTGCCAAGCATCGTACCTCTTCGCCCACGCGTAGATGCCGTACCCTGCAAAGCACATGAAACAGACGCCAACGATAAGTAAAAGGGATACACACCGATGGTCGCGGGTATCAAGAAGTAGAAAGCCTCTTGAGAGAGGCGGCGGTATCCATTGAAGATGTAGCTGCGAAGCCAATGAGGGCCAGTCTTCGACGAGTTTGAGGCAAGAGCTGCATGAAGCGTATTGGACGAGCGTGCTAATACAAGAAATGGTCCCAACACGCACTGTATTGGATGACACCCTTCTGCTTTGCGTGGTTCTTGTCACCCCACCAGGGACTCTATATGACCAAAATCAATGTTCGTCCACCGTCAGAAGCTGTCCAAAAGCTCACATAGACCCTCCGGGCTAGTGAAAATCAGTGAATACTCTGCATAAAAGGAAAAGGAAAGCTCACGGCCGGGCATCTCGCTAAAACGAACATTGGTCGGCCTCATGATTGCGAAAGAAGAGAGACAAAGTATGTGATAGTCCAGTGGCAACTTGAATCAGCCATGGTCCACTGAGTCCGGTCAGTCCCGTAATAGCTTCCGCCTCCTCTCGGGATCAATGATCATCGATCATCAATTACGCCAGCACGTGTCGATTGCGTGCCCAAATCCGACACGTCTGATCACCGCGCATACAATTTGAACTCCTCCTTGTCGCTTCGCGAGTGAGCTTTTTCAGTTTGTCGGGCTCCTGTTCACAATTTTAACCGTGTTCAAGTTTTCGAAATGACCCACGATACTCTGTATTCGCTTGCTAACTCCCTCGGTCTGCTGGCGATGCTTACCGTTGTTGGATACCACTTCGTTGCGGTTAACGCACGCCATGTCGTGAAACCGCAAACGCAGAAGTGATCACCAGTGAGGCAGATGTTCTGTTTGTTGAATTATGCTAACTTCGTTGCAAGTAACAGTAGTTGCACTCGTGCGGATTATGTGCATAGATTTTATGCAGTCGACAATGAATTTTGTCTGGAAAGTTCAATTCGCGATTCATCAAGGGACCTAAAATACTTTACAGGAATATATGTCTGAAGTACCGCTCTAATCCTATGACTTCTAGAACAACCGCACCGAGTACTCCGTCAGGTCTGATCACTACGATTGTCGGCTCATTCTGCACCACGTACTCCTTGTAGGCGTGACCTCCGTTATCTTGGAGTACCCTGCATGGCGTAACGGAGAGAAGTTCCTGCACACGCTCGGCGCTTTGAGGTGCGATGATCAGGCACTCAACCGTCCCTAGCGGGCACCTCGCACTTGTTTCCTGAACGAGTTGCGCCGTGCGAATGTCGTCTGTGAACACTAGTACTTCATGCTGTGTTGCCTTGAACAAGTCTAACAGACGGCATACTTGTCCCGATCGTGCGTCGAACAGCGGAGCACTTGGTGCTCTATCGCCTGCTCGTATGACACCTGCAGCCTCATAAGTGCTGGATATCCCGGCTTTCATTGGATTTCGTTCTTCTAACACCAGGGGACTGTCGCGATAATTGATTCCCAGCTGGTTTAGCGAGTTACCCCGATGCCAACTCTCTGTAACGTCGTTACTGTGCGAAAAAGTCTTGTCCAGGAGAGCGGTGCTTTTGTTGAGCATCTCGGTGATGACGGGAAGACGCTCAGCTGTATACGAGTCGAGCGTTTTCGTTGACGTTAGTCCTCGCACGACGAGGGCCAGTTTCCATCCAAGATTAAACTGTTATCAACGTTGGTCTCTAATTCAGTATGATTTCCAGTACACAAGGTACTTACTGCGTCTTGCATGCTTGAATTTAGGCCCTAATTACGTTTTTCATGAATACAGGACGAAGCTATTGGGGAACGAAACGGCAACATTACCTGGCCCCCGGTCGGACTATGGGCATGGGCAGCGTCTAACCATGGCATTAGCACCTCGGGGACACGCACATGACAAGCCGACCTCTTACCACCTGCCACGAAGACTCGACCCTTTTGGAATGTATCGACCATACGGATGTTGGGTCTGTATTGTTCAGCCGATGAATGAAATAGTGTTGTTGAGGTTACTGACCTATACTTGCTCACCCAGAGTAGTTCTCCGAATTGGATGTCGTATCTCCCCGTCACTCTGTAAAAGAACTCGATGAATTCCTCGCGCCCGCCCGAGATGATCTTTTCGTGGTCGAAATGGCCGGCACAATGAAAGTTGAACAATCCTTCATCCGGATGCGTGCATGGACGCAGGGAAATCCTGCATGAGGGTTATGCGCGGGGAGTTTGTCTGATCGACGTTCACTGACATAATGGTATTCCAATCCCCCCATATATGCCGATGCTGACGGAGTCGTCAGTTAATTTCACAGACGAGCGAAGCATTTACCGTTTGGTCAGGCAAAACTGCAAGTACGCGAATGTCGCCGGTGACGAGACCCTGCTCCTCTAACCGCGTCTCGCCTAAGAAAGTGAAGGCAGCTTGTTTTCTCACGGTGCTGTGCGCCCCGTCCGTGCCGATCAGGAACTGAAAGCTAGCTGTGCTTTCGATGCCATTTTTACTCGTGTGGGCTTCAACGTGATCGTCATTATGCTGGAAGCTGAGAAGTTGCGTGGACCTTTCAACCTCTACTCCGTATTTTCTAAGGTGTTTGCATAGGACTTGTTCGTGGCGTTCTTGACCGACCGTCCGCCCATTTGGCTGCGTTGAATCAGTCTGGAAGGTCCGACTAGAGGAAACCTAGGCTCACATATGGGCAACCGGGCGTCGGTGACAACTGCGGGAACATTTCCCATTCTTTGATGATTTTGGTGCCTCCGGGGAGCTCGTAGAGGTAGCACGGTAGCATTGGGCCCGACACTTGCCACACGTCGGGCAGGATTCCCAATATATTCAGTAACTCAAGCGTTCTTGGCTTCGTCAAGAGGGTAAGAACGTGCCTGTTGTCTGTTGGTTGCGATGCACTAACCTGAACGCCAGAGCCTTTCTGACCTTCTCGATACGCATCATTCTCGTCAACCAGTCGCACCGAGACACCATTCTGCGCCAAAGATAACGCCAGTGTGAGTCCAGTAACTCCCGCTCCGACCTGCGATGGGTACGACATTATGGCTTCCATGTGTGTAAACTGGTCGATGCGGACTCACAATGAGGACTGCTGTGGTGCACATGCTCCTCGACAATCTATCTGATAGAGCAAACAACAGAATGAAAATGCGGAGCGGAAGGTTCTTGGGGTTTGGCATTCTGCTGCGCCACCGACCGCCTTTTAACTCCCGTGAATCGGTGTTTTTGCTGCGCGCTATATCCCGTGCACACAAAGAGTAACGAAGAAGAGAAGCTTGCCAGGGGTTACAATTTTCCGTGAACTATCGGTATCTCAGTTGATAGCTCGGGCGAACACCGCTATCGAAGCACTCGAGAGCTTCTTGTTACCTCTTGTTACCTTTTCAAGAGTCCGGCATGATTGTGAGTATACTGTTGTCGCCGGCTCCGGCCCCTAGAACATGTCCTTCCGCAAGTGGGAGATCACCGGTGTATCGAGGTTCTCGTTTCTACGAATGGAGCTGAGAATTGACGACGCGATCGGCAAATACGGCTCAGCTCACAAAACCCTCTGTCTTAGAATTGGGGATGGACTCAAGGCACGTGTTCGTACGTGAAGCTCTCATGTCTTCGCCTGTTGACGATTATGATAACGCAGGCTCATATTTTGTCCTGATGAACCTTGAACTCTTGACACGGTGTCACGCGGCCCCGGTGGACTCCTCAGGTGTGTATTTTTGGGGCTGTCATCCACCAAGAAGGGGAATATCATTGTCAGTGTATTCATCCAAACACGCGTAATGAAGGCGATCTCCAAGACACTCGTAGCAGCCTTGTTCGTTGGTCAAGCGAGATCAGTGGTCTCACTTCAAATCATGAGTCGAATCTGAGAAGCTGGGAAGGTTGCACTCGACTCAGCGGCGTGTGGGTCCAACTATATACGTTAACGTTATCTAGGAAGACTCAATGCAAGTGCGCCGCCAACACCAATCACCTCGTTCACTTCACTACTTCGATGTCGTTTCAAACCTCACAGTTTATATATCCAGTCATTGCTCGCCCCGTCACGGATGACCGTACGCACTGGGGCGCTCCCGACTGTTGACTCTCAGAACGGTGGAACGGCACAAGTCTCATGATCTACGTATGCTCTGGGTTTTGCTGGACAGATGGTTGTTCGCGTTCTTGGGCTGCTGACGCCGCTTTGCGGTCGTCGACCACTGCAGGAGGAGCGCTGCGCCAGCCGACGTGGCGGGACATCGTCAATGTGCACTACTCGCACTATGAAATGGGCAAAGACTACACCAAGGCCTCTGTCCTCAAGGCGATGCTGGACGTCTTCCCGCTCCTCAGACCGAAGCTGCCTCGGACGACGGTCCCTCCAGTGATAAAGTTTTAGGACGAGATGCAGAGGAGTCCTGAAGGACAAGGGTCGGGCAAGCCGGGGGAGATGACGCTTGGACATCGGGATCCTTCGAGAGACGTCGTGCGGCATTTCTGCACGGCAAATGAACGTGTTCAGCAGCACGCTATCTGTGTGGCGATTTTGGGATCCGGACCGGAAAGGGAACCCTCGCCTGGTGTAATGCTCGGAACGGATGTCGACGCATTTCCCACGCGTGCAGGTTGAACTCCCGCCACCGCCACCACCTCCGACGATGCACGCGATCGTGGAATCGCTCAAGAAGGCATGACGACGTCTCTCGGAGAAGGAAAGGCGCGGCAAACGGGCTGCGTACAAAGGCATCCGTACTGCTGAGCGAATCCTAAATGGGGTTCTCAATCGCGTCCTGAAATTCGCGCGCACCGCTCTGCGAGATGCTCAGGCCTGCACAGATCGTTTTCATGGTTGGCGCTTCTTCGGCTGACAAGGGACGCTCTTCGGTACTCACTTTAACTGGCGTGCGTCGCCAGACGAGGCGCAAAGGCCAGGGTCGATCGTGTTTGCCACGCCGCCGTCCTTATTGCACTGGCATTTGCCAGTGGGCTCGTCTGTGTGTGCTGGAAGATTCACTCGTACGAAGGGTATTGGCGGCGCTTGCTTGTTCCCAGCCGGACGTTATCGGCGTATGACTGCCGGTCGTGCGGGGGTGATTGGCGCGATGGCGGAACTAAAGCGACGATCCCACTGTGTGGCACATTGACCACAACCATGACCGCCTTGCATTCATCGGCATGCACGTTTAATGTGCACGAGCCCATCCCGCGTGTTCGTCTCGATGCGCGTTATCACATTACCTGTTGCTGGTCTTCGTGTGACGGTTGGTCGTAGTCTGCCTAGGGGAGACTACTGCCGCGTCTACTTCCACTGAGTTCGTCAAAGCATGTATTGTGGTGCTCGCAGCTGTGCTTCAACCTCCACTGCCTAGTGTCGTCTGGCTCATTTCGATCCATGAATATCTCTCTACCTACGCAACACGTTGAGAAGACTGATCCAGTCCCATCCGTCGACCGCGTCAATAACGGACAATACCTGCGGAGACGAGCCTGACACCCAGGTATCATAACTAGTGAAGCTGTCAGACATCTGCATCTGCATACAACCCAGAGAGGGTGATTTTCCGCCTAGCGCAAGTATAATGCAGATCAGAGGTACATCCAAAGCGTCCCCTCTCATGAAGAAGCCCCAGGACGATGACGGTACAACCTGACTTCACCTTCCTCGCTCAAATGATTATTGTGCAACTCAGGCTACATCGGCGACGAGTCTTCAATGTGCTTGCGCGTGATGGTAGGGTAAATCGTAGATCAACAAGAAAGAAACGATAAACAGTGAGACGACACACACGGAACGTCCTGATGCTTTCATAGACCATTCCCGCTTTCCATGCTTTCCGGAGTAGAACGACAAGATCTGGATGCTCTTTGAGAGGTAGTCTCTTCGTACTGAAAACTCCCGATGATGTAGCTAAGCGATTTCGGTAGTCCAACTAGCGTTTAATGGACGGCAAAATTCACCCGATTTATTGTCCGCATATTGCTGAGAGAATACAAAGACTCTTCGAACCTGTGCTTATAGATAAGGCTCGTCTGTTGTCGTCGTGTGTGAGCTTGCCCTGTGTATTAGAGTCTCGGGGCTGACCGGGCGCTCGAGCCTCAAATATGTAACTAGATGCGCTGCATCGAGGGATGGGCTCGAGGGCTGTTTGGCGCCACCACTTTCTGGAGTCTAGGGACTCATGAAAGTTCAAAAGCAATCAACATTCGGTAGAAGGACCGAGTCAGAACAACGAGGCATGAGTCAAAGTCACAAACAAGACACCCACAAGCTCATCATTGGTTAGCTAGTTCACCGTTTAATCGCCGATCACGAAGAGCGGGGACTCGTCGGCCGAGTGCCACCAATTACAGGCACTCAGTTTTATATCCAGCAACGCCTTTCCTTTTGTTGTCGGCAGATATGGCCGAGCAGGCGTTTTCATTTCTAGATCTGGTAAATCGATGCGACAATGTTATCATCGGGAAGCCACCGCCACCCAGCATGCCGCCCTCCGCGTTTGACGATGAGCGGCTGATCCCGTTCCATCTGACGCCTGCACCTGACAGTCCGAAGCTTGGCCTTATCCGCCCTATCGTTCTCGAACAGCTACATGCAGAGAATGCCCTCAACCAGCGCAAGAATGCACCGGAGATGTGGCATACCATCACGCCCGACCGCGTGAGCTTCTGCGCGTGGCTTGACACACACGAGAAACGCACGGCGGCAATGAAGGTGCTGTGCGAGCGGTGGCGTGACGACGGCATATTTTCCGACGTTTGTGGCCCGCGAAAGTGGCGCGCAGAGCTGTACCCGGTCTACGCCGACCCATTTGGCGCCCGCGACCACCCTTCGGACAGCGATGGTGATCCAACGCGTTTGAATTTTGTGTTTGAGATGGAGCGCGCTGCATGCGCACTGTTTGGGATTGTTACATACGGTGTGCATATGACAATTTATGAGCAGCTCGTAGACCGTTCTCTGCGTATCTGGGTGCCCTCGCGCGCGAAGACCAAACAGACGTGCGTGTACTTCTTCCATGCATACGCACCCACCTGACGAGTCGTGGTCAGGTACCCAGGATGCCTGGACAACACTGTCGCAGGGGGCACGCCGAGCGGCATGTCCTTTTTTGAGGCGCTCGTCAAGGAGAGCAGCGAAGATGCGAGTCTCGAAGATGATATCGTCCGCAAACACGCACGGTGTGCCGGTGTCATAAGTTACTTCATTAGGTGCGTGTTCGCCTTACCGTCGATATGCCAGCGGTACGTTCGTTACACACAGCGCAATGTAGGACCTCTGGCGGTTGGCTACAGCCAGAGGTAGAGTGAGTACGCGCATGCGTTGTGAGACTGTTGACATTCAGTAGTACTTTATGCAAGATACGTGTACGACTTAATGATACCGCCGGGTGCGGACCCCGAACCGTTCAAGCCACGTCCATCGGACGGGGAGGTCGAATGTTTCGAGGTACGAAGAATGTCCATGTCCATGTATGTCACAGACGTCCTGAATCGCTGGCTACTGTTGTCTTGTTAGCTCCTTGATCAGGACGAAGTTGTGCGTCGCCTTCGTGCAGGCAGATTCAAGCCTAACTGTGCATTGGGTGCGAGCATTTATGTTGTCTCTTGTTCTCGCGAGAAACCTTACAATCGAGTATCTAGTTCTAATTGACCTGTTCATGCGCCTCGGTCACATAACGCCCGAGAACGAGCCCGACTACTTGCGCATACAAACCAGGTTACATGGAGACTTGTGCTATCACAGCTGGTAGAGGTTTTTCGATCCTTGCAGAAGGCGTGCGACCGCCGCTGCCAGTTATTAAAGCGCTCGTAGACTGTTAAAGCAGTGCTACGTGCGGCCGCACGGTCTAGGCAAATGTACTAGAAGGTGCATATGTCCAAACATATCACCTCGTCGCCTTATTTAAAAACACACCCTAGGAAACTTGCAATGTAAATAGCTCCGACATACGGAGAATAATACAAAGGATACAAAAAAAAAATATTAGAAGATGCTTTTACGGCTGCGTGCCGTTACCCAACTGGATCCACGATGCTATCCTACCACTTCGTCCGATATTCGAGGTGCGTTTCCTTGGGTTTCCGAACGTCACTGAGTCAGATTTGCAGGGTACTTGAGTGGCTTTCCCTTGGCATAGTTCGTCTTCGGGGAAGGCCCAAGGGCATAATGAGAATGCCTTCTAAAGTCGAGATTCATTCCTCCGTCCTCTAACGTGTCAGCCTGCCTCTGTGACAGTTTTACCAGTTCTTCAGGATTTGAACTCACTCCGTCCATAACGATATGTATAACGCCTAGGACAGCAACCCGAATACACGGCCCGGTGGCGTCAGTACTACACAAGCACTGGAATGATACATGTCCGATAGTAAAGTGTGCTTATTTGTATTCATTCCGAGGTGCATCTCAATTTGAGTGTCTCATTGATTGGTGGACGGCTGTAAGTAGGCCTAGGTATCGGAAAAAAAAAACAATGGAGCCGTGGCGGGCGAAAGGCTCAATATTCATTTCTTCTGTGATCGCCGCTCTGTAACGCGTTGCAACATTTTGATCGGCAACTGGAACGGTGAACTCACTAATCAACAACTTTGTCTCTGGCCACCACTGCGACTGTTATTTTTTTCTCCTGGGCCCTTATACATAGCTTTGTGAAAACAAATGGAAGCCGGTTTAGGTCTGCGTCCTGTGCACCTTGCTGCCGCGGCAATAAGCGCCTCGCTCGCCACCGCCGCCGCCATTTCCGCATGGAACACCTACTCCAAGCGTTCGCGGCGCCGAACGCTGGACGAGGACGTTCTGCGATCTCTGGCTACATCCGAACTATCACAAGACGCTACCAGCCATAGCCTGTCCGTGCCAGCAGTAGGGATGCGATCGACGGAGAATTGCGGCAAAACGTCGGTGTACGACGAGGACCTGATCAGGGAGCAACTTGCGCGAAATTATGCGTTTTTCGGGCCTGAGGGCATGGAAAAGGTTCGTTGCGGCTCTGTCGTAGTTGTCGGGTGCGGCGGCGTGGGCAGCTGGGCGGCCGTCATGCTCGCGCGATCGTGCGTACGTTCGTGCCTACCATGTGTCTTTCGTGTGAAAGCTGACTCTGGTTACGCACGCGTAGCGGTGTGTCGAAAATCCGCCTGGTGGACTTTGACTACGTGACGCTGTCGTCGCTCAACCGTCACGCAACGGCCGTGCTCAGTGATGTCGGCACCCCCAAAGTCAAGTGCGTAGCGCGTGTGCTAAAAGATATCGCACGATGGGTGGAAGTCGATGCCCGTGTCGATATCTGGAGGAAGGAAGAGGGTGGTCACCATCTTGAGGATGTGGACTGGGTCGTCGGTCAGTACCACCACTTCAATCCACCTGCACGACCATGTAACGTGTTGCATCCATGTAGACGCCATCGACAATATCCAAACAAAAGTCGACCTTCTCAAATACTGCCACGACCATGACCTAAAAGTAATGCCTTGACTCGTCCTTCTCCGCACATCCACGATTGACGCGCTACCGCCAGGTATTCTCGTCCATGGGCGCAGGCGCCAAAAGCGACCCGTCCCGCATACAAATTGCAGACATTTCGAACACGGTGTATGATCCTCTCGCACGTGCTGTGCGTCGGCAACTGCGACTGTTGGGCGTGTCGTCTGGGATTCCCGTCGTGTACTCAACGGAGGTGCCCGGCGACGTGAAGCTCCTGCCGCTGCCTGAGGAGGAGTTCCAGAAGGGTGACGTGAAGGAGCTCGGTGTGTTTGACGATTTTCGGGTGCGGATATTGCCTGTGCTGGGTAAAGAAGTTCATTCTTTTGTCCTTCTACCTTTCGACTGAGATACGCCGTCGTAGGCCCTCTGCCAGGCATATTCGGGCTCAACATCGCGACATATATTGTCTGCGAACTTGCAGGAAGTCCTATTGCGAACCCGCTGCCTATCAAAGGCCGCAAAAAGCTCTACGAGCGTCTACTGCGTGACCTGTTAAACCGCGAACGCAAATTAACAGGACAGGATCTCAAGTATGTCTCAAACTCTTTATCGTTCGTTCTCTTGCTGACTGGTGTCCTCTCAAACAACAACCCCCGTCCTCATATACATCCAGTCGTCTACCGCTAGATGAAGACGACGTGTCGTTCATTTTCGAAGATCTGCACCTCGGCCGGTCGATCATCCCGCCGCACGAGGTGCCTGCGCGACCGGCACTCGTGCGCTGGGATGCGTCGCGGCCGTTGTCCCTGGAGAATTGTGTCGTGATGGACCACAAGGAGGCGGAGAAGCACGTGCAGGAAGGGATAGAGGCGCATGTTCCTTATGTAGATGAGGTGGAAGCGTTGGTTGGTAAGAGGGCGACGGAGATCGCAAGGTACAGGCGTGTTTTGGATCTATGACTTTAAGCTGGATCGTACAGTAGACGTATACGGCTATATACTCGATCAAAAAACGTGGACGTAGATGTCTTACACGGGAGTCGATACTACATATTTAAAAGCAAATGAAAGCGTTTTTTTTTTTGAGCTTTTCAGGGGCCTCGGTTACAAAGTTGGCCACAGGCTCCCAGCAATCTTATAGAATTGCAGAGGAGGTACCTCCGCGGGAAATGAAAGCATTGTTTCTTCATGAGAACGTAAAAGGAACTTCATGAGAAGGAAAATATCGATTATTGTTTCCCAGTAGGGCTCAGCCGGGAATTGAACCCGGGACCTCCTGCATAGAAACTCATCAGATGAGCAGATACAACTTCTACCCGAAGCAGGAATCATACTACTAGACCATACAAGGATGAAGGATGCCGCAGTCACGTGACCCCTCCAGATCAGACAAGCCGTTGAATTCCACATTCGGGATTACTAGAGCTCTGCTTCACCGTACGGCGCATAGTTAGTTTCTTCAAGCACTGCAAAAATGCCAGAACAGCCACCAAAAGTGGTGCAACCAGGCCCCAACGCCTACCGGATCCGCATTATCATGACCACCATTCCCATCGTTGTAGTGACCGGCCGTGCGTATTCGACTTTCGTGATATACTGAAAACATCTCACATAGTAGCAGTGGTTTTGTACCGTCGTTTGGTTGAAGGACAGCCGCGTCGCATGTTGCCAAGTCCACAGGAAGAGGGGGCGAAGCCACCTGCTGGCAGTGCAGGGAGGCCATCTTCACTTGTGCAGGACAAGGGGACATGACATTATGATTTCAGTAGAACGTGTATGCTGTTGGAATGCATCGCGCCCACAAAATGATGGTGTATTGTTTGTTTGCAACGGCAGACTGCCTGGAATCTATGATTGGAAGCTATGCGAATTGAACGAGGGGGTACTCCGTATGCCTAGTCTCGTGTTGTCGGCACGATGCGGGAGCCCGGTATCCGCGTCGGATTGAACGAGCGATCGCAGTCTGCATAAGCCATCCCCGCTCCGAAGCCTGTCGCCAACGATATCGGCCATGTCTTGCCTGCAAGAGGGGTCAGGCGGAAAAAGTGGCAGAAACATATGAGAGGGAACGCACGCCGGAATAGAATGACGGATGCGACGATGCCTGCGCTGAAGCCAATGCCACTGGTGCGACGAAACCCTGCGTCAGCCAAATGCATACCGCAGACCATGAGCAAAGCACGCACGTCTTCACGATAAAGTCGGCCACTTTGTTGGAAAAGGTATCATTTGTCTGGTGAACATAACCGAAATTTCCACGTACAACAACGATCATACTGTTCGCACAAACACAGGTTTTTTTCAGCCTGAATAACATGCGAAGAAGAGAAGACCTCTGCACTCGCCTTCTGGCCAATAATTTCCTCGCTCGATGTCGGTTTTGTCGTGGTGGTCATGGTCGAAGGTCGAGGTCTGGAATAAGCCAAATGAGCGCGATGACGGTGCGGGTCGGAAAAGTCCTCGGAATGCCTCCGCATCAACTTCATGCATCTCTCTCCCTCTAATCTCACGCTCATCCTCACCGCGCGGCCGCAATGTCCTTCATTATTGGCCCGCTGTCGGGCGCGCTAGTCGCATCTGGGGTGCGCTGAAATTTCCAGTGGTCTCGTGCGTAGACGACTGAACTACCTCTGAATCTGATGCAGGTATACTATGGCTTCTCGACTCTCATTCAGACGCGGTAAGGTCCACCTTCGTGCATTCTAACAAAAGATCTAACCCGATATGCGCTCACAGGACACAACAGCATCGCAGCGAGTGCGTACAAATGTAATCGTCGTAGAACCATGATGCATTGCTTGATCTGTTGTCTCCAGTCTGCGCGAACTCAGCGTGCGTCTGGTCGATATGCCGACACACGTCGCGGCGCCGCCGTCCGCAGCCGCACGCCTTTCCGACCGCGGCTTCGCTGATGAGATGTATATGCGCTGGAATGCAGAGCTGCACGGCCTCTTCACCGGCTTCCGCAACGCCAGCCAGCACACCGGCGAGCGTGTGCGCGCCTACGTGAAAGCTACTCTCAAAAAACGCTCCGAATCCAGCTCGTAACTCCCCTTGGAGTCTGCTCGATACGCAAACTGAAAGAAAGTCATTCTCGTGCTTAATATGTAGATCAACGACAATGTCGTCCTGCGCCTTCTTGTCATTCAATTTAATTGTACATAATACACACAACACAAATGTTCGGTTCATCCTCCTTGCCATATCTGGATTATCTGCTACCTCTCATATCCGTAAGCAGACGAAGAACCTTGCTGCTGGTAACTCTGTTGTTGCGTCGGCGGTGGAGGGTGCGAGAAACCATATTGATTCGCTTGTTGTGCAGGTAACTGATACTGCTGATACTGTTGCTGGGGCTGCTGGTATGGTTGTTGGTACTGCTGTTGCTGAGACTGTTGATACGGCTGTTGGTATTGCTGCTGTGGCTGTTGGTAAGCATATTGTTGCTGCTGCTGCTGTCCAGTCTGTGCATACTGCTGAGGTAGCGGAGGTGGAGGCGGCGAGGTGTACTGAGACTGGGATAGCGGCGGGGCATACTGGGACTGAGACGATGAAGGTAGTGGCTGCGGGGCCGACGCGGAAGCGGCCGTGTACGAACTCCCACTTGTAGAGTACGATGCGGGACTGAACATACCAAGGTTGGCGTACGGATCGCTGGCAGGCGGTGGCGACGTCAGTTGAGAAGAAACAGGAGGTGGAGGCGGCGGAAGCCACGGCGTCGACGCTTGGCGCTGAGATGGCGCAGACGTGTAAGATACAGGCGCTGCCGGCGCACCCGTGCCGTATGGGTGCACCGACGCCGGTGGCGACTGTCCTGTATGTGGTGCATAGTTCGGGGGTACGGGAGGCGGCGACCTGACCTGCCATGAAGACGAAGCCGGTGGTGGCGGTGGGACAGGCGGTGACGTTGATTTGTCGGTACCCAAGCTCAGGGACGCCAACCGCGAATCAAGATTAGAGGCTGGTGGTGGTGGCGGGAGCACCGGCTTCCTTGCCAGTGGCGGAGGTGCAGATGGCACCGACAGCCGCTTCTCCGTCTCGATCTGGCCAGCAAGGGCCTCCCGCTCCGTCGTGCGCTGGGCAACATACTCCTTGACGGTGCTGCGCAGTTTGGTCGTCACCTCCCCCAGATCGTGGTAGAACGGCAGGCCCTGTGCGAGCCCGTCGCGGATTTCCATGTACGTGTCGCGTGCGTGTTGGAAGCGCTGCACAGTCTCGCGCTTGCGCTTCTCCCGCTCTTCCCACTTGCGCACCCCCGGGCCGCGCCCAGCGAGCTCCTTCAGCGTCTTCCAGAGGGACGTGAGCTCTTGGATCGTCACGGCCTGTTGATGGATGCATGCCGCCAATCTCTGCTGGTATGGGCGAAACTTCTCAAGCTCGGTCGCAAAGAGTGTCGGCTCGACGCCGGTGTTGCGACGATTGAGAAGTAAGAGGTGTGAAACGTCATCATTTTGCACCTATATCAACAAGTAAGAGTGCTGATGACAGGAGTCGCGAACGGTGAAGTTAGCTCGCCTTCTCCTTCAAGTCTTTCAACACCTCGTTGCGCTCGCGGGAGATCTTGTTCAATGAACCGAGCCGCTCCTCGATAGCGTCCACAAGGCCGCCTATCTTCGCACGTTCCTGCGCATCGTCCGTGACGTTATCCAAATCGAGATCCAGAAGATGCTCATTCGCCGAACCAGCGCATTCTGTGCTCGCGCGGAACACATCCTCGAGCCCTGCACTCAACAGGACATGGATGTCTTCGCGAATCGAGGACCACAGGCTGACAACCTGGCCGTCAGTCGCCGCCGCCGACTCCAGTGGCTCCAGGATGGACTTGAGCTCCTGACGATAGGGTTTAGTAAGTGACGCCGACGGTGCCTGCGTCCACAGATGCTCGTATTTGACGCGCATCATCTCGCAGTCCTTCGACTCGATCTCGAGGTCCCGTGAGATCGCGTCAACATCACGTTGCACATTCTCTTTGAGGCGGTGAAGCTGCGTCAAGACACTGTCGACACCATCTTTCTCTTCGATTACAGAGATATCTTCGCGCCAGCGCCGCACGTCTAGAGGAATTTCCTGTTCGCTAGCCACAGCACCGTCGGCCATGGCCTTGAAACGGAGGAGCCCATCTTTGACGCCAAGTCCATCGATTGCGCTGCTCATCTCACCCTCCGCCTGGTCCGCAAGCTCGACTTCCGCACGGACAAGCTTTGCCTTCTCTTCGGAGTACACGCTCGCGCTTTCGTGCACGCTGAGCGGTATGAGACGGATAAAGATGTCTGAGCCAATCGTCTTCTGTACTTCTGCCGTGCCATAGACCTCTTGAATCGGGATCGGGGTTGCGACGGCGGTCTTGTCGATAGGCGCAAGGGCCTCCGCAGCAGGTAGAATAGCATTGTAGATGAGGTCGTTTTCGCGCTGAGCTTCCGCCTTGCGATCAGTGCACAGCGCCAGGTGCGCCTTGGTGCGCTCCTGGATTGTCGGGCCGGCGTCCGCGGGCAATGTAGGCGACAAGCTGGGGGAAAAGCCGGCCGAAAATGTTGAAGCAAGTGTTGATGCTTCCTTTGCGAGCTTCTCTGCGACAGTTAAGCGCACCAAAGCATCACCGTGCTTTCCCGCTGCGTCGTCAGCGAGTGCCCGATAATACTGCGACAAAGATGTAAAGTACTTGGATTTGATCTGGATGAGTGTGACCCAGTTCCTGTCGAAAATGCCTTTACCCATCCACTCCTTCACCTCTTCGCTGAGGGAAGAATACATAGATGCCGCCTGAGCGCCAACCTTGGACATGAGTACATTACCCTTGCGTTCGTCGGTGCACTTCTCGAAGAACACCTCCGTTGCTTGCGCAAGGATGATTCCAACGAGGAACTTGATGACATCGCGGCTGAGATCAGTCGACGGTGCGTGCAAAAAATTCTCATTAATGTATGTGAGCATACCAGCGCACGTGCGGAAGTAGTGGAATGCGCGCTTGAGGCCCTCGGGATCACCCCTGTTCTGCGACGACGCGATGGCGGAGTGGGTGCTCGCGATCTGGAAGAGAACGGACGCCTTCTCATATGCGATGGACGTTTGTGTCGTCAGCTTGCTCGTGAACGCATCGCGCCACGGAAAGTTTACGCGGATTTCTGAGAATCGGAGTTCTAACAGCTCGAGCTGACCAAAGTACTTGTACAGCAGATCTCGGGCTACAAGGAAGCCACGTCGGCGACGTTCAAACGTGACGCAGAAAATATTAATAGAATACCTGTAATATCGCTCCCTGCACCTCGAACGGCATCCTGGCGACATCGCTGAAGCAAGGAATACTCGGTTGTGTAGTTATCGGGGTTCTCCCCGTATGACTGAGCGATGAGGGTGCGAATTGGATTCGTCCAGTCCACCTCTTCGGTGGACTTCTTGGGGATGGAGATCATGGGTGATTGGTTGGCCATTGCGATGAAGACGTCGAGCAAATTTGCAGATAATAAAGCGTGTACGACAACTGCGATTTCGCAGTCCAAATCGCTCAAGAGTCACCGATAATCACTACTGCGCCAACCAAGATGTTTGCGTCGAGAGGGTATTCAAAACTAAGTGGACAAATCGAGAGACCATAGAAAGTGGGATTGCAGTCGTGCCAAACGTCGAAGTCAGCCTGCAAGTACGCGCTCAAACGATGAGATTATTCAACGTGATGAGTCACTGGCTATTCTCCTGGCATTCCCACATTCCCACATTAGGCAGAACATATCAATTGAACAAATTGGTAAAGTAGTATACATTCAAGAAATTAATAACCTTGGGTTCAGCCCTGCAGTCAAGCGTCCTCTGTTACCGGATGACTGTCCATCCCTGCTGCGGCATTGGATGGATCACTGACGGACGGTGCCACCGACGTCGTCCAAGCTCATGCCAAAACCCACCATCCTTCCATACCTGAATCTCCTTCCATTTCTTAACACAGTAGCAAACCAGGGCTCTGTTCGTCCCCTCAAGCTCCGGAAGTGCAGGTATGGGACCGTCACGCCAAACATAATAATTGAGGAACACAACCAAGAGCTTTATGAAAGGCCGCTCCAGAAGCAGCGCGCGGAATCTCTCCTCGAGCTCGGGCGATGGGTGTGGCAGACACAGGAACTGCAACGAGTTCATTCGAGCGATGTAGTCGAGATCTCCTGCACAGACGTTATTCACAATGCGCAGATGTGTCAATCGGCTGAGTAAGTGCAGGCCGCACGG
Source organism: Fistulina hepatica ATCC 64428 (assembly GCA_000934395.1). Taxonomy (NCBI): domain Eukaryota; kingdom Fungi; phylum Basidiomycota; class Agaricomycetes; order Agaricales; family Fistulinaceae; genus Fistulina; species Fistulina hepatica. The sequence goes on from KN881721.1 coordinate 679,604, forward strand.
CGAGGCAGCGATGTCGTCCCACGGGATGTTGGTCTCAACGATTGTGAGATCTCGAAGGAATATGTGGTTCAATGTAGAAGACGAACATATGCCGACAATGAGTGGTGTCGGACGACAGTGGAGAACACATAGCCGCGTGCAGGCTCGAAGAATCTCTGACGTAACCTCACCCTCGACACGCGAAGATGTGTCTGCGATAATCCACAGTTGTAGAATGCGATATGCAAATGCAGGAGATTGGCATGCATAGCGAAAGAAAACAACCTGGTCCTTCCGTGACAGGGTGACCTTTTCCGGAGCGCAAGGCTGCACGAGTTCACGCATTCGTTGGGAAACAAGAGAGAGGGCACAAAATGTCTGAGGCGACAATCGACAAGCGAGGTCGAGGATCGTCCACTGCAGACGCTGCTGGGGTATTTGCATAAACCGAAAAGGCTTCTGTTGAACGCATACTATATTACAATCATCAGCCAATACAAAAATCCACAGCAAGCGGCAAACAAACCCAAGTACGAGAAATCCATGTCGGTGATTCTAAACAGCCCAGCAGGGCAACTTGATCTTGCAGCTCATGAAGTGTGGGGCGACAACAAGGCTTTATACCTTTCGACGTTGGCGCCAAGGCACTGCCTTACGAGAGCGCGAACTGCAGAAATTTCTCGTACTCGAGCGCGCATACACCAGAATTACCGACGACCCCTCAAGAGGAACACATGTTACTTCTCGAAGACTTTGCACAGCCTTGAAGGCTACAGGCGTTCAAGTAACTCGCATGCAGGCAAGCAACGGGGCGGGGCCAGGTAGCGGTGCCCGCGGTGATGTCCAATAGTCGTCGTGAATGTGTGGGTGCATTACAATCATCCTGCACAAAAATAAACACTGAATAACTACTGGTGAAAATGAAAATGAAAACGAACTGACAAACGCAAACCCGTCCTTGCAGTGGCGTGTCACATGAAAAAACAACCAAAAAGCTCAATATAACTGGAGCGATCTGTTTCCACGTTCGCAGAAGGCGCGCATGGCCTCGGACATTGCAGAGTTCCATCGCCAGTCCACCCTGGGCAGACGATTGTTTGTGTCAGGGAACAAATCCCGAAAGCCCCTCGCCGCCTCAAAAATTGTCTGCCTAAGGTGCGCCAGTCTGAGCTTAACGTGCACGACACGTACTTACATCATGATCACCAGGTCGCACCCTCAGGTCACCTGTGCCGACGATTGCCGATGACCGGTAAAGAGGCGATGCCACTGACGTGCACTGCAGTTGTAGTGCTGGATTTATGCTTACACGTCGAGTTTGAACCTACGTGGGGATTTCGGTCAGTAAACAGATTACTGTTGAAGCAATTGTAGGCATGCACCGGTAGATATTAAGGTGAGTATCGAACGAGAGGGCGGGCGCTGTGCTCATGCCGGTACGACAGAAGAACTTGACTGTTCGGACAGGAGGAATGATACAGTAAAATTACATACAAGAAATCACACACATACATACAGCATGATAATGTCCATAGTACAAAGTGACAACCCAGCGCCACGGCTACAACGGAACACTATCCGTAGATAGGGACGCCTTGATACAAAGACAGATAGCATGAAGTTTAGAATGAAGGCTTTGAAAAAGAACGAGTGGGAAGATAACGCTCTCAAGTCGGGAGGCGATAGTTCGAAACTCTGATAACCGCGCGCAGTTGATTTCCAGTGCAGGTAGACGGCACACCTTTGTTCGGGACCAGGGTTACGTCGCACGGGTTGGCATGACATGCGGTGCATAGAGCACTAACCAGAGCTAGCAACCACCACCTCGTGGCAACGCCTGTTTGCTGCAACAGGCGGGTGCACATGTATTCACGTTGGCACAGCGCCATGCATATGCATCATCACCATGCGCCGCTCAGACGCTATGAAGCTAAACGCGAGCAATGCGCCGAGAAGAAAGCCCGTCGCGACGTATGATGCCGCCTCGATGGCGGGATGTGCACGCGCCGAGGCGGTGCCGCCGTCATAAGCAACGACGAGAGGCGCGGGCTCTTCCACGTCCGACCCGTCCGACATATCGTCGTCGCTGTCGTCGCTGCACGCAGGGGGGCCGCATACGACAGACCCTCGAGGGAATCCCCACGAGGACATCAGCTCAGATCGAGCAGTAAAACAGGGATGCGTGATGACCGCGTGTACGGGTGACGTCGTGGTCGCTCTCTCTACGACACTAGCCAGAGGAAGGAACGGAAAATATGAGGAAGATTGGTGTTGAAGGGAGAAAGTCTGCTCGTGATGCGCTGGCTCCGCGTAACCAGAGTCGACATCTGATAGCTCAGCGAAACAGTCCTGAGACAGCTCCAGGTCGGTTTGGGCCTCTGTCGCTGTTAGAAGCGGACTGATCGTGACCTGGACAGCCTTGCTGCGACGATTCCGGCGCGCAACTGCCAGTCGACGCAACTTCTGCTTCAGATTGTGGACAATCTTTTCGAGGCGCGAGGTCTCTGCCTGTGCTCTCAGCTGCTCAACGGCAAGCTCGTCGATGAGTGTAGCCACCATGGCTTGCAAAATCATCCACACCTCGCCATGCTCGCGGGCCCACCACTTACCCGGCCACTGTGCGATGTTGAACGCCAAGGCGCAAGCTGCATCCCGCGCTGAAACGGGATCCTTCGTCACGATAGTGTACATCCACGGGCGCAAGAGCGTCATGGAAAGGCGCACGGCGGCGGCGGTCGCATCGCCCAGCATTTCGTTGGGTGTAAGCTTCACAAACCGTCCGGACATTGCCCGACATAACTGGTGATAACTGAACTTGCGATCCGTGTAGTCCCAGGCGAGATCGCTGAGCTTTATGTCTGAGGTAGGATCACATCGCAAGAAATACGAGGGCAACGCTCGCACGACGGTTAAAAGGGGGATGGATGAGAGCACGGATGCTTTGGAAATGTGGCCGTACACAAGGACTAGCTGGGCTTCCTGTGCATACTTGTACCACTTCCAGTAATCAGTATGTCGTCTATGTATCTCTTGGTTCGGATCATCTTCATCACTGCAACAAATAAATCGACATACTCGCCAGGACATGCCGAGCGCAGTAACTGCAGTGCGGTTACAGCATGTTCACGGACGGTACGGGCATCGATGACGGCGATACTGATGTCCCTCTTCATGCCGAAGTGATAACGACGAAGCGCTTCCCATACCGACCAGAAAAGGCTGAACGATGTAGATATAAACGGGGACGATGTACTCGTCGCGCTGTCCATATGACAGGCCACATCGGCGTACGTAGCGGATCTCGATGTCGACTGGTCCTCACATTCGCAGGGTGAAGCCGCATATCTGCTATCAAATCGGGCAGCTACGAAGTGGTGCTCTCCATCGTTCTCACTCTCCTTAGGAGTGTATACTCGAAATAAGAAATGATTCTGTAGCACCAGAGTGTTGAAATCGATCTGTTCGCCAAAGCCGTACTGAGGTAACACATCGGGGGAAGACATTGTCGTGGAATACGGGATGGAAATTATCGGAACCGATCTCTTATAATTTAGTGGCGAGCAGTCTCGTGCATTCCATGAGGAGTCTTGGATCGGGTCCGCACGTGTAGGTCGAACGTGAATCGCGCCATGACGATTCGCTATGCGTAAGTTTCATCTAAAGCATGTCGGTGGCTTGCTCGAGCACAGCGCGGAAGTTTCCGACACTGCAACCAGTGCATGCAAAAAACGCAACAAGCAGGGCGAGAAATAGAGCGGGCAAACAGGCGAGTTCTAGATCAGCACCTGTACGGACAGATGCGGGGGAAGGGAGAAAGAGCTGGAGAATGATGATTTTTCAGTATTAACCTTCTTTTTCCTTTTCCCTGCTTACTCTTTTCCCTGCTTACTGTAACACCATCAGTTACACCATCACCTCGTCGTGCGCACGCAGGTCCAAACACCGGTGTGCGGGGGAAATATACAGCCGGCGGAACGAGGTTAAGTACCTCGACTCGAAGCTGAAGCGCTGAACGTGCAACAATACTCTCCCGCACAACAGAGCCCATTCAAGCGAGGTTTCTCTCCCAGACAGTCGGCGCGTCGGGGGTGCGCATCGATTCAGTGATAAAAAAACGAGATCAAACAGCCAGACCCAGTCGTTCTGTCCGTAGGGGTCGGCACACCAGCCAAAATTTGCTTCCGGCCTTGCAGGTAGAATATCTAGGCGAGATTCGGACTTGTACAGCACATTTGGGACTTGGGTTTTGCTGGAAGAAATGTTGGCACGGGGTTGTAGACAAAAAGTCTTGGAGTCGATTTTGTAAATATGTACAAATAAGATGATTTTTCATCTGAAAACTGGCAAAGGCGAGACGAAATCAAAAATCGGTCCCAAGGAAACTGTTTAATACATTAAAATATGATTTTTCGCGATTTTAGATCAATTTTATCTCGCCTGTGGATGAAGAAATCTGAAGGGCAAGAGATTTTGCCCAATGAGGCAGTTCGGGGCTTGTAATGACTCAGGAAAGGGTATTCCTACCCAGATATGGGTCAACACAACGTTGATGCATCCTACTGATGTTCGAACGGGACCAAATGGGCTTGCCAACCTGTGCGTTACACATTTTGACAGGCCGTTGCCGACCCCCACGTTCTGTCCGTATTGACGCGACTCCGGTCACGTGCCTTAATCTCTATTTGGCAAGTCCGAACTTAAGAGGGTGAAATTAATTTAGTGACACACTTGTGAGAAGCGTACATATATACTACGTCCTGTTTTTTTTCTCTGCATTTCCCCCAGTGTCCTTTTCTTATTTATTTCGTACTTGGGCCGGTCTGCGGACTGCTTGGCTTCATTATGCCAGTCCAGGCGGCAGATAGTCTTCCTAAGGCATACGGAAAACGAGAGACCTTCGCCCTCTTTCTCAGCCGGCAGAGTGACTCTATGTATTATCGATAGGCTCGTCTCCTGGCTTCTCGCCTATCTATGCTGACCACGGATCTTTTGCGATGAAAAGCACCAAAGAAGACGTCACTTCTGGACCTTCAAATGCGTACTGGCGCTATTATTGCCAATCGTCTTTCAAAGTATTGGTCACTCATTTCGACCCCAGTTTCTTTCTATTGCAGGCCCCTTGTGCTTTTCTTTCCGAGGTTCCCTCCACCGTTCTTCTCACGTCGCCTGCGTTATCTATTCGCCATTGAAACGGATGTCGTATGACAGAGCATATGGCAGTTTCGACAGCATCATGTCTTTTCCACTGACGTTGGTGCCATTATTATCACAGCCGCTTTTTTTCCTCCCCTTTTTCTGCGTGAGAGAATGCTTCAAGCGCATCACCAGTCACTTCCCGTCTTCATATTTTCAAAGGAAATCGGGGCCGATGCTGAAGTTTACCATACTTCACACGCCAGAATGCACATGCAAATATTGCGTCCTGGAGCTGGTCTCACCTGCAATGGCCCTACCCTGCCGTCGTTACGTTATCACTCAATGGCAACGGCACGAACTTCTTCCAAGACCGGATTTTGTGTTTGCGAACGTGCACCTTCGAGCAAGAGCTCGCAACTGCCTCAGTTTTGATTGTTTTCTATAGCCTATGTACGCCCTAGCCCTGTCCACAAGTAGCGTTTTATTTGTCTATGGACTCGGGCTGTAATCCGCCCAGTCTCGAGGGATCGACGTTTCGATCGGGTTGGACGAGATTTAGAGCTAGGCATTCAAATTTACTGACAGTGGCAGTGCCAGCGGCCATAGCATCTGCTGCCAGTGGAATCGCAACAGATCGCAACATTCGTGCTCGAGATGGGTCTCCGAAGTTACACCAGGTGAGTCTAGTGCGGAAGCCAGGTCTTCATTTCTAAAAATGGCAAGTCCTAGACTCTCCATTCACTGCGTGGCTCATCCACAAGGCGATGGACGCGCTTTGCATATAAATATCAAGCCCTGCGACACTAATACGTCGTAGACCTTTCATCCAATACTTCATCAGCTTATACTAGCGAATGCTAAACAACCCCCTCGTGATCCGTGTGGCTCGTCCACTGGTGGCCTTCGCGGCGCGCCCGACGATGCTTTCTCGCACGGTGTCATCGCTGGTCATGGCAAACTTTCAAAACGGTGCGCAGTACCGTGGTGCCGCCGCTTCCGGCGCATCGCGCCCGCGTCTGTATTCCCGCGCGGGCCTCCCACCGACCTCGCTTCCTCCGCCGACTGTGTTCGATGGGCCCGCCTTCTGCCCGTGGCATATCGGCATCACTATCGCTCCTGAGACCATTCCTCAGGGAGCCACGATAGAGTGGTTCGGTGGGCCTGTTCAGTGAACGACCCTTCAGAGACCAGCGCTGTGGCTAATGATCCCGGTAAATGTTTTGTTTCATTGAAACTGTCGAGTTTACTAATCTTTTCATGCAGAGCATAAGGACCTCGCGTTCATCGTTTTGATGACTTGTGATGTGGCTTGCGGTGGCCGATAGAAACATCTGTCGTGCGCTACAGCACTGCATTCCTTGTCCTAGGTCTGATTTCTCTCTTTTCTTCTTTCCTGGGTAGTGCGGATTTGACAATTCGTGATTTCGTCGGTCTCTAAAGAGACGTGAAGACGTTGTGGATTAGACATACCAATAGATTTGTGCGGCCGACGTAGACGAATGCTTTGTATTATAGACGATCCCGCTACGACAGTAAGATATAGTTAGATGCTTTCGTGCAGGGAGTCCACTAATATTTCCCAATCTTTTTGCCGATCTTTTGTCCCCCATTCTTCCGTTCACTATATCTCTTCCTTGCACGAATTGTTATGTGTTGTCTGATCAGTAAATTATAGAGATTTGGATACATAGTCGAGTTTAAATGTCAAAACCCTCTCTTACACGCATCGCGAATGCAAGTACTAAACAGAAGGCGTGTAGGGGTTTTCCCTTGTGCGTTGAGAGTTTTTTTTATTGTCGGACTTATTGTCGGACTTATTGAAGCTTGAAGCCTTGCGGCCCTAGTGAAAACCCCGTGGATGTGGATGGATGCTACGTACATACCGTTTTTGGATAAGGTTCATCCACTCACATTCAAAAAAAACGTAGCATACATCCATGATGCGATCGACACTGTATTACATAGCCGAGCTGACAATTGCTTATCTGCTCTTTCTCGCCATCCGTTCTCATCCGTTCCATTCTGTTCTCATCCAAAATTTCAAGCTCATCCATATTCATTCATAAAAAATATCAATTGCAAATACATACGCATCTTTCCGCCGAAGTAACCTTGCATCCGAATGATCGGACTCGGATGTGATCAGACGATCTGAGACTCGATCAAAATCATTTATGAGATTGCTTTCACGCTTTGTTTGTTTCTGGTCTTTTGTTGTATAACCGCAAACTGAACGGCGGGTTGCCCGGCTGCAGCACCACGTCCGTACGAGCCGTAAACGGCAACATATGGACATGTCGAAGTCCTGCAGATCTTGTATGTACGGCAAGAGCAACCCATCGATGATCAAACCTGACTATACTTCTTTCGCACACCGCAGGTTTGGAGCTCGGTAGAAAGGTGGACGTGAAGATACCCGGGTCCTCGACGTGTCGCATGCGTTTCGTACAAGTTTCAAGCTCTACACATCAACCAGGGCGGCTAAGTGCATATAGAAACACATCAATCATCTATCTTCTTCAAAGGTCAGCTCGTCTCTTTTCAATAGACTCCTCTTATCCCAATCCTCGCTCGAAGAGTATCGGCAGGCGGGTGGAGAGTGTTGCCGATTCCCGACGGCAACGCACTTCTGAGCAGGATCGAGCATGCTACTGGTTTCTAGCACTAAGTTCCAGTATTCTGGACTCTGCACGTGTCGCCTTCGAGAAAGTGTATAATAATAACATTGTGCAAGGCAAACCCTTTTCGCGACTTTATCGGTGAGTTTCCTAGGCCCACATGTGTGATCTGCTCGTAATAGTCGTCAGCGGCCAATCAGATCAAGGAATGATACGTACGCGTGGACGCCGATGCTGCTTGAATATTGAATAGCTAACACTGACAGTGCCATGCACCCGTCGAAATGCATTCATTGCTAAGCTCATGACCGGCATTCTTGCTCACATATAACTTGGTTGATGCTCCGGCTACATATGTGCGTTTCAGCGCTGACGATGACCCTTTTGCAGACTGCATCGATCACCAACATCTCGTATAAAAGATCTTCCAACGCCTCACCATTCAGTCTTGGTGTAAAAACCAATCTTTGTCCCGTAGCGGACACCGCCCCGCACAGGCTTGCACGCTCTAGGCTCTTAGCCACTATCTGAGGTAGAGTTTTCGGTTTCCTTTCTGTACCTAGGATACAGCAGCAGTGCTCTGACTACTGTTATCAGCTGCTCATAGGCGTTCTTGCCCAAGTCTCGGTGTTCTTATTTCTTCGTCTTTTGGCCGCCCTACCTCTGTTCCTTCATCCTGTACATTCATCTGCGCCCCTGCTCCCACTCTTAAAAGGTTGCAGCGGCACAGCATGCTCGACAGTGAGCTCTCCGAAGATCGCGTATGCCTTCGTCATGACGCTCTTTATACTCTTCAAGCCATCTGCGATGGCTATCATTCCGCTGCGAGTATCAGCGCGTTCGTTCCGTGGGACAAGCATGTCATCGAGCAGAAGAAGGAGTAAGTGTCCCGCATGTTGAGGTGTTTTTCTCTTCTCTTGTCTCTTTTGTCGTGCGCACAGCCTGACAAAAAAAATATACAGAATGCAGGATACATATATTCGTCAGATGCTGACGAGCTCCGAAGCGATATGGCAAAACGACGAGGAGTATAAGTCTTGGTCTAAAATACTCCAGTCCGACATCGACAGCCACATAACCAGAATCAACTGTTTTACTGATGATACGACTTCCATCGGGATGACCGCTGACGGGCGTAAGCCTCTTACACGGGCGCACGCTATCCAGTCGTTCATCATGGGACTCAATGTGATGGACAGTTTTTGGACGCGCCTCAAGGACATCGTACTGAAGCGATTGGGCATCATAGCCGAGGCCCGAAACATTGCACAGCGGGCTCTTCTCATTTCGAAGGGGCTTCAGCAATTCAAACCGAGAGACCGTGAGCCCTTCCTGCAGATGTTGCGAACCGCCTTCATGTGCCTTGGCACGATTGCGCGTTACAAGGAGCTTTATAGCGAAGGTAGAGGCCGGCCCGTCGCAGGACAGAATGTACACAGGCATCAAGCTGGTCCATCGGCCAGGATGCGGAAATACACGGTGGCACGTGAGCACTTTTTGATGGCATTCTACCTTGTGCCCGAGGATGGTCGTGCCCTGCACGAAATCGTCCAGCTCTGCCTACACGCTGATGCTCTGGAGTCAGTGGCGCTGTTATACCGCTCGCTATGTGCGAAGACGCGATGCGCCGATGCACTCACGACGCTGCAAGAAGCCTTCACACAGGCGATCAGCAGTTTAGAGTCGCTTTTACGGCGTCTGGGGGGCAATCGCCCGGATGCCTGTGCAATCCCACTGCAGGTGGAATGCCTTGAAACAAACCTTTTACTTTTGCATGCAAGCTTCAACGGCGGAGAGTGAGTTCTTTCGTTCGACCAATTCTATTCCCCCCTCAATTTCTGCAGATCAAGCCGCGTGTATCAGATGCCGACCGGTAGTCAGATTCAGAAGGATTTCTTCAATCTGGTCTCCGGCTGCCATCTGCCAGGGCAGTTTATCTGTCGTGTGCTCATCCTTGCCATGGGAATCCATCATCTTGCCCCAGCTCCGAGCAAGATGAAAAGTCTTCACCGCTCTCTTTACGCCCTCTCTGCAACGGAAGGGATTCTCTTGGATCATTTACTGGACATGTTCACAACACTCATGGATGTCGCATCTCACGCCCTTAGCCAGTGTACCGCCCACGAGCCGAAGCTTGCAGGACAGTTCTGGAGGACATTACCAGCACTACGTTTGATGAGTCAGTGGTTACTCCCTCACTGCCACTACGTCCTGCAATGCTGGCGCGCGTCTTACGAGACCAACAATATGAAGCGCTGTCAGAACATCTTCAACACATGGAATAACTATGCATCATTCGCACGCATGCTGCAGCGTACCTTCAATCCTCGCGAGCTCCCACGGTTTGACGACATGGCATTCGAGGAGGACGTGAAGTTCCAGGGTTTTATCCCTCTCGGATCACCGGTCGTCTCGACTTCTGACTGGTCGAATGTTAATGACACAGACCCGTCCATAAAGGCTCAAGAGGACAGAAGCGTCGAGAATTTGGCACGTGTTGCTGATTTACTTGGGCGCGCTGAAGAGCTGGCGAGCATTCGCGAAGTAAGATGCCCTTGTCATCCATCCGTTCTACGTTCTCAACTGTCTCACATCATCGCAGTCACCTATCATTACGCATGGCCACTATATAGTCATGAGCCCAGAGTGGACGGTTGCTGGTGTCCCGCCACCCCCTACTGACGTGAAGTTTTTGGTGCCTGCCCGAACAACTAACGACCTCATTCTACCTTCCCAGCGCGTCAGGTATGTATATCTCGTACACTTGACGGAAAGAACGTCTTTTGACTTTTCTCGCCAATAGCCCTCTTGTGTTGACGTCCCCCAAATTCACTGCTCAAAATGCTGTCGCCCAAAGTACGAATTTCGTACAAGAAGAGGCCGGTGATCCGATTGCGTCTTATCCAAAGCAGCCAGACCACGACAATAACTATCGTTTTGCAAACCCCATCGCTTCAGTTACGCCACACGGTATTTCCGGACATCCAGTGCGCGCCGATGTCTACTCGCACCTAGCTACTAAACACATCAGTTTTTTCGCCGGGCAGGGATACTTTACTATCAACGCCGACGTAGACTCTATCCGGAGTTCCGGATTCGGTCAGGGTTCTGCTGCCCTCAACTGCGATTCAGAAGAATACCGCCCCGCTATGCGGACATACCAAGCGCCGATTGGGACGTCTCGCCCATCCGTACATGGCTAAGATGCGTGGAAGATAATTTTTTATTTCGTGTTTCTGTTTTGTGTCAGAAATCGGGCACCGACGGATGAAGGAAGGCCATGGTGACTTGCAACTATCAATGTCACGACAAAGGAGCTGGAAGGCAGTAAGCTGTACAAGTGCGGCCTTATTCCAACCTACCCCAACCGATACCCGAATGCAAGTATAATATTCAACTGTCGGACGAAGATGTATGTAAATATATGTATATCTTTGCCACTTTACATTCAGAGATGTATGTACTAATATTCACCCCATATTGATACGTATTGATTATTTTGAGCCCGTCAAAGGATATCTTAATCTTTTCCAGTAATTTGTCGATGATCATTCGCAGAGCGATCCAAAATTGTAGTCAGGTGATCCTCGATGTTCTGGGAAACGACGGGAACGATCACGTGCTAATCAACTTCAACGAGTTTGGCTTTCTCGTGATAAGCATTGTTTGTTGCTAACCACCATCATCTGGAACAGCTATGGAAGATTTGTGCGTTGCTTTAAGGCCTGAAATTTTCTGCATTTGACCAGTGTCCAGCCGCCGTCGTTTCGACAGCCAGGCTACTTTGATTCCTTTGGGTCGCAAAAATGCCCCATTGAATTCGAAGCCGATTGTAACAACTATTCCACTCGAAATGTAGAGATTCCTTTGACGTGCGCTATTGCAGGACCTGTCTGATGTCGAGTCCTCTCCATCCAACATCACACATCGAAAGTCCCGACCTATCATTATATCCGATTCTGAGGGTGACGACGATACCGATATCCCAGCCTCGAGGTATGTGAACACCGACCGCTAACACTGATGATCCAGCCGACCTAGTTTATAGATCTCTCCAGCCCCGTGCTTATAACGGAAGAGTAGCGTCTGATGAACTCAAGGGACCTCCAGTGCAGATGAAATTCCCCGAGCCCGAAATCTATGTCCCTCAACCTGACCTTTCCAATCCTCTTCCTCTTACTGGATATGAACGAGGCCGTCCCGAACCACGCCCATTCGCTAATGTTCGTCCAGCGGCTATAGTTCCTCCGTCAATTGAGACATATTATCCGCCTGCGAGCACACACAAGTTGCGTTGTACAGCTTTGCCACTGCCTTAGACTAACCCATTGCCAGCTATGAGGATGACATGACCGCCAAAACTGCGGAGAAAGCCCTCCGTGAATTGATGGGTGGCTCCATGAACGATGGTTTGAGTTGAAGTGTCCTCTTTCATGCTATCTCGGTTGACCTCCAGACAGCGGAAAGCGAGGATCATATCGAGATCGACATGTCCGAGGCTGTCGTTCCAGGTTTGCGTGACCACATCAGGCTTCTGCCCCATCAGGTGCGACCCTTCTCAACACTATCGCGGAAAAGACTGATTTCTGCAGGTTATCAGCCGCCGCTGGATGAAAGAACGCGAGGACGCGAGTGAGAAGCGCTATGGCGGCATATTAGCTGACGATATGGGGTGGGGTCTTTTGCTCTTTTACTCAACGGTAACTGACGCAGTGTAATCAGTCTCGGGAAAACAGTTCAGATGATTGTTCGTATTGTTGGTGGGCCTCCTCACAAGTCTGATATAAAAGATGGCTGGAGTGGAAGTACTCTGTAAGTGTCACGATGGATCGGATGCGTATGCCTGACCCCTGTGTCACAGTGTGGTCTGCCCGCTAGCGTTGGTTGAGCAGTGGGCTGCGGAGGTGAAGGATAAGGCGATAGATATGAAGGTTGTCGTGCACCATGGTCCCAAGCGCACGAACAATCCTGCGGAATTCCGAAAGGCCCATGTCATCGTCACGACATACGACGTTGTTAAATCTGAGTATGAGGCATTCTTATCGACTGCTAAAAACGAAGGCAATGGCAAAGTCAAGTCATCCAAGTCGTCCACGCTTTTGCGGCCGGCGGGTATCTCTTCGTCCGACGATGATTCAGACAATCACTTGAACCGGCGGTTGGCCACTAAATCGTCGAAGGCAGCAAAATGTGCCCTTTTCCGCGTGAAGTGGTGGCGCGTTGCACTCGACGAAGCGCACAACATCAAAAATCACACCACGAAGGGCGCTGTCGCGTGTTGCGCTCTAGAAGCACGGATGCGGTGGTGTCTCACAGGGACTCCGATGCAGAACAGTGTCATCGAGTTGTTTTCCCTGCTGAAATTCTTACGCATCAAACCCCTTAATCAGATCGAGACGTTCAAAGAACAAATCGAAAAGCCGCTCAAGTCGGGCCATGGTGCCAAGCGCGCAATGCAACGCTTGCAGGTCGTGCTCAGACGTGTCATGCTGCGGCGGCGAAAGGACCAGACTTTAAACGGCAAGGTCTTAATCGAGTTGCCGCAGCGTAATGTCGATATCGTCAAATGCCCGTTCGATGCAAATGAACAGGCGTTCTATGATCAACTCGAAGATAAAATGTCCGACCAGGTCAAGAAACTCATGGCCGAGCAACAGACAGGTGGTCGCAACGCGTACATAAGCGTTTTGCTGCTGCTGCTCCGGCTTCGTCAAGGTTCGTCTGCAATCCGTTGGCTTTCCGAAGTGGGTTTGATAGTCCATTTCGTTCAGCGTGTGACCATCCCAGCCTTGTGTCGGGAGATTACAAGGCTGACTTAGATGCTATCGACACGAAGGCGCCAAGCAAGAGCCAGGACGATGACGCCGATGACCTGGTTGCTGCTTTCGGGCAATTGGGTGTTGCGAAGAAATGTGCCATTTGCATGACTGAGTGGGTCACTACATAAAGTACTCTCATTTCTGGCCACTTATTGTCATGTCAGACTCACAGCCGACAATGTCGACCGACTAGACAACACGCACTGCTCCGGCTGCGAGGTCATTGTTCATGTCCGCAGCGCGGGCGATCGTCCTTCATCCGCGAAAATTCGCACGATCCTCAAGCTTTTGCGCGACACCGAAAAGCGCTCGAACGGCGAAGAGAAAACGATTATCTTCAGCCAATTTACTTCTATGCTCAATCTCATAGAACCTTTTCTACGAGAAGAAGGCATATCCTTTGTTCGATGTGCGTATTCGTTCACTTCTATGTTCACTCCTTTCCTTGGACTCTCATCACTCCCTCAGACGACGGGAGTATGTCGCGTGATATGCGGGAAGAGTCGTTGCGCAAAATCAGAGAAAAAGAGTCAATCCGTGTCATCTTAATCTCTTTCAAAGCTGGTAGCACCGGTTGGTCATCCTTTGCTCATTTCTATTGCCATTGTCTGACCTTTTTTTTTTTTAGGGCTCAACCTGACAGCGTGCAATAACGTGATCCTCGTCGACTTGTGGTGGAACCCAGCGCTCGAAGAGCAGGCGTTCGATCGTACGCATCGATACGGCCAGAAACGAGACGTAAACATCCATAAGCTGACTATCGAAGGCACCGTGGAAGACCGGATCCTCGCTGTACGTATTGATGTACCTCTTAGCATCTCTCTTCCTTGTTTTTTTTTTTTCTCTCTGTATCTCTCTCTCCCTCCCCCTCCTCTTTCTGTCTTCATGCAACTGATATATTCCGTGTCCTGCAGTTGCAGGAAAGGAAGCGCGAACTGGCACGTGCGGCCCTCAGCGGAGACAAGGTCAAGATGAACCTTGGTATGGATGACCTGCTCGCGCTGTTCCGTCCTGGTGCGCATGACGACGACGAAGAAGAAGATTGACGAGACAAGAAGACGACCAACCAGACTGCACAACTGTTAGTTATCACGACGGGATTTAGACGAGCGTTACAATTCAAAGTGCGTAGATGTCCCGAATGAACAGGTTTATTTTCTTTTGGAGAGGTGCATATCAACTAATATGAACACTGTACGGCATTCTTCGACCTTTTTTGAGGTGCTATCAACATTCTATCTTGCCTTTTTCTTGGAATCTTGCTCTTTTCTTGGAATACTGTAGACGTGCTGGCATGATCACAGCCAACCATTTGCTTTCTTGCGATGATACTTAGCACTATCTATGCGATTGATATGTCATTTTTGTGCAAATGGAAAAGCCTCGACGACCCTGGCAATTATTTAACAAATAGATTTCAATGCGCAAGTGTCTCCAAAACATGACCAGCAAATGTAAAAAATGAGAAACATCCACCATCTTCGCGTAGACAAGACAATCCAACTGCAAAAAGCGATCCATTATTCCAGCGAAGTACTGTAACAAAAGCTGAGGTAGTCTATTCGAAGGACGAACAAAGAAGAATGACATGCTATGTTACTTCCCAACGAAGACTACATATCCCAGGAAAAGATAGATCATTTTTACGAGAGCTCATTATCGTGGATGGATGACCGCAACCAATAATAATAACAGAGACATGCGGAAAATGATAAAAAAAAGAACCAAATCGACCAAGAGCCACAGCACAAGAAGAAAATGTGTACACACAACGACAAATATACAATGAAATAGAACACATGCGCATCCTAGTACGTGCTCGTCGCTTTTTATGTCCGTACTAGGCTAACTGATGGTAAAAAATTATACTCTACAATAACGTGAAGTCTACGGGTATTGGTTTTACAAGCTAGGACGGCCGATGGTAGTGACCTACAAGTGAAGGAGAGAAAGGGAAAAGCGTCAACACATGTCAGAAACCCGCAACGAGACGACAGGAGGGTAGTGCGAGGTGACGAAAGGAAGAATCACGAGAAATATAGGATGAAGAGTATTAAGGATATAAGAACTCGCCTTGAATCCAATTTCCGTTAGCTTCTTGGCGTCGAGGATGAGTCGGCCGTCGAACACGAATGCGGGCTTCTCCATATCATTGTAGATCTTCGGCCAGTCAAGCTCTTTGAACTCCTTCCACTCCGTAACGACGACAACGGCTTCGGCCTTCTGGCATGCATCAAGCGCGGAAGGCATGATCTTCACTTGCCGTTGAACTATACATAATGTGATCAGTTCGTCAGAACTAAGAAAGGGGAAATGCACAGGGAGAACGGAAGGACGGGCAAGCGAAAATGGAATAAAGGACGGAAGTACACATTTAACGGCGATAAAAGCACATGAACAGAATACTCACTGGACACAAGCGACTCATTGGGGAGCGCCTCCTGGAGATCCATCCAGATCTGTTCATGCGGCACTTGCGGGTCGTAAATGTTGACATACGCGCGCTCGTGGAGGAAGTTCCTAATGACCGAAATCGCCGCCGACTCGCGGGTGTCGCCAGTATCTGCCTTGAATGCGAAACCGAGCACCGCAATGCGCTAGACAGAGAGAAAACCGACATGCGACAAGTTGGTCAGCACCAAAACACACGAAGAAATGATTGACTATGAGAAAAGATAGCCAAACGCACCTTGCCGGTGATTGTATTGAAGAGCGTGTCAACAACCCGCTTCGCAAAGCGGTTCTTTTGATACTCGTTCATCTCATATACCTGTTTCCAGTACACCGCGACCTCGGGAAGGTGGAGGCTTTCACTGAGATACACGAGGTTGAGGATATCTTTCTGGAAGCACGACCCGCCGAAGCCAACGCTCGCGCGAAGGAACTTGCTGCCGATACGCGAGTCGCAGCCGACCGCAGACGAGACCTCCTCAATGTTCGCGCCCGTCGCCTCGCATACGGCCGATAGCGCATTAATCGACGAAATGCGCTGTGCCAGCATTGCGTTCGCAGCGAGCTTCGTCAGCTCCGAGGACCACAGTCCGATCGTCACAATGCGCTCGCGGCTGTCGGTACACACATCAATAAATACATGGTACACATAAATGATACAGAGCGTTGGTGCACATGGAGGACGCGTGAACGGGGAGAGACACTCACGGAACCCAATACGCGTAGACGTCGCAGAGCGATTGGCATGCAGCCTTGCCCTCAGGGGTCTGGAGCGAGCCGATAAGGACACGATCGGGGGCGTTGAGGTCCTCGATGGCCGTGCCCTCAGCAAGGAACTCGGGATTAGAGAGAATGTCGAAACACACGCCGGGCTTGGCATTCGCCTCGAGGATAGTGCGCATGGACTCCGCGGTGCGACAGGGCACGGTCGACTTTTCAACGACGATCTTTGACGAAGTGCACACCTTGGCAATGTTGCGCGTCGCGAGCTCGATGTACCTGCAGACGTACACATGGCGTCAGTCTCCCGCCGCACGCAAGTCTGATGAACACGCGCACTTCAGATCGGCCGCGTAGCCTGCGCCAATACCATTCTTCTTCGTGGGTGTGTTGACGGAAACGAAGATAAGGTCGGCCTCCTGAAGGCATTTGTCGACATCAGTAGAGAAGAAAAGGTTGCGGCCGCGGCAACCCTTCACGACCTCGACAAGACCGGGCTCGTAGATGGGCAAGTTGTATGTCGGACTGTTCCATGCATCGATGCGGCTCTGACTGAGATCGACGATGTTGACTTTGACGTCAGGGCACTTGAGTGCGACCATGGCGCACGTCGGGCCACCTGTTGTCCGAAAACGCGCTCGTCATCGCGTACATTGACGGGCAAGAAAGGGGAGGCGCGTACCAACATAACCCGCACCAACTAAAAGCGAGAAAGCGCGCGTTTTGAATCAGACGATGTGGAGGACGGTCCTGAGCAAGCTCACCGCAGCAGATATTCTTGACTTTAACAACAGACATGTTCACAGAAAGTGTAGACGAGGAGAAGATGGTGGCAGGAAGCAAAAGGTGCAACGACGGACAGGGGTCCCGGAGTATTATGACTTGTTATGATATTACAATCGAGAGGGCAATCATTTCTATTTTCATGCCCGCAAAATATCATTCATCGATTCTTGTACATGCCATCCCATACCCAATGCTGCATACACAAGAGCGCGAGACCAGGCGAGACCAACTGCATCGTCCCCTCATATCAGCGCACAGCAAGCTAGAAGTTACTATCAGACAGTCAACACGGACGACGACTCTCGACCATAAAAATAAAGGGACCCGTCATGACAGCCAACACCAATCAATGATACCCGTAATGTTACAAGGTCGCGAGCATGGAAGAGCATGTGCAAAGGCGGGCAAGAATGAACGCGATCACAGAGACCCTTAGAAGCCACTGGCCTGGCCACTTTGCCAAAGTTCGCAATGTTCATCAGCATGGTTATGCCAAGGCAGAGCGGCGTCCAACAGCCGACTTGCTTTCCTCGCGCTTAACATAACGCGGACGTGTACTTGCACGACGATCTCGGCAATGGCGCTATATCACCGTCCCAGGGTATTCGGGGAGGGGCGGCTACAGACGATCTCCTGGAAATCTTGTCAGGTCATCTACCCTGACCCACCCTCCCCTCCATCGCTGGAGACCAGAACGAGGATGGCACGATGCACAATCAAGTCATGACTGTGGCTCAAATCAGCGTCTCATTATAGAAACGGAAGATCAGATGAAAATGCATACAATCCATCCCGTACCTTCGGCGATAACCTGAGTACGGTGATAATCTGAGTACAGAGAACGGTGACGAACGGGCACTTAGCTATAGCTAGGTGGCGATCTAGCGTTCTTGACAAGGCAGCAACTGAACACAGGAGCAACGACGATCGTGCGTACCTTATCGGTACGCACCCTTAAGTTACGTCCAAGTCACGTCTACGAAGAAAGTTCGAAGGTATTACGGACAATGGTCAGATGTCATGCGCATATGGATACAACTTCAGATATTCAGCTAATTCTATTTCATTACCACTTTATTCTGGCGACAGCGAGCTCATGCAGTCACGGCCGCAACTTCATACAAGTATGCTCCCAAAAGCTTGCTCTGTGCAAATTGTTAGCGGTCAATTTTGAAGACGAGGCGCATTGGAAGTGAACTCGGGATAGCGGGTGTAGCAAAAGAATGAAAATAAAGCGATACGAAGAGAGAAATGATTGAAAATAAGGGGTGGTGAATAAGGAAGTATGTATTCTGTTGGCTCAAGGAGGGAGTGACTCGACCACTCACCCCTTCGATAAAGTTCGAGCGGTCGAGCTTTTCGTTTGTCGAGCTGAAACCGCAATATTTTTCAGTAAACCAGAGCAATTCATAGATTTGAGGAAGGCACCCGAAAGGAATGCGATGCAGATTCAGTGAAGCAATTGTCAGTCGACTCAATCTCCTTTACGCAGAAAACGCAATACGCACTGTGCCCCATCGTCGCCACGACCCATCGGTAACAACACAATGTTAACACCGAGAGACTCTGAGAACGTCAGTGTGACAGGGATAGAGCCACCTTCGCGTGTAAGGTCAGGCTCGCGCTTGTAGATCGCCTGGAAGACGAAGATTCATGAGTACAGAACAGGAGCTGTAGCGAAATACGGAGAAATAGCATCATGTGATATCAACTATCAACTTGCCTTGGTCGCGCGTATAGCCGCCTCAAAATTCCAGTGCTTGAAATCAGCAATCCACGGACGGCCACCGTGCAGGTTCTCAACGGTGAGTTTGTTCTTGCTGCCCAATTTCGCAAACTCGTCCTGCAGGTACGAGATCACGAGCGGCTCAACAGCCTCCGGCGTTTGTGGCGGAACGAGACTGCATTGTGCAATTCAAATCACCGTTAGAAAAAAAAAACGGGTTATACGAACCGAATGCTGAATTTGCCGGACACACTGGCAGGAATGACAGTCTTGGCACCGACGCCCGAGAACCCGCCCTCGATGCCATGCAGTGAAAGGCTCGGGTGGCGCATGCGGCCCATGAGCACTTCGACCTTGTCCGACGACAACGCGATGGATGCGCCGGCAGCCTGCTCGACATCGGCGATAGAATAATCCAGATTCTCATAAATCTTCCTGCGCGAGAAGACGGCTTAGCGAAGGCTGAAAAGCTACCCTTGTACGCACCTCTCCTCAGCATCCGCAATGCTGACCATGTCGTCGACGCCGGGAATGAGGATGTTGCCTTTGACATCGACGAGCTTGCTCATCAGCGCGACGAGGTCCGTCATCGGCTCATGCACCATGCGCCCGAACACACCTGAGTGAAGATCACGCGACGGACCGGTAACGTTCACCTTGAAGTAGACGATACCACGGAGGCCGTACGTGAGGCATGGCGTGCGCGAGTTCAGCCAGTAGTTGTCGGACTGTACAGAATCTTTCTGTTTTCCCCCAATATATATAGCAGCTGCAGACTCACGATGCACATGCAGTCAACACCTTCAAACCAGCCTCCGAGCTTGCTCTCCTTGACGACAAGCTCATCAAGGCCCTCGCTGCCAAACTCTTCCATACCTTCAAAGCAAAATTTCAGGTTGACGGGAAGCTCCTTCTTCTGCTGGTGATGGTACTGTAACACGTTGAGCCACCCCAGGATGGGGCCTTTATCGTCTGACGCGCCACGGCCAATGAGCTGGCCGTTGGTCGGGTGCACGACGAGTGTGAACGGATCTGTATCCCACCCATCCGACTTCTCCGCCTATACGCAGCATGTTTCTGAATCGACAACCATGCAAGCAGAACATCGCAAAAGCTCACCGGCTGGACGTCGAAATGGCCGTAGATGAGGACGGTTTTCTTTTTGGGGTCGCTGCCGATGCGACCCAAGATGGCGGGGGGTAAGGGAAGGACTCGGCCCTCTATCTCTTGCGTGCCAACGTCTGCGAGCCGCGTCTCAACGCCGAGGGCGTTGAGCTGGGAGTTCAGCCAGTGCGCCATCTTGATTACGTCTGACCGGCGTGCGGCATCACTGCTGATGCTGTAGCGCACGACCGTGAGGACCTGGGGGTCATTCTCGCTGATAACGTCTGTTCATAAGACAAACCTTGGAATGGCCACGGCATCTGACAGACGCTGGATGAACTTATCGGCGTTGACGTCGATGTATTGTGCGAAATCGACGGGCACAGGCATGTTATCGACGACGACGACGAGATGGTTGTGAGTTTGAGAGCTATCGTTATTGATCTTAGCAATCAAATACTGCTTGCTTTGTACTTCCACGTCCGTTTCAGCCAGTAGCATTTCTACATTCAAGTCGTCGACTTCACGCTGTCTTTCGCTGTCTAAAGCACACCTCAACTTATCTGGCGTGCGATCTGCCTTGATGGAAGCCACAACTTTGCACTCATCGTCGTCAGAAGCCTGGCAAGCTCCAGTATGCAACCTCCTCGAATATGTGAATGTACGATATACAAATATTGAAGGACAGTGATACACGACGTGCTGCCAGGAAAGCCGCTGTTGTCATTCCAGACGACTGGGAAGACGAAGACGATATTGACGATGATGTCGAGCCTACCCGGGATAACAACCAACGTATCTGGGAAGCGGCGTACGTTTTCCTCGATTTCTATACTTTATCTTCCTTCCGTTGCTCTTCTTAGCGCGGCTCACTAACAAAAATGTGTCTGTCCCCATGCAGAAATGCAAAAACGGCTGCTCCAATGCCAACGATTGTTCTGGGAGCCTCGTCGCGTGGAACCAGCAGCGCACCCCCACCTCCCGACGCGTTCAAGCCAACCATGCTCATCCTGAGACGACCAACATCTGCAACGCCATCCCAATCGCCGTCCCCTACACCTACGCAGATTGAAACTATCAGGGAGAAAGAGGCCCGGTACAAGGCGGCGCGTGCCAGGATATTCGGCGATAATGAAGGTGACGCAACGGCGGCAGCCAAACCGACAACTTTTCAAATTACGCGAAATCCACGAGGACCCGAGAATCAGGAAGGCCCTCAGGGTCTTGCAAAGGGATTTGCGGAGCGAAGAAAGAAGTCAACGGCGCCAGTGCCCGACTTGGCTCGCCGTCCATGACCATAGACCGGGTGCTTTGCCAACAGAATATTCGCAGAGTTATGGATTTTGATACCATTCTCAAGCCACCTTTCTGTCGTCTTATTCCTCTGCTATTGACTTCATAGCAAGAACGTACGACGCCGTATGTTTATTTTCGAGCCAATTTCAATCTGTTCGGATGACGCGTCACTTTTTCCCCGGTCCATAGAAGCTCAGAAAATCCTATTTTTTCCAGCCCACCATATGGCCGAATATGACCTCGAAGATGTAAAGAAAAGTTGAACTGAGCTATGCGTCAAGCAATTGATTGAAGTGTTGTGTCGTGAAAGGCGCCAGTACTCTCGGCTCCGGGGCTAAGCGCTAAGCGCTAGCCTTTGGTCGTGCGGCCTACGAGAAATCGTGTATCTCAATTTGAACAGATTCCAATTCGTTCGTGCGAGTGTGCGAGGTGGGTCCAGGTGGGTATACGTACACTTAGAGGTGGATCCGTGGGGCAAATTGATTGTTCCAATAGGCGTGGCGCTGCGTCGCCAGAATCGACGCTGGATTCCGGGCGTCGATTCTACGCTCGCGATAAATCGCGAGTTAAATGAAGATAAATCGACCAGAATCGGCAGCTTTGAACGTCCCTACTGATCTGCACGACGATCCATTGGCCCGTGTGCAGATCTTCCTCGTCCGAGGTATCTCCAGATTCTCCACTCGCCAACTACAAGTTAGCGGAGTCGTTTGTGTTCGCCCACACAATTTTCACTCCTCGAGCGCTCGAGTTCCACCCATCATGCATCATTGCCAAGCCACACAATAACTCACCCACTCCGTTTCGAACGTTTATTTGTACTGCGGTGCAATGGATCAGAGAGGCAGCAGGGGCTGTGAGAGGCGCCATGCTCAGCTGACTGATCATAGTTGTACAAAGCGACGTGGACGCGGCCCGCCAGGCCTTGCGAAGAACTTACCAGGGCGAGCGCGCGCCCGGCAGGCACAGAATGCCAGTGGATGAAGCAAGGATTTAAATGACGAGGGGGAAACAAGGCATGTGAGCCTCCCCCAGCTGACTTGTTTTACGTTACTTTGTCAATGGCGTTGCCCACACCTATCGCCATGGTCCGTTCTACTCCACTCGACATCCAGGCCGGCCCCAAACGGCTGAACTTCACGTCTCCCCATGCCAGGAATACTGGGCAAGCAGACTAATCTTCGTAAGTGCGCCGAACCGCTATGGGCCATACGACAGTTGACCACATCATCTTATCTTATCTTATCAGACCAGACCATGCTTCTCTCCCTTTACCTGCTTATTGGCGCCGCTGCTGCCACCACGGCGTGTGAAGGCGTGACGGTTTTCTACCAAAACAACGGCAACTGGAGTAGTCACGCCGACCAGCCAAGCGCCCTCTTTGTCAATCAGCCTTCGACCTATGATGAGGCGGCAGCGACGTGCGCCGACCACAATGAGACGCTGTTGAGCTGCGACCAGTTTGCCGACTTCTACAATCAGTTCACATACCAACAATATCTCGGGAAAATCGACACTGATGTGTTATTATGGTCGTCTTGCAATTCATCTCTGCCCTCAAGCTGGACAGGCTCTGTATCCAGTTCAAACACCAGCTCTGGCTCATTCCCATTCCTGTGCACCAACAGCGCACCGTTCGTGAGCAAGGTTGACACTGATTACTCGGTATTCCCCCGTGTGAATACGACCGTCAATGGCACGACGTTCGAGGGCTTGCGCGACCACATGGCCTTCCGGTTCATGGGCATACCTTATGCGAAGCCCCCCGTGGGTGACCTCCGCTTCAAGTATGCCGAATCATGGAACAGCTCTTATGTCAACGCGACCAAGTACAGTGCGGCGTGCTTGCAGTACGGCTGGTTCGATGGCAATTCGTACGGCCTGAACCCGTGGGGTAACAGCGAGGATTGCTTGTACCTGAACGTCTTCACCTCGAGTATCCCAGCGGACCCCCCGATCATTGACACGGCGTCTCTCAAGCCCGTCATGTTCTGGATGCACGGTGGAGCACAAACATCTGGTACCGGTACCGACTCAACCTTCGACGGCGACAGTCTCGTCAGCCGTTCGGACATCGTCCTGGTCACCATTAACTACCGCCTCAACATCTTCGGCTACCTCAGTCTCAACGATAGTGTCGTACCCGGCAACTATGCGCTGACAGATAAGATTGCCGCTCTGGAATGGGTCCAGAAGTACATTTCTGGCTTCGGTGGCAACCCGAACAACGTCACCATCTTCGGTCAGTCTGCCGGAGGTGGGTCCGTCATCGACCTCATCACTTCGCCCAAAGCCAGTGGACTTTATGAGGGTGCCATCCTCCAGTCTTCTGGTCGGGGTCATGACACGAACCCGAGTGTCGCCGCGGCCGCCGTCCTCCCGTATCTCGACCAATACTGCAACGGCGCAGGTGAGGAGCGGCTCGAGTGCTTGCAGGCACTCCCGGCTGAGACGCTCCTCAACATTACATACAGCGAGGTCGCGACGTGGCAGACCGTTGTCGACGGTATCTATGTTCCCGACATCCCCATCTCCCAGGTGGCCAAGGGCCGCCCGTACATCAACACGGTCAAATATCTGTCTGGCTTCATGCCGGAAGAGGCTCAATCGCTTCTTCAGACGACTCTGGCACCGAATATGACCGACTTCAACGAGACGATGCAGATCCTCGTCGAGGCTGGTCAGCTGGTCCAGGCGCAGGCGGATGCCGTGTTCGCTTCCAACCTGTGGCTCGTCACCAACGAGACGGTCAACAACGCGAGCTCGACTTACACCAACGTGTATAACGCAAGTATCAACGTCGCCACTGATGCCACGATATCGTGCTTCGGCGTCGGGTTCACCATCGTCGGCGCGGCGGTCAGCGCGTGGGAGTCGATGTGGATATACGAGCACCAGCGCGGCTACGGTCTTTCGTTCTACGACTTCTACGACCTATGCACATTCCCCGACGGTGAACCCGACACTCCGTACTACCGCTGCCACTCAAGCGACCTGTACGAGGTCTTCGGCACGTACTACCTCTTCGATCTGCCCGTGCGCGTCGCAGACGATATTTACTACACCAACGCGGTCCAGGACATGTGGGCGTCCTTCGCGCGCACGGGAAATCCGAACGTGGACCAGGATTACTTGACTGCGCGGGGTTATAACAGCACGTTGGCGTTCTTCTCGAACTGGCAGTGGCCCGAGTTCAACAGCTGGGACCCGCAGGTGGCGTCGCTTCAGTATCCGACGCCGGGATATAAGGCGCTCCCTGATTTGGAGCACTGCAAGGTCTTGATGCCGTATGCGACGCTCTGAAGGTAATTTTTGTCTATGGGCATTTCTGTAGGAGGAGACTCGTATGTGGTAATCTCCCCCCGGATGCAACGAATGAAAAAAAAAAAAAAACACTGGCATGGATCCCCTTTATTTTTTTTTTCGACGAATCGTTTTGTGACGAACCTTCCCCGCCGATTGCATGTGCACGATCGACACGCACGAAAACTGAACGCCTGCGATGTTCTCTGTAATGTATTATAACCACTTGTAAATACAAACACTAGGGAAGTTCGTATCTAACGCTTGAGGAGCATTTCCACGGTTAGTAAAGCCGACGAAACTGAAAATAAAAATCAAGAAAGAAAAAGGCCAGAAAACGCGACCAGAAAACAGACAGACAGACGGACAGACAGACTCTGGATCGACCTAGGGAAAAAAATCCGATATAGCGATTGAAGATGCTTTCTGTACCACGCTTCCGTACCACTTTCAATCAATCCACCCCTAATAAGCTGGTAACAACGCAACCCCATCCCAGTTCACTCAATTAAATTTTGACGTAGCGCTGAAAAAGAGCGCCGCCGCTGGGTATACTCACCGTTCAGATCATCGTTCGACGGCTCAGCGCCCAGCGCTCAGCCATGACAGACACACAACGAGGTGAGGCCAGGATCACCTACAGGGGAAGATCTCATCAGACTTTGGATCACTGGCCAAAAATGACACTCCGCTTACAGCCTGAGTTACATATGTCTGCTGGCATACCTGAGCGCCCAGATGGCGTACAGCCCGTTCGGCTATCACTAAACCAGATCTTCTCAAATCGTGTCGTTTCAGGAATCCTACAGGGGGTATCACGAAAAAACCCCGCCGTGCGAGGAGACAAAGCACACAAAAGGACAACAGACCGCTCGCTGTCCTCGCCCGATACTTACCTAGGCCTAGGAGAAAGCGAAAGATCGAGTGCGTACTTGCGCTCTCACACACCTCTTGGCTTTCAGTCGTGTTCCCATCCAATTCATCTTCTTGGCCTCATGGAAATAGTTCCGCTTGTAGTCGAAGTCTGAAGAGCGATCTCCGTAAGTACACTTGAAAGTGACAAGAGCGTTGAATGCATCACAAGACGTAGACAAGCGCATACATACCTGACAAGTCGGCGTGACACTCAGTCACCCGAAAGGACATGGCGAAGGGGAATCGATCTAATAAAGTTTGGACGATACCACACCGAGGTCGCCTGACCGCGGTTGCACGTACTTACTTACCAGGCAGAAATCACCAATATCGAGAACGGAAGATGGCTAACCACGTCGGCTGGCACTGACACGATTTATCCTATATTACATAAAGGAAGACGATGAATTATACCGCGAGATGAAGGAATAAAGTACAACGGTACATAACCGTAAAGCACCAAACGGCGAAACTTGAAATAGTCAGTCCCATGTCATGTACCTACAATCATCGATATCCGTAGGCAACGCGTCAAAAAGCGTTCGTATGCATTCTTTTAATAATTTCTTTGCCAAGGTGTTCTGCCTACGGCGGAATTTCAGTGAATTGGATGAACGCTGGGAAAAAAGACATGCAAGGGTGATTGATGCATCAACGTACAATGCTATGTCCGAAAGTATGGGAAGAGAGGTAGCACACAGCAAGTCCCTAGTTCTGGTCCTCAACAAGGCATTTAGCCATTTCAAGGTCGGCCTCCACCATCTCCTTCACGAGCTCGTTGAAAGCGACCTTGCGCTTCCAGCCCAGTACCTTTTCAGCCTTAGTAGGGTTGCCCCAGAGCAATCTGCCAGGCAAAGGAGCATATCAGCAAACACGACGAACCAAGACACACAGGAGCGATGGAGACGTACTCGACTTCAGCGGGACGAAAGTAACCCGGATCGACCTTTACAACGACCTTGCCAGTCGCAATATCAACGGCTTGCTCGTTGACACCTTCCCCGGACCAGCGTAGCTTCATGCCGACGTGTGCAAACGCTTTGTTGACAAACTCACGCACAGGGTGTGTCTCGCCGGTCGCGAGCACATAATCGCCGGGCTCGGGCTGCTGCAGCATGCGCCACATGCCCTCGACGTAATCGCGCGCTAAGGACAAGCAACTTGAGAGCATGTTCGTGGTTTTCACTTCAACAACACGTACCGTGTCCCCAGTCACGCTGGGCGTCGAGATTACCAAGGTAGAGACAAGCCTGCTTGCCCAACGAAATATCCGCAGCCGCACGGGTGATTTTGCGCGTGACAAACGTTCTGCCACGGCGGGGGCTCTCGTGGTTGAATAGAATGCCATTGCAACTGAACAGACCGTACGCCTCACGATAATTGACGACGATCCAGTACGCGTACAGCTTTGCAACACCATAGGGGGAACGCGGATAGAACGGCGTCGTCTCGCTCTGGGGTGTCTCAACGACCTTTCCATAGAGCTCCGACGTTGACGCCTGGTAGAAACGGACGTGTTTCTCGAGTCCGCATGTGCGGATTGCGTCCAGGAGGCGTAGCGTGCCAAGGCCATCGACATCACCCGTGTACTCTGCCATCTCGAAAGAAACTTTGACGTGCGACTGCGCTCCGAGATTGTAGACCTCGGTGGGCTGTACCTGTGCGATGATGTACACGAGGTTGGTGCTGTCACTCAGGTCACCGTAGTGCAGCTTGAACTTGCCCAGGCCTGCAAAGCGCCCGCGAGTGAGCACGCGAGCTACAGAAAACATAGAAACCTACTTTCATGTTGGTCTTCATAGAGGTGATGAAGACGACCGGTGTTGAAACTAGAAGAACGGCGCACGATGCCGTGCACTACGTAACCTTTCTGGAGCAGGAGCTCAGTCCTGTGATCCACGCGTCAGTGAACAAGCACGCGTGGCTGCACAGACGCGCGTACAGATATGAACCATCCTGTCCAGTAATACCTTCGTGGCCGTGAGAGGACAATTTAGGCTGAGAAAAGCGCAGATACACACCCGAAATGAGCG
Source organism: Fistulina hepatica ATCC 64428 (assembly GCA_000934395.1). Taxonomy (NCBI): domain Eukaryota; kingdom Fungi; phylum Basidiomycota; class Agaricomycetes; order Agaricales; family Fistulinaceae; genus Fistulina; species Fistulina hepatica. Next base: position 707,490 of record KN881721.1, read on the forward strand.
CGACTTTGCGCTTGCGGTACTCTTCAGGGGAAGGGAGATTGAGTTTTGCGAAGGCGGGAGCAGCTTCAGCGATGGACATGTCGGCAAACACACGAGAATTTGAACTAACTGACGGCAAGAAACACGAGGAGAACGGGGGAGATGATGGAAGTAAGGAAGAAGTATTCAGCGCTCAGCTTGGCAGACGCACTCCGATAATCGATCACGTTATTGAGGAACTCACATGCACATCTATTGACAGCGGTGGTGCCCTCGACGATAATTCACGCAATGTATTGCATCTCGAAAGACGTACACGTCCCAGCCTGTCCAAAAAATATGCATGTACGACGGGGAATATTATCTATATACTTGGCTCGCTTCGAAACTATCCCACCATCTCATGACGACTACCGATTACCATCGCGATGGGATGCATTTTCTAGCAGTCGACATGGCCAAGAAACGCCGCCGACACTTTCTTTTATCTTTGCTAGAACTTGGGGTGGATCCGCGCGGCGGGCATTTGATATCTTAGCAGCAGTAGACAGACTTCTACCCAAAAGTAGCAATTCGCTCTAACGGAGTACATCACTCTGCGTACGCTCCTCTATTCAGGCTTTGAATCCGATCGCCGTATGCCCGCTTCCACGTCGTCCATCTTGACACGCTCGTACTGCGGAACGGATGCTTGACTCTCGCTATGCTTGATCCATGTGTAAAGCACAGAACCGCCTAAGATAACGGCGATAGAAGTTGCACGACCACTAAAACGCAAAACCTTTCAGAAGCACGTCAGAACCACTGCGACGAGGCACGCACGTTGTAATGATGTCGTGGAACAACCACATGCCCAAAAGAGAGGCCGCAACGCCGCGCACAGCCGATGACACCATATGTGTAATGGGCGAAGTCACCTTGATGGAGAGCAGACTCGCAATGCTCATCATGAAACCCAGTGCACCCTGTCAGTAAGATTATCACGACTGTCACACAGAAAAATAGGCAAATACAAACCGTGATCGCGGAACCCCAGAGGAACGTAGATAGTGCCGACATTTGGCCTTGAGCCACGACAAGCTCATCCGCACCGAAAAGCATCTTCAAAACCCCCGGACCCTCCCCGGCCAAAATGAGTATGGGGAACAGGGCGACAGCGCTCAGTAGGTTGGTATACCATGAAAGAAGCAATGCACTGCCACCGACGACATTGAGACTCTGCTTGATGACAACCGAATGCGTTGCAGTGATCATGGAGGAGGTCACGCCGAAGAAAATACCTGCAGGTGATACTGCAGTGCCGTCGAGGAACACACCAATAAAGAAGCCCGTGGTGACGATCGAGCATGCGACGAGCACCGCGAGCGACGGACGCGAGTGGAGCACAACAAATGACGTTGCGACGGTAAATGGCAAAACCAGACCACGCGCAACTTGGTAAAACGACGCATCGACATATTTGAGCGTATAGTTCGAGAAACTGTGTGGGGGTACATAAACTTGATGACTTGTTTGATGGCTCCCTACAAGGCGTGCGCACCTGAGACCAACGACGTTCAGGCCAACCATCGGGATAAGACCTTTGCACACACTGGGCTGGAAGTGAAGCCTGTCCGGGAGAAATCGCAGGGTGTCCGAAATAAGGAAAAACGCGACAGCGATGAGGAGCTGGGTGAACAAGAAGAAGAGGGGGGATTCCGTCGAATTCAGAACCCATTTGTTGCTACGAAATAAGTCAAACAATGACAAAAATACAAAGGGCACTAGGCTCACGCCATGACCATCTGTACGGGGAGATGTGAACCATACCATGAGTTCAAGATTACAGTTACATACCGATAGTGCCGCGAAAAGGTAGAAGACGACGACACCAGTCTACAAAACAGCCTCGCTCAAGTAAGTTCGTTCCTAGACGACTAAACACACGTACGACGGCTGCCTTTGAATGCGGTTTTTGGTTTTGTTGAGACATGGCGATCTAGAAAAAGGCGAGAGCGCGCAACGGTACAGATTCCAGTATTAGGTAGGAGCTTCCAACGTGGCAACGTGACGGGTAGAGTAAAAAGACTGAAGAACGCGGTGCTATCGACCACTGAGATCCTGGGAAAGGAACCTAGTCCAAATTCGACGTGAGGGAGGGGGAAAAGCGAATGGAGTCTGCAAGAGAAGATAAAGCTATGTACGCACTTTCGACGACGACCTGCGGATCTGCATTGGTTCCTCGATGACTCATCGACTTCGTCTCTGCTGTCAGTGTCAATGTCAATGGTCATTGTCAACGTCCTGCACTGCACTCCTCAGATTTCAATCTTGATTCGCTCTATGTCGTGATTCCGCTTGGTTTTAGCCTCTGTATAGAATGTCAACACGTACTACTCCCTATGAAAGAATAGAGCAAAAATACTTGACTGCGCCCTGCTTTCTTCTGGTGGCGACCGTGAACTTTTCGTTCCACGATGTCATCCCACAAGTGCTCTATTCGATGCTTCAGTTCACACCTTTGGATAGAATGAGATGTTTTCCCGCCTGTCTCAGCGCCAAAGAATGTGTTCGTTTGAAACTCATCTTTCATCGATCTGGGCGGGAAAAGCGACAAGGCGTTTTTTCCTCTTTTGCGGGCGACCCTTATGAAGTGTAACAAAATATATGCTTGCCGTTACGAAGGTTCATTATAACAAAATCACGCTACGTCTGCGCCTGAATTCTCTCGAGCTAGCTCCTCCTGAACATGTTTTCGAAGCCCCAACCTTGGTAAAGTGTGTCTTTTTGAAACACTTCCTTGTTCAAAATGCTCATCCTTACAGTCCTGTCTCTTTCTTTTCGACAGGGCTCGACCACACCTCACCATTTCTCGATCGCGGTGAGCACCCATGGAAAGTCTTATGATCCTGGTCCCTTCATAGTGGCAACAATAGGTCGTATTCGGCGCCGTGCGTCCTTTGTTTTGTCTTACGCTGACGACACCGAAATACACTTCTTTCTGTTGTGCCGTCTCTACGCAGAATGCACATTGGTCAGGCCATCTTCTTGGATCCGACCGTGGCCGCCGTCGCTCTACTTTTCTATGTCAAACACCCAAGCAATGACGTTGATGTATGGTGCTTTTTGTCCAAGTTGGACAAGGTAAGTAGTTCTCGAGGAGATGCGCTTGGTCGATGTTTACCGTGAAAGCATATAGGGACTGTGTCTGCCTTTGGTGGACGTGCAACGGGCGACAGCTTTTCAGGGTGAAGAGGTCCGTCGTCTTCAAATGACGGTGGATTGAAATCACATCAACAGCCGAGAGAAGTGAACCATTTCTTTTTTTTTCGCGAATTTCTCGCTTTTTTCTTACCCGGTCTGGTCTCAAAAGCTCGCTCGGCCTTAAGCTTAAGGTTTAGGGCGCTGAATAAGATGCTGACAGATCCGCTCATCATGTTCATCTATTTAAAGGATGAGCTCCTTTACTGTCTGGTATGTCATACACCATCTCGCATTCCAATCATGTCCACTACCATCATCCCCTCACATCATCTTGCTGTGGCATCTACGTCCCCTGGCCATTTCGGTGTCCTTACTGTACCTACGGAACGCCCTGGCCCAGGCGAGGTGCTAGTCAAGGTCGCACGCGCATCGATGATTGCATTCGACACATATGTTACTGACTTGGGGTTTCACAACGACACTTGGCCGATGGTCATGGGCTTCAATGCGGCAGGCGTCGTCGCGGCTGTCGCTCCCGATGTTCAGGATCTTCACGTCGGCGATAGAGTGAGTCAGCATACATCAGCGCGATCACGGCTAACAAACGATCAGGTGACCGCGTTTGCGTACCAAGGCTCGCGCTCCAAAGCGATGCAGGAATATACTATACAGCCAGTGACAGTCTGCGCAAAGGTTGGCGGGTCATGACAATTTTTTCAATACGCACAGTCCATTCATGAACACTCAGATACCAGACAACTTGTCTTTTGCGGAGGCGGCAACAATCCCCGACAATTTCGTCACTGCGTTCTACACCCTATTCAATCAATTGCAACTTTCGTTTCCCCGTGCTGATACTTCTTCATATGCCCCAGAGAAGGCACGGGAGCCAATTTTCATCTACGGCTCCGGGTCGACGACGGGACAGTACGCCATACAACTGTTGTGCTGGGCTGGTTACAAGCGTATCTTCACTGCCGCATCGCCGAAACATCATGAGTATCTGCGCACCCTAGGCGCTACCGACCTTTTTGATTACAATAGTCCGCGTCTCGCGCACGAGATTGCGGAGCGCGTGGGCGGCAACAGCAAGGTGAAGTATGTGGTGGACTGTATCGCGGCGAGGGCCACACTTGCGCGCATCGCCGAGTTTGTGGACCCTGAAGGGAAGGTCGCCGAGTTACTTCCCGTGAAGGAGGGAAGCAACGTTCGAGGTCCAGAAGGCGCCGCCATGTACTTGGGCGTCCCTCCGAATAGCCCGCTTCCCGAGGGTACAGAGTTCATTGGTGTTCGGACGATGCTGTACCAAAAGGTGTGTGCTATTTTGCGTGGAAATTTAAAAAAAAGGAACCTGTACGGAACGCTGATATATCGACGTATCAGGATGAGTTTTTGAGGGATAATCTTATGCCCCGCATTCTCCCTCGACTTTTGGCTGACGGCATTATTCAGCCGAATCATGTACGCCTGCTCGACGAAGGTTCTTTCAAGGATCGAGTTGCCCTCGGACTCGATTTGTTTCGCAACAATAAAGTCAGTGGCGAAAAGGTCGTTGTTTCGGTGGACGATAGTATGTAGACACGATAAGAAAGCTGTGTCAAGGATATTTGAGTAGAACAGAAAATAAGGACGAAGCGTGTTCGTTGTTTCGTGTTTGAGAATGATAACTCCACACAGATTTTGGAATCTTCAGCGTTGGAGCTAGCCGGCGCTACATGTACACATATCAACGAGTCTGGCGACACCCTCAATTGCAATCGGCACGAATTGGTCTTTCACGGCGTACGAGTCACCGTTATCTTCAAGTCACGGTCATCTCGTGGAATGTCAAGCACGAAAGACTGCAGCATGCCGTAAAACCGCTTGCGAATATGTTGTCCAATGGTTCTGAAGCTCATGGTAGTCGTAACTCCATATGTTTATGTGCAGCGCTCGACTGTGAGCTTATCTGTCTTATCTGCTGAGAGCCCGCAAGCCCCCGCGAATAGCAGCGCTGAACTTGTCACGAACGGCGGGAGTGCCTGAGGATTGTTTTTGTCAGATAGTTCCCCTGAATGGGAGATTTCTTAGCCGATAGATTCCAAAAATGGCAGATTTCTTTCCTGTTTTGGGCGCAGAGATGACGTGAGCTGGATTCACACAGCCCCAGCCCGGGGGTCGGGACCGTCTTGGAACTCGACGGCCATAGTCGCTTTGTCACCTCCGTTTTCTCTCTTTTTTTCGACAGCGGAAAGCGCTGGGTCTCGAGTCCGTTTTGTCAAGTTTCTGAGTGGATCTAGTGCATGGCACTCGTGTGTTTATGTTCGTAGTCCCGCTTGTTCTCGCTTCGCGTGCCGTCGCGGCGCCTGTGCTCTGGCGTCGTGATGATTCCAGTGGTTCTGCGAAAGCATACTATTATATATGGGTGAGTACTGTCGTGTTTCTCTGTCTCTCGTGGGCGCTGCTGAATGAGGACGTTGGCAGGTACCTGTCGTTGTGGTCATACTGGCCATCATATTCATTGGCTTCCTCCTTGTATACCGAAAGGCTTCCACGGAGCCAACGAGCGCAAATGCTGCCACTCGACCCTCGTGGTTCCGTCGTCTAATTTCCGATAGCTCGACATCGACTACAAACGTCCGCGAAGTTACCGCCGAGCAACTTGCCGGGTCAGGTGCCTGCTCACAGGCAGCTCCGGAATCGGCGCCGTCGGGAAACAGAGCACGAAGAACAAGACGCACTCGTAGAACACCCTCTCAGATATCGACAAAGTCTTTACCGGCGTACAACAAGGAGCCAGGCGACCAGGAACTCGTTGTCTATAGGTGCGTATCTGAGCTCTTTTGTCGTGTGGTCGTCTCGCATTGGCTCTCTATGAAGTAGCCTGCGGAATCTGGTGATGAAGTGAAACAATACCGTCCGTGAGATGAATCACCAGGGCCGCGTTTCCGGGAGCAGAGGTCTCAGATAATTCTTCCTTGTATTTTGATGGGACTTGCTCTCATTAGATGTCTTACTGTCATTTTTTAGAGGTCCTGATGAACTCGAAGACGACCCAGTTGGTCCCACAACGGTTATCATGCCTCGGGTCGATGAAGATAACTCATCTACAGAGGACTATCCACCACATCCCCCTCATGACACACCCCTCCTTCACGATAATGATCATGATGACGACGTAAATACTGACACAGTACAACTGCCACCGACAGTCGACGTTTCGGGCGTTGATGACGGAGCAACATCCCTTGCGCAGAGCGGTGATCCGCGTGGTGTTGCACCATCGTATGACGAGGCGATCAACATGCCACAGTCTGAACCTACGTCTGATCCCGGAAATGAAGAAAGCATGACACGACGCTTTAGCAGGCGGTCAATGAGAGGCTTCCGCAACCTTGTGCAAACAGCGCTGGGGTCAGGCGATAATACTGCGACACGCTTTCCTACAATGCCGCCTCCGGAAGACGTTCCCAATAGCCACGAACGCACGGACTCGATGACAACGGCGTCCGAGAGCTCTCATACGCCGTTCATTCGAAGGCACCGTCCGACGAAGTCCTTCTTTTCATTCCACACCGCCTCGCGACTATCGCATATCTCCCGGCCGTCACGCTCCTCGCGGCGCTCACAAGATGCGTCGAGCGCGGCGGGCGCGGACATGCAGCAGTCGACTCCGTCACTGATTTCTCTGAATGCGATCAGCCCACCGCTGGCACACACGCTAACGCGCACGACGTTCGAGTATCCCAAGTCGGGCCCGACTCCCGAGCAGATCAAGTTCATTAGTTCGCGTGAGAGTCTTGGGCGCTTTGGTGTGCCGTACGGCGAGGACGCGGTGCAGTGGCAGAGTCGCAGTCGCAGTCGCTTAGACGTTGTAGGTGATGACCTTAGCGGACCGCCCCCTGGCTGGGAAGAGGTGCAAAATATGTCTCCTGAGCAGGCGGCACGCAGCCGAAGCCGTCTCGCAAGTAGAAGCCAAAGCCGCCTTGACGACACAGTAGGACATGCACGATCAGGCAGCGATGAAAGCGGGGGCAGCGTAGGAAGTGGACCTGCCGCCGAAGCTGCTTCGACGTTGGTACAGCCCGTTTCTTCTCCTCTCGTCCATTCTTCAGAGCCTATCCATCTTGCTGCAACGCCAGTGTTGCCAACTGGTTTGGTCGAAGCGGCCGCTTCAGCACAGCCGACCGATATCTCGGCGTCAACGGGTGTACCGCCTGTCTCGCCATCGCCACGTGTTATTCCCCCGGGCCTTGAAACACCAACGACGGCAGACGTCGTTATCGCTACACCACCAACGTCTCAGGCTGACTCGTCACCTCCCACCGTCCCCCCTTTCAAATCTCATAGCCTCGCTGTCACTGGCCGACCGTCGTCGCGTGTCGCCACTCGCTCGGCGTCAGGACCAGCGGCAGGGGAGTCGCTCGGCGAATTCGGCGCGAGCGCGAGTGCGGATTCCCGGCCAGCGTCACGCGCCGGTGCGCTCAGGTCCGATTCTCAGATGGGCGCACTGTCATCCGAGTCCCGTCTCCAACAATCTCGTTCCTCTTCCCGCGCGAGCGCTCTCCGCTCTGAGTCGCGTGCGAGTACGCGTTCCTTCATGACCGCGACGGAAGAGGGTATGGGGTACGCGACGGCCGACGAGGGCAGCGATGACGCGTTTGAGAGCAGCTCTGAGCGATTTTACTCGGACGCAGATGGTACAGCAACGGAGGGCCGTAGGACGCCGACGATATAAACGTAAACGTTGCCTCGGAGGACAGACTCCTACTGATGGCTGCTTTTTTTTTACCTCTTGGCGGCCGCGGAGAACGCTACTAAGTACACTCGTGTGCACGTTCCCAGCCTCAATCAACGGTCGACGGTGAAACAATGCTTGGAAGTAATACTAACTGTACTGCTATACGATACGACCTCCCACTTTGTTGGATCTTGCATCTCTTTTGTTATCTCGGACTGACCATTTACAAAGACATCTCATATACGTAGACCCCTTCCTCATGTTTATATTTCTCGTTGGCTGTTTTCATTTTTGCTCGCTCTCAAGAACTAACCGGTGCTATCTTCTTTCTCACCTTGGAACTAGAGGTCATATATACTATCTAGTCATCCTTTGGCGGTAGGTTGCAAAAAACTAGCGTTGATCGCAGATGAGTATTTATATATAACAAACAGGAATCAAGGTACTATAATCATTTACAGAAGTACGTACGTGTTGCTACAGTTGCCAATCTGCTGGCAAAGAAAAGCAATCAAAAAACATGTCGTTTCTGATGCGATTTTGAACGAAGTTCCGCCGAGCCTTGGAACACGCGCTGGAGGTCGCAACTAAGGTGTCGGATGTTCGCACATATCACTTTCGCGAGGTTCCACCTTATCCACTTCTATGCGTCAACGCGTCCATCTACTGAGCTGCGCAGGATCACGTACTCAAAGCACGGGTCTTTCAATATTCAGCCATGTTCATGTTTTCGCCCTGATGAGACCCGCCATCAGGTCGAAACTGTTCCCGTCTGGTTGCAGATCTATGAACTTGTCTCCACGCTCCGGTAGGACACGCAAGCGCCCATGGTCGGCGGTGATGCCGACAATGCGCGCTGTGCACGGCGGGGTCATTGTCGTTATCGTCACGAGCTGATCTCTGCGTCGACCATGAATATATATATATATAAACGAGAAGTAGATGGCGAGAATCGGCAAAAACTCACGAGTGCAACCACCTTTGAAAATAGAGGTCGTCGAATGAGTCGAAAGAGCCTCTTTCCGCCACAAACTTGTCCCACATCTCTTCAAAGGTCACCAGAATCTGCGCAGCGGTGCGCTCAATACTAAGCTCTCGCGTGTTGTCCAAGTGGCGTAAGGACAACAGAGGCGCTTCGTTGAGCACATTCAGGCCGCACCCTGAGGCAGATCAGCAAGTCCAATGAAACTTCAGCATCCGGAAAGCCAGCGCCTACCAATCAAGATGTGAATCTGGCCATCCGAAAAGCTCGTGTTCACCAGAATTCCTGCGATTTTCTTTTTTTCACCGTCATCCAAAACGGCATATACATCGTTGGGCCACTTGATGCGCACACGGGATCCTGCAGTTGCACCGAGGATAGTATCCGCGCGGCACGCCTCTGTGAGGGCAAGTGCAAATATGTACTGCACGAAAACGAGTTTCGAGCCGGGGAATTGGGTAAGAGGCACACGGAGAAGAAGGGTGAACGCAAGGGACCCTGTGGGGGAGAGCCACACGTTGCCACCCCGCCCGCGTCCAGTCAACTGACGCGATGCGAGGGAGACTGTGCGATCAGGGAGCGCAGCCATGAGTTGTGGATTTCTGAAAGTATATCGCAGTAAGGAAGACCATGATTGACACAAAAGAGGTGCTACATACCGCTCGATCAACGTTTGCGTGCTCGTGACGCTCTCACCATAAATAACAATGTCCCCGAGCCTTGAAGCATCTGAATTGGCGGTCCGAAGGGATAGTACAGTGTCGTAGAACAATCGCAAGTCAAACCGGGGAATCTGGTCACGCACCGGTAGGACGCCCTCGGTGCATATGATAATGTATATATTCCTTGTGTCAGTCTCGCTACGTGCCTTCTCGAAGATAGGGGGAATGTCGTCCTCGGAGTACTTATACAGGGAGAATGTATCAGCTGCATCCCGCAAGATAGTAGGTTGGTCGTGGCACGATAAAGCATTCGCGATAGCTGTGATGACAGACGATTTCGATGGAAGAGACGTTATGAACTGTGGCAGAGGCGAAGCTGTGGGTGACGGTGACCGCCCTGTTGGCAACACTAGACCAAGCTGGCGGAAGACAAAAGCGAGAAAGTGCCTTGTCGCGTGATCTTCGAGGATGTCTTCAACACTCGGTGCGATGACAGCCACACGACCGCTGCATATGGAACATGAGAATGCTGCTATACCGAGGACGGCGTCGTCCTTGATGTAATTTGCGAGCGTTTGAACTCTCTCTCCTTGGGATCCAAATATTTGGCATCTTGCGTTCTTGTGCACATCATGAACCACGTTTCCATCGAAACTCCTGATACAAACGTGGTCGTCTTCAGGCTCCGGCACCACCGACAACCCAAGACACAGGTAATTTCCGGAGGACTTGTCGTAGAATCGCAGAGGAGAGGGTGTGATTTGGTAGTTTACGCTGGAAAACGTGGCACCAGTAGATAGACTTAGTAATGATCCTCCGTTTTCCACGAAAGTGCCAAGCGATGAGGCCACGCGAGCATTGTTAAAGGAGCGAAGGCGGGGTAAAATAAACAATGCACAGTTATCTGTCCATGGCTCCGTGCATACGGCCTGAGGAGTTATTAGTTGTACGGCATAGTGTGGAAATAGGATGTTCTTCAGAGTGGAGAGCGTAACGCTTAGAGATTGGGAGGCTTCCGGGCCCGAGTATACAAGGACGTTCAAGTTCATCAGGGACAAACGATTGATTTAACAATTCAAAGGGGGGTCAATCAATATTCCACGAGTCGTCGTTGCCGTTGTCACTGGTGGTTGTGAAGATGGCTCAGAAAGACATAAAAGGGGGTGAACACGAGGATAGCGACTACACCAAAACAGGCATTCGCCTCCATGAGTCATCATTCTGTCGACGTTGTCAGGACTTTTGTTCTCCCTTCCTTTTTTGCGCGAAGACAAAGCTATCCCTCCATTTGTCTTTGTTCAAACAACCCTGGTTCGGTTCGGTTTTTCAGGGCACTGTCAGTGGGCTACAATATTCCACCCCAGGCAGGTATGACTCGCGCGATGCTGGCGCATATTCCTGGATTTCGTGGCTAGACAGGCCAGGCGGTTCCATCATACGATTCAAGTCATATTGGTTACACAAACTGGCACCATGGCTACATATGCCCTGAGGCGGTGCAACTTACGATCCTGACCTGAAATTGTGGTGCGAGATTGGCAAAAGATGATCTGAACTCTGGCACAGCGGTGCAGTCGAATCGTCTCACGTTATTCAGTCGCTCCACCTGCTCTGGACCTGGTGCGCGGCTAGGACCCATTAACACTGATGGGAATGCGAACCAGACGGCCCATAAATAAGACAACTGTGCCTCAATCCGTCTTTTCTCTGCGCCAGACCTCATTGACGTCGCGACTCCTACAGTCTCTTCTTGGAGCGTGTATACTCTCTATTTCTGTTGGCCCGGCTCGCCTATTGTACCAACTCCTGCCCACCCCGCATTCGTGCAATAGTCATGCAGATCATGAGCACCGTCGCAAGCCGTTTGCAATCCTTCCGGCGCAAGTGCCTGCCGCGCAGGTCGTCGGCGTCGCGTAGATCCAAAAACTACCAACGCATGCGTCGTGATGACGCTGTTGAGCAAGCCTATAATACCACTGCTCCGTCAACGTCGAGACCGAGCTCGAGCTTGTCGTCGAGTAGTCGCCGCGTGTCACTCGCAAGTAGGGTCACATGGCGGTCGCCGACGCCTCTTGACGAAGATCAGCAACCGATCTTGCCTAAATGCACGGACTTCGATCCTTGTGAGTGTGCCTTCTCCGTTTCGTTGGTTGACTATCATATGTTCATGACGTGCAACCAGGGTCATGAGCCCGGTGCTGTGTGAGTTGTAACGGCATAACCTTTTCACCGACACTGCTCACGGCTTATCTTTTAGGACTATCCATCCCCTTCTATTGGCCCTATAAACCCACATTGATACTTTGTCGCATTTGCCTTCAGTTGGCTGGACCGACTGGGACGGGCGTGTGTCATGTTCATAATGGCCGGTACACTGTGGTGTCGCTAGGTCACCATAATGAGCCTACGGTCAAAATTCATGAATTGTATGTGCTACTTCAATTTATTAAATCCTTGAATCGTTCAGTCAAGATTCGATACGGTCTAAGTGCGAGGGTAAATATTGTAGGAATCTTCTCTTGACTTCGTTGAAAGAGCCAGGACTTTGACACGATGTTAAGGTGTAAGCATTTATCAATTTGTGAGCGCTTCTGTACAAAGGCTCAGCTCGTCGATTCATTGACTACTACGTATGTAGTTCGGTAAGCCAAGGCTTAATTAGTAATTTCTTACTTTCTGTGGATGGAACGGTCACCGGTCTATTCTGTGGAAAGATCGCCGGCTTTGCCATTATTAGCAGGATGTGACTCAGCTTCCCCAAGTCGCTGTCACGTGGGGTTTGATTGCTACCCATGTCCTCCCACAACGCACCCACAATGCAATGAAAGATATTTTGGACACACCTCAGTTCATTCCGGGGATTTAAGCTGCTTATGACTTGGCGGTATCTTAAATCGGTGACATCGAAGCGCTCTCCTGCGCTGCCAGGACTTCATCAACACGTTCAGGAAAATTTTGTCAAACACGGGTGAGGCATTTCTACCGGAAAGCAAACATGCGATCGCGTATCCGCTGACTTGTGTCCATTGCTCCACAGAAACAGGTCACTAGCCCTCGTGGCACTTCCTTGTATTATACTCCATTTTTTCGCGACTTGCCATGTTTCGTGACGTTGGATATTTTTCATTCGAATGTCTTTAGTATCCAAGACGCATTTTTCCTCTTTTCAAATGTCTGCCGCTGAGAGTGACGCGGGGATGTGACGAGCCTGGCGCTCCAGCCGCCTTGCTGAAGGAACACCTGGAGTTCTGGTTCAATGGCAGCGCGTGCATAGTACACGATCACGTTTATCGGTACATCCAGGTTTTCTTTTTCGGTCGAAATATACAAGCATATTCTACGTTAGCTTTGAGCAAGAGTACGGAGAATTTGGTCGGCAGAAAGGTGTTTCCTTTTCCACCGATGACCGTTGATTTTTGTGAGTGGCGCATGACATGCAGATTGAATACGTGCATTCTCAAATTTACTACGATATGCAGACCATTCCTTGCGAACTTTGCCTTTTTTTCGTCTGTTACCCCTACTCGGCTTTATGTGAGGTTTTCATCATCTCATTATTCATACATCCGTGTTCTGACCGGGCTTCCGTCCCCAAAGATCGTGCTTGTTTCTGTAGTTCCAGCTATCATATTTTTGGCAGCCGTTGGAATTTCTCTTGCATTATTTGGCAGCGGACTCGGTCTTTGTAAGTGAAGGCTTTTTTTGTAAGGTCCGACGCAGTGTCTCAATAACGATTTTCTAGTTTCTGTTCCGTTACCTGTGCTCGTCTTCGCAGTTTTCATCTCTTTTTCGTGGCCGGTTTCGTCGTCGCACTCGATTTCTCTGTTCTACAAGTCCGAAAGCTTCGTTCGCGATTTTCCCGCACCCGGGCCAGTCGACCGAGCACCGGCACATCTCCAACTGACGAAGCCGAAATGCATGACTCCGACCTGCGCTCCACTGCACAGAAGCGTATAGAGGCTGAGCCAGGCAGAAGGCGATGAAGTTGTCGAACAGGGAGCGCGTGGTCCTGACGCGCCTATGCAGAAAATCCGACACACCTCCCTGTAGAGCAGACGGCTGGAATTGAGAAGAGGTCTCTTCTGTGGACAGTGATCGCAATGTCTACGATTTTTTTTTGATACGATACACTTGTTTCTCTGATACTGATATAGTGTAGTGACCATCCGACACCACGGTGCGTTTTGGACGACAATTGTCGGCACAAAAGCCATGTATAAGGGCTCGCTTCACAGACGACCTTCAGCGGCAACGTCGTTTGTTTTGTCGTGATGAAACTTCTTGGTATCTGCTGATCTGTTCATCGATTTTATCAGTATAGTTCGTGCTCAGTCGACTACAATGTCAGCCACGAATGGCCCAGCGACGCTCGCGCCAGGATACTTGTTCATTGGTGCCGTGGTAAGTCCTTCATTCCCATAGTTTGCGTTGCAACACGTCTCCCTCTGCAGGAGGACCTCTATTATCACAAAGCACCGGCGCTCAGAGGCTCGTCGGTATGGATGGCCTGCTCATACAGAATGCCACTGAGACGGAAAGTCTATGTATACGCCGTCTTTGAGTTCTCGTGCTGGTTTCTGGGACGTGAAGCTCAAGGATGTGCTAATCTAACTTGCTTGGGCGTAGACATCGAACCATTTTCTCCCTTACTGGGCGTTTCTTTGTCCGAGTCGAGCTATATTCCCTCTTGGCCCCCTCCCCGGGTCATGTTCACGATTCATCGCAGATGTATCCGGGCCGCATATGCTGGCCAGGCCAATGACCGTCTCCGTATGGTTGACGTGTTTCATTTGGCTGATTGTTTTTTGTTCATCTGAAATTATATATATAGCTAGGTGAATCAGATCTGTGCGAATGGCGACCAAGAACACGCCATTGTACTCGCTTCCGTGTAGTAGTGACCCTCGGATTCCACAAAGGCATAATCGCTGTCGCTGTCGTGACAACTTGGCCTCAGTTCAATGGTTCATTTGGTTTATGGAGCAGAGAGAGCGGAGAGGGCAGAAGGACAACCAGATCGGCCCCAAGAAGAAAAACAGGACGGAAAGACTCCCGAAGAAGGAACTTGATGTCAAGGTTGAAGGATGTGCATGTACCATCTTTACATGCATAGTTGACTGGCCAGTTTATTGGAATCCGCTCGTCACACGAGCTACGATAGTTAAGCTCCCATTATCAACAATGTTTCACGCGCTAAGTGGTGAGATCTGAGATGTCGAATTCCACACGCGTACGTGCAAGGAGAGAGACAACAGGAGAGAGACAATATACGTGTTCTATAGAAAACAAAAGACATATTATACGTGAAAAAGAAAAGACCATATATGAGTTGTCGTAATATCGTTGTCCTATATACTATGGGCCTGAGACTGCACCTCCCCGTCGAGACTTGCTCTTTGAACCGTTGCGACCAGCACCGCGACTGCTGGGAGGACGCCCGCTTCCACGGGAAGCATTACTACGTGCACGAACGTTACCTCGGCTCCTGCTGGGGCCTGCCCGAGGTGCCCGTCCATTGCTACGAGCTCTCTTCGGCGGCAGCGCCTCCTCGTGAGGCTCGTTGCCAGAACTCCGTTTG